>OY856413.1:455827378-455832378 GCA_963693085.1 Alisma plantago-aquatica | reverse complement strand
AAACTGAGCAATACTGTGTGATGTGCAGGAACGAGTACCCTTTCTAAGAGCAATGGGTAAATCAAGATCAGAATGTACCTCAGGTGTAGTAGAACCTTCTGGAGGTGAAGATTGGTTTTCATGGGGGGTTTCTTGAGTAGAAGGTGCTCTGTTCCTGCGTTGATAAACTATAAGAGGAGGCTTATCAGCCTCAGTAGTGACTTTGTCAGTAGTATCAGGCACACAATCAGAAGTAACAGGTAGAGGTGAGGCAATAAGATGTAGAGGTGAGGCAATAAGATCAGACTGTAAACTGTCACCACGAGTCGAATAATGAGTATCCTCAAAGAAAACTACATCACTGCTAGTATACCATTTTCTTGCAGTAGGATTGTAACACCTGTATCCCTTCTGGGTACGAGAATATCCCAAAAAAATGCACTTCTCAGCACGAGGAGACAGTTTATCAGAAGTAGGTCCAACTAACCGAACAAAACAGGTACATCCAAAGATCCGAGGAGGCACAGTAAATAGCTGAATATCGGGTTGAAGAACTTGAATAGGTATTTTGTTTCCAATCACAGATGATGGCATTCGATTTATCAGAAAACAAGCAGTCAATATAGCCTCAGGCCAAAACGAGCGAGGAACATGTGCATGCAGCATAATAGTTCTAGCAACCTCTAACACATGTCTATTTTTACGCTCAGCCACACCATTTTGCTGAGGTGTATAAGCACAGGAGGTCTGATGTATTGTACCCACAGATTTACAAAAAACATCCACATCTTTTTTAACAAATTCCAGTGCATTATCAGTACGAAAAATTTTGACAGGCATACCATATTGTGTTTTTATTTCAGCAAAAAAGAACTTGATAACAGACAAAACTTCGGACCTACTTTTCATCATAAACAACCAAGTAGTCCTTGAAAAATCATCAATAAAAAGAATAAAATACTTATGACCAGATAGACTTGGCACATGACAGGGTCCCCATACATCAGAATGCAACTAAATCAAACATATTTTTACTGCTAGTCCGACTGCGTCTACGATAAACAGCTCGAGTCTGTTTTCCAAGTTGACATGACTCGCACTGAAAACTACAAATGCCAAGATCAGACACTAAATGTCGAAGCTTTTCAGATGATGGATGGCCCAGCCGGTAGTGCCATTGTAATGCAGAAACTGAGGTAGATAATGCAGGAGTCACAGATGCTTTAGCTGCTTTTGGCAAATGATCCATATAGAAGAGTCCATCAGCACCTTCATACCCCCCACCAATCTTCATCCTCGTGCGAAGGTCCTGAAAAACACATGAACCAGGAATAAAAGTCAGACTGCACTGTAGGCTTCGCAATATCTTGCTGACAGACAACAGATTCAAAGAAAATCTAGGCACATATAAGGCAGATTTCAGCAGAAAGTCAGAAACAATATCCCCTACTCCAGACACCGCATACTTGGAACCATCAGCCAACATAACAGATGAGGGTCTAGCAGGTTTAAATAATTTGTGAAACAGTGATCGATTTCCAGAAATATGTGAAGAGGCACCGGAGTCGATGACCCACTTAGTATTACCAGGAGGAGAAGAAGAGCTCAGGAAGGCAGTGTCATAACCAGAATAAGTGGCGGCATGAGCTCCACTAGTCGAAGCTTGAGACGACGCACCAGCTCGCTCAAGAAGAAGACGCTCCACCTCAGCACGGATGTAGTCAGCAGTCGCACCCGAGGAGGCAGAGTGAGTAGGCTGAGTCGTTCCTTCTGATGCAGTAGTAGTGGAGTCAGCAGCTGCATTGGCCCACGCCGGCTTACCATATTTCTCCCAGCATTTTTCTTCAATATGGTTGGACCGGCCACAGAAGGTACAAAGGCGTTGTCCTGACTGAGGACGCGCACCAGCAGTAGGGGCAGTAGAAGAGGCTCCACGACCAGGAGCAGCCCGTCCTCGTCCTCCACCCAGGGGAGGACGACTATCAGTAAAGCGACCACGACCACGACCAGAAGCGGCAGCAAGAGCCGAAGAGTCCCCAACATCAGTAGTCAGAGACGAGGAAGACGAAGGCAAACGCTGAAGGCGTTTGTAGGCACTCTGTAGTGACGGCAGAGGGTCACTGGCTAAGATCTGGTCCACAACTCCAGCGTAGGACTCGAGCAATCCACATAGAAACTGGACCAACTGAAGCTCTTGGCGCTGACGCTGCATGGTAGCCAGGTCCGTGGAGAGAGGGTGATAGGATTCCAGTTCACCCCATAATCCAGTGAAGTCAGAGAAGTAATCCCCAATGTCCGTCCCTGTGAACTGTAGACGTCCCAGCTGCTTGGTGATGTCAAACACCTTCTTGGGGTTCTGACTATGCGAGTAAGTACCGGCGAGCTGATCCCACATCTGCTTCGTCGTAGGTAGGTGAAGAAGTGTGACGCTAATCTTCTCAATGCTGCTGTTGAGAATCCAGGTCATCACAGTGGAGTCGTCACGAACCCAGTCGTCATACGCCTTCACATCTTTAGCATCAGCGTCCTCGGCGGGTGCTGGCGGACCAGTACGGGTAAGATGTGAATACTTGCCCTGGGATCTGGCATAGATCGTCATGGAGCAGACCCAATGCGGATAGTTGCGCCCATCAAGCTTCACAGTGGTAACCTGACGGCGGAAGTCATCATGCGAGGACGCCATGGGAGCAGTAGGCACAGCAGGAACATGCACGATCAGGCAGGAGACGGGCTACGCCGTCAGACAGGCACAGCAGGCACAAGAAAAACACAGAGAAGACCTCTCACATACGGTCTACACCGAAGCGCAGAACAGAACCCGGTGGCACAACGGCCTACACGGGCAGGCAGGCAAGAGACCGAAAAAAAAACGGTCTACGTCACACCAACTTCAAGCCACTGGATCGCTGTAGGACTTCACGGAGCCAACGTACCGGCGGCTAGGACCGCGGAGGCGCACCGGCCCCCTACGGCGGAGTAGGCGCCCGGCCCCGGCGGCGAGCCCGGCGGCTGCTGCTGCCCGGCGCGGCGCCCCGGCGGCGGCCGGCGCTGCCTGCTGCCTGGCGGCTGGGCGGCTGGGTGGCTGCTGGGCGGCGCGGGCGGGAGAGAGGGGGGGCGGAGAAGAGAGAGAAGGGTGGGAGGGTGGCGGCTGGATCTACTGCTCTGATACCATGTGAAACACAAAACAGTTTTGGGAAGCGTAGGGTTGCACAATGTGTGCACCCTCATATATATAACACTGAAACATTTACAGAGAGGTCCACATATAATATGGAAATAACAAAACAACTAACAGAATATATAAAACATGAATATATATTAACAATATGTATACATATATATATACATATACATATATATACATATATATGTATATATATACACACATATATATATGTATACATATCTATATATGTATATATATATGTATATATATATATATGTATATGTATATATATATGTATATATATATGTGTATATATATATATATATATGTGTGTATATATATATATATGTATATATATACATATATATGTATATATATATGTATATATATATATATGTATGTATAGAGTCAGGCTAGAATACACTCGAGTGTACGGATCGCACGAATACACTCAAGTGTGTTTACATATCAAGACTATTTTTTTCAAAATGTAAACCGTTGATCTTCACCGTCATACTATAACTAGTCTACATACAAATTTTGAGCCCATTTGGATGAGTGTAAGTCACTCATCCAAGGGCAACAAAATCGACGCGCGAAACTAATTTGAAATGCATAATTTTTGCGGTCTTCATAACATGAGCTATACATATGCAAATGTGCTCAAATTTTGTGTATGAGTTGTTCACGAGATGTTTAAGAAGATCAATGGATTAGATTTTCAAAAAAAATATTGCATCATGAAAAACTACTTGAGTGTATTCCGCTCCGGATACACTCGAGTGTATTCTAGCCTGACTCTGTATATATATATAGAGAGAGAGAGAGAGTCAGGCTAGAATACACTCGAGTGTACGGATCGCACGAATACACTCAAGTGTGTTTGCATATCAAGACTATTTCTTGTAAAATGTAAGCCGTTGATCTTCACCGTCATACTATAATTAGGCTACATACAAATTTTGAGCCCATTTGGATGAGTGTAAGTCACTCATCCAAGGACAACAAAATCGACGCGCGAAACTAATTTGAAATGCATAATTTTTGCGGTCTTCATAACATGAGCTATACATATCCAAATGTGCTCAAATTTTGTGTATGAGTTGTTCACGAGATGTTTAAGAAGATTAATGGATTAGATTTTCAAAAAAAATATTGCATCATGAAAAACTACTTGAGTGTATTCCGCTCCGGATACACTCGAGTGTATTCTAGCCTGACTCTGTATATATATATATATACAGAGTCAGGCTAGAATACACTCGAGTGTACGGATCGCACGAATACACTCAAGTGTGTTTGCATATCAAGACTATTTCTTGCAAACTGTAAGCCGTTGATCTTCACCGTCATACTATAATTAGGCTACATACAAATTTTGAGCCCATTTGGATGAGTGTAAGTCACTCATCCAAGGACAACAAAATCGACGCGCGAAACTAATTTGAAATGCATAATTTTTGCGGTCTTCATAACATGAGCTATACATATCCAAATGTGCTCAAATTTTACGTATGAGTTGTTCACAAGATGTTTAATAAGATCAACGGATTAGATTTTCAAAAAAAATATTGCATCATGAAAAACTACTTGAGTGTATTCCGCTCCGGATACACTCGAGTGTATTCTAGCCTGACTCTATATATATATATATAGAGAGAGAGAGAGAGAGTCAGGCTAGAATACACTCGAGTGTACGGATCGCACAAATACACTCAAGTATGTTTGCATATCAAGACTATTTTTTGCAAAATGTAAACCATTGATCTTCACCGTCATACTATAGCTAGGCTACATACAAATTTTGTGCCCATTTGGATGAGTGTAAGTCACTCATCCAAGGGCAACAAAATCG
>OY856413.1:455272378-455822378 GCA_963693085.1 Alisma plantago-aquatica | reverse complement strand
CGCAACTAGATATATCAGTAGTTCTGCATGCAACAGTAAGCCACACAGAAAGACTGTTTCACGGTGCAGGTTGCCACGAAAAGAAACGAAGTCATCTGTAGCCAAATTGGTTACGAAATGCCTATTCCAGATGTGTTCTATACTAGGATGGAAGCCGAATTGGTTACGAAATGCCTATTCCAGATATGTTCTATACTAGGATGGAAGCCGAATGGGTTAGGAAAGGCCTATTAGACAATGTCTTCCACCCGCAATTCGAATTCGGAACGAATGGAGGGGCCTTGAGCGGAGTGGTGGTGGTGGTGGGGGGGGGGGGGGGGGGGGGGGGGGGGTCAAGTTATTTCACTCGCAATTCGAATCAGCGGGAGGAAGGAGGAGGAGATGAGCGGGCCAGAGGAACAAAGGCAACAGTACCTGGTAGACGAGGATGGCGAGCAAACCCATGAGGGCAAAGAAGGCTGATAGCCACACGGCGAGCTCCGTCGGCATCTCGCCGCACGCCTGCACGGTTCGTTGCTTGCACCCCTGCCCTTCTGCTCTGTCTCCCTCCCGTGTGTGATTGTGTGGATCTTCTTTGCTTAGCAATACTCCTCGTAGGTGGGCTGACGGGACGGCAGCAGAGGAGGGGGAAGATCAGAGTGGCAGTAAACTAGCGGGCAAGCGTGAAGAAAATTGGAGGGCAAAGGCACATCATCATGCGATGCGATGTGTTCGACTCATAGCAGAAGGAGAACGATCATTGTCGATAAGGAAAAATGAATCATTGCCGAGTTTTTTTTAACAATAATTTACATATCTATATCTATACTATAAGAAGCCTTGTTCAGGATTTGTGATGTCATTTTTTTCGAGAATTACTATAGACGTGTCAAACGGATGGTTAGGTTGGGTTTAGGTTGGGTCGTTGCGGGTTTAGGTCTCGCGGGTGTTGGTCAAAAAGATGTAGTTTTAAATGGGTGGAATAAAGACAAATCCAAACCCGACCCAGTGGGTTGCCCGCGGGTGTCCACTTAAATTTTTTTTAAATATATATTGCTAGTGTTTGTTTATATAAGATATGGCATAAAACAATCATTTTGTATACATTGTCATGTAATATTTATTTATATATCCAAAAATGTATTACAAAAAGGGTATCAAAATGTGATGCACCCATGAATAGGGTTGCAACACGTCTATTAAAGAAGAGCACAACTAGATTAATTAAGTTTTTGAATCACATAAATGTTTAGACGTTCATACATTAGTCTTAAATAATGACCACTACATCAAACAACAACAAAAATACAACAATATCTAGAATGAATTGTCGCATCCAAATGAGACGAAGAATAGTTTTTAGAAATTAAAACAAAGATTGAAATTTAAGTCAGTTCTATTCAGACTGAAACTTAAGTCTAGCAATTGCCGCTAAACTTAGGTTCCCGCTTTGTTTGCTTTTATTTCACGATCCGATTTTGGAGTCTCCGTTATTGTGCTTTGTTAACTTGAATTGTAATATGCAATTGTGATATTAGTATAAGACTGGTTTAATATTTGTCCATTACTACTAAGTCGATACAAAAAAAGTGTAATTCAGGGGGTCACCCGCGGGTGCCCGCGGATTGCCCATGAAACCCGCTAAGTAAACGGGTGGGTACGGGTTTGGATTTTTTCCAGCGGGTGGTAAATTTTGTGACCCAAACCCAACTTAAATGGATCGACCCATGGGCGCCCGCGGATTTTGACCCAGTTTGACAGGCCTACTTACAGAAGAAGAAGCCCCGTTCATGATTTGTGGTGCAATTTTTTCAAAAACTTTATCAAATTATAAACAGGACATTCAAGGTTACTCATGCAATGTTTTCCAAAACTTTATCAAATTATAAATAGCTCATGTGTGCATTGCCAATATACAAAAGAGGTGTGGCGTCTGTGATTCTGGTGTAAATTTTCCAATACTTTATCAAATTACAAATAGCTCATATGTGCATTGCCAATATACAAAAGAAGTGTGGCATCTGTGATTCTGGTGTAAATTTTCCAAGAATATTTTGGAAGAGGATTCCTCGATATTGTCTGTGTGGTGTATCCGCCCCTCCTGCGCTCCCTCCATGTCGATCGACTTCGCCGCGCTTCATCTCTCCCCTCTCCCGGCCCCTTCCATGGCATCCATCCCTTTTTGCGCTAGCAACTTTAGGACTACTCTTTGTCCCACGTCCCCAACTGTGCGTGTTGCTTCTGCTCTCAGACTGCCATTATCTACCAGCATGAGCGCCACTGCCCTACGGATGATGAACACCCCCACCCTCGCTGACGTGTCCCTCATTCGGAGGTGTACAACACTGGACGCAAGGCGAAACCAGGCGGGGTTCGTCAACATGTCGTTCGCCAGCTTCATCAAGTCTAAGGCCGATCAGAATTTTATCCGCATGGAGGGAGACAAGCTCATGTTACGGAGGCGGGATGTCATTCCCGCATAGAGTCAGGACATATGTCGATCGCTTAACATGTTGGTGCCTCTGAAGACAGGGGAGATCCACTACGCTTGGCCTCAGTTGTCGGGTGAGATCTTTTGATAGTTTGACTGACGAAAAGAGAGTAGGAAGGGTGTTCGATTTCATAGATCATGGTGAATGGAAGATTCATGGCTTTCTTTTGTGTTGGCCATTAAAAAGTTTGTTTATGTTTATTGGTAAACAAACGAGTGCTGCAAAGGTTGTACAACTGCAGGTTGGGTAAGTAAAGTTTCACAAAAGGCTTACTTTAATTGAGAGATTGTCTAAAATATGTGGCATATCCTTTCCATGACCAATTTTGGATATCATTTGGACCTATCTAACAAATGAAAAGGTATAGAAGTACGAATTCCTATTTATTTCAAAGAACGACAGTTACGACACTCCTAAAATGTAAAAACTTCACTGAAAAATTAAATGTTGAAAGGTTACTAGCCTCGGTGAAGCTATTCCATGGTGGTTTAAAAGGAACCATCTTTATAATAGTACAACCAAGGCTCCACGTATCAACAATAAGGCCATAATTATGATTTTTTAATACTCCAAAAGGCAATGGATTTATATTAGCAATAATGTGCAATCGATGGTATAGACATGCGCAACGTAGATCGACTAATGTGCCTATACAAAGCAATACTATTGAGGCAAGCACAATTAATAGAAGAAAAGGAAGGCCTGAATTAACATGGGAAGGGCTTATAAAGAGAGATTTTGAATCTCTATATCTTAACCAGAATATGACCCATGATAAAGCTGAATGGAAAAGAAGGATCCATGTAGCCGACTCCAATATAGTTTGGATTGAGGCTTAGTTGTTGTTGTTGATGAGGATGATGATGATGAGGATGATGATGATGATGATGATGATGATGATGATGATGATGATGATGATGATGATGATGATGATGATGATGATGATGATGATGATGATGTCAATTCAGGAAAATTGCTCCAATTAAAACACGACAGGCATCTAAAGCAGTGAAGGACCAACTCCATATGCATTAGAATACCCTACAATATGTTGCCATATTCTTATTAAGTTCAAATAAAACAAGACTGTCGAGAGTTGTATAATAAAAATTAGGGAACTTCATTTATTTGTTTACACAACCTAATATCCATTTGAAACATCCTGCCTCGATAGAAGTCTTTCAACTATAATAATTGTAATCAGCTAAAATCCTCCTACTCTTGCAATAATGATGCTTATGTTCATGTACATCATAGTACAATAATGAATGTGTCAAAGACATCCATGAGTGACTACACTACTGTAGAATTCACACAACTTTAAATGTGATTAGTGGGATTTTATTGTTATGTGAACATGTTATAGTCAAACGACCGCTTATTAATTCTTATCTAAACTATGTGACATTCTCACTAATTTTGCAATGCAACATTTTTATTTTTAGGCTTATGTGTTTAGTCATGCCAAAACCAGCCGGCTTATGTGTTTAGTCATGCCAAAACCAGCCAGCTTGACTTCTCTGATGCAACCCAGAAATATGTATGCGCCCTTACATTGTTGTTTTCTTATGAAGAATACAAGTTTTTCATGGTATGCTACATGCAGATTTTAATGGCTTAACTTCACTGCAATAAAATTGACTTCCGTCTTCTTTAAATCCAATTGCTGCTTAAAAGATTGTAAAATTGTGGAATTTTTTAACAATATTAAAGAAAATTCAAAAACTGTCTGAAATCTGACATAGGACATACATTTGGAAACACATCTATGGTTTCATATTGACTTTTCAAAATATCACAAACGCTAATGACTATACATATAACTATTATATAAAGTCCAAAACCTTAAAATAGGTAGGTTTTCTTGCATATCAGCTCTTTGGTGTTTGGTAATCAGCCTTTCATGAAGTAGCATTTTTTGGACATGATATACATCAATTCCTGGTTACAAGTCATCTCATTAACCATTTTTTCTCAATTTGGCTATTATTAAAATTATGAGTATTTCTTTTCAATGGAAAACGTAATGTGTGTTCTTATTATCGACCAACTCTATCATCATGTTTGAGTCAAAATAACATGATGTCGTACCTTATTAGTCAGGATAAATCACCAAAAAGTTCCAATTTTATGCTCCATTTATATATTGATTGTTCACTTTGCATTATCTACAACATATTCATTAATCTTACACATTGTTCATTGTCTTCACCATTACTCTAATTTTGTTTCAGAATCAACTTTTGAGACAATTTCCTCTGATGGCGTATATATACATACCATTGTATACTTCTTTGATTTAACTGGGATATGTGTGTTTATGCATCTGTAGTATGGTAATAATATTGGTCTATTTAAATGTTTATAATACTAATGCAGTAGAATCTCCTGCTGCAACAACTTAGTGATTGTCGTAATTTTTGATGATAAGTTTATGCCATTGATTATTGGTATTTTTACAGTACTCTGTCAAAATGAACTGAGTATTATCGTACATATGAATCATCTAGTTCATTACTCATTCTTCTATTAGGTTTTGTACAATGTAATAATTCTAATTTAACCATAGTTGTTACAAGAAACGGGGAATGAATGTGATGTATTCAGATGAGGTTAGAAAATGGAACCGTTTGAAATTTGTGTCACATGTTATTTAAGAATCTGGAAACAAGTTCTTTTGTTCTATTTTTGGAATTCATCTTCCTTTTTTTAAAATAAATATTGATAAGGTCAAGGTCCTTACAATGAGCAAACACAAATATAAGTTACTATTCATATCCATGGTATAACTGATATCAAAACAAATACACTGATGTGAACATTGCTTATCAATATCATGTTCATTTCTCTATATAGAATCATATAATACGAATTTACATATCTATCAACTGTTCAAATAGCAATGCGAAGTATAATCTTTAGAGGCATCAAACATGGGTTGTATTTAAAATTTTGAGATTTCCATCTCTTTCATGATGCTTGTAGTACTTTTACCAAATGCAGAATGTGGTATCGACCTTTTCATATGATTATGATACTACCACAATACAATTTGATATTCATAGAGCATTGTCACTTGATTCTAATTGTATAAATTGTGATTTTTTAACGACTTTAAAATTGGATTTTTTGGGAGGTATATGTCATGTTCTTTAGCAATGCCATGAGATTAATACATGAAAAAATACAAGATAATTAAATCTTGACAACTAATTTTTGGGCTATAAGATGGATTTGATTTTTATATCTACTTTTGCTTTTTATTTTTTTTATACTAATCATCTTTCAATCTGAATGAGTTCACATCAAAATTGAATTCTACAAAAACCTATGTAAAGTTTTACCTAAACATTATAGCAATCAAATATATTTCATCTTTAACTCAAAAATTGGTGGATATGTCCATATGAATCATAAGAAGTATTATCAATCAATGATGAAAAGGATACAAAGTAGATAAAAGAGAGAAAAAAATGCATCCAACGGCAAGGAAAAATGATAAGAAAAACATTTTGCTTGGAGAAATGTGAATCATGTAAGGAAATAATTTTGTTGTTTTATTTTGGGTTGTAAAAAAACCATCACTTTCTTATACAAGATGCTCGACTAGGATTTTCTAATATATAATATATGTATTAATGTTGTAACTTCTAAGATACTTAACACTCAAAACTGAACAAATATAATATTCTCAAATCTCAATTTTGTGCATCGCATGGGTGGATGACTAGTATATATAAATCAACATACAACCCTATACCACAATGTTGCAAGCCACATAATTCATTGAATCAATAGCACCAGAAATGTCAAAAGATTATTTGATAAGTTGTGTAAAGCTCTGAAATATGAATGCATATTATAAATAGTTAATAAGGGAGAGTACTGATTGTAGGCTTCTTACATATTAAAAGTAAAAATAGATGATGTTGACAATTGCCACTATTTCTGTCCAGAATTTGTTGCACATTCTATGCCCTATGTGGTATTGTTCTCTCCGAAGTTTGTGATTTTGTGTTTAGTTTTCTTCATTAGAGTCGTAAACCCTAATTATTTGCATAGTGGGATATGTGATATATATCATGGATCTCTAATACAAGTTTACGTGCACCACATGTCTTGTTATTGAATTTGCAGTTGTTTCTCTCATGTTAATCCAAAATACGGTGGAAATAAGTGTTTCAGTGTTGTATGAGCCTTATGATATGGCTTTGGTTGTGTTAAATAAATGTAGCATACAATCATTATAATCTATGTAGCTAGCAAGTTGCATAGTAATGTATTGTACCCATAATGTAGTGGTGATCAGGTAAGTGAAGAAGAGGTGTGAGGTGTTGTGTGGTTTCTTTGTGATTAGCACATTTGGGACATGTAGAAGGGTCTGAGAATCTCTTGCAAAAATTATGATTTGTAAGATCATATCATATAAGCCATCTGAGGATCTGAGTTTTGCTAGGATACTTGATGTTCCATATACATGTAGATGGGTAAATATATTCATGGCAATTACAAAATTGTATGGTTGTTTTGAGGTGTATTTGTTGCCACATCCCCATATAATATGGTTTCTTATTTGTCTCTAACTAGTTTAATAAGATGTGGTGTCATAAGGGGGAGGTTGGGTTGTGCTTGATGTGTTGTCATGGTTTATGTTTCTGATAGTGTTTGTTGATAATATGATCTTTTTGTATGCATGGTCTATCAAAGCATAAATTTGTTGTAATTTTGTGTATCAAACAAAGTGCATGTATCCTGATGTTGATGATACCTCAAGACCTATATGTTTTTGGGGAGCATATGGTTTACCACTTCACCATGTGTATAATTTTTATCCACATATTTTCACAAAATGTCTTGTCTAGTGCAATCAATGGTTTTATAAATGTTGGAATGAAGAGGCATACTGTTGAGGAGTAGGTGGTGAGAGATGTGAGTGAGTTGTTGATCATCTACCCGTAACAAAACTTTTACCCAACTTTCAAGAACAAGGACAACCACTAGACTGGTGTCAAATGAGCCAACCCTAGCAAGAAGGATATTATGGACTAACATTAAAGTCAAGGGGAGACATAGATTACTAATTTGAGGTTGATTAGGCATTAGTCAACCATTAAGAAACATGAGTACATAATTAGCAAAAGGTACACCATTAAAGTTCAAATAAAGTGACAAATCTACACTTAAGAAATCAAAAGTGAAATAAAAGTTATTAGGGTTTCCATAATACTCAAATTTCATAACAATCACAAACTTGAGGTGTAAGAGGTAGGTTGAGCATCAAATATTCAATCTATTATCATAAACATGCATCAACTATACCCAAAAATATTAAATTAGACATCTTTTAGAAAAAAAATAGGGAATAAATGATGGAATAAGGCTTTAAAACTTAGTCTAAATTTTAGACATTTTCATAATGATAAAAATGATATACAGTATGCTTATATTTTGGATCAAGGGGCTTCGAAAATCTATATCAAAGAATAGGGGGAGAGGGATTCAAGTGTTACATGATATTTATGTGGTGTTGTTGACCATTTGATTTTGATCCTACAGGTGCTCATAATGATAAAAATGATATACAGTATGCTTATATTTTGGATCAAGGGGCTTCGAAAATCTATATCAAAGAATAGGGGGAGAGGGATTCAAGTGTTACATGATATTTATGTGGTGTTGTTGACCATTTGATTTTGATCCTGCAGGTGCTCACCCATGGGGATGGTCTGTGCCCTTTGCTCATCACTCCATGTCACATGGACTGGCAGTTTGTGCGCGGTCAACCCTTGTTGCATCGCCTGCTTGGCTCCTGAGCCTAAGTGCATCTGGACCGGGTGGATCTAGGCCACCCACGACCGCAACGTTCTTGATCCAAGGGCCCACAACCCTTTCATTCTCCAACATTCAACCTGCCTAGGCTGCATGAGTAACCACAACATCTCTAGTTTTAGCTCTCCGAAGAAAGGCGTGGCAGGGCTAGGAGGGGCTGAAGCGTGTCTAGGGTGGTCGTCCACCATTGCTTAAATGTCACTAACTTTCTTCAACCACCATTTCTTTTCAAAGAGGCGAGGAGGTGAAACGACCAATCTAGAGCTGGCGGCGACCATCACGGACAGGGGATATAGAGAAGAATGTGGCTCTCTGGGGTGCGATAACGATGGAAAAGAGATAAAAATGAGAAAGGAGGAAGAAAATAAGTGAAACGAGGGTTTAATATTAAAAAAGAGGCAAGAAAGGGGGATAAATGTCGTAATAGGGTGGGTTATAGTAGCATAGCCATTGGTTGCCTATGAAGGTAGCAGACGCACCTCTATCGTTGGATCAGAGATCCAATCCATGGACACCTAGATCCAACACTTCAGATTGGTTGTGGTATGGAGTTGGATCAAGGAGAGAAGGGAGGGCAATGCCGTGGGCCACACACATGATTGGCATTTGGGCCCAGTAAGGCCCAATCCATCATAGTAAAAAAAGAGGATAAAACAAATAAATAAAGTAATTAAGTAGGGGTGATTCAAATAATTATAACTTTTGCCTCTAAGCTCTGATCGATGCAATATTTGTGTCGTTTGACTCAAAATTGAAAGTTATACATCTAAAGATATATTAGAAAACTAGGAAATGATATGGATGAGGTTCAAGTATAGTTGTAAGATGGTATTTCATTGAAGCAAGACATTGTGTTCAACATTTCACATTAAAGTCTTGTATGGTGAAATTAGGCATCGATGTGACCAAATTGGATTATCACCACATTCAAACTGTAGAACTGACATCAAAATGAGTACAAAGGACACTTGATGAAAGAGGAAGAGTACAACAATAGAGAGAGAAATTTAGATTGTCATAGAGACAAAAACACTAGATACTTCCACAAATGATGTAACAACAACAAAAGATAAAACTTTGTCTAAAACCTACAAATTCATGGGATAGATAATACAAATCGACATATTATCATATCCCATATTGTAGAATGTTTCAAGATTATTTTCAACAATAAATACTCCATATCTAAACACTTTCTTATACAATGGGGGGCCTATGTCTGGTCCATCTACATCATATGTATCATCTCACAAAATCATTCTAAGGTACTAAAATTAAAAGAGAGATCAACAATCTTGGTGCTAACACGGGACTAGATGGTTTTAGTCTAGACTTCTACCCATAGCATGTGGGAACATATCAACACTCACTCCACAACCTTTCAACTAAATTCACCAACATGACTAAAACTCCTTTTGAATTGGATTCCTAATTCAAACACACATAACACTAATGAAGAAGATTGAACACCCACATACAACGACAATTCAATCCCATCAGTCTCATCAACGCTTCATATATATCATAGCCAAAACACTTGGATCTAGATCAAAACATGCATTAGATGAGCCTATTAACCAACAACAATGTAACTATCTATATCACCATGACATCCAAGATGTTTATATAATGGTTAACAAAAACATACATATTTGTTAGCCACACCACACCCCCATTTTGGCTATTAAACTAAATTTATAAAAGTGTTTGATAATAACAACTAGAATTTCCTATTCAATTGTATGAAAGGTTACAACTTTCCCAATAGATGGATACATGGATTACATCTTGTATCAAGTCCTTCCACTTCTCTAACCTCGTGGTGCACCTTTTGGATATTGCAAAATTATAAATGAACTTAGGCAAGGAGAACCCTTATCGCCTTACCTCTTAATTATGGTCACATTCGTTCTTACACTGATGATCACACTTGGGACAAATAATGAATCTACCCATGATATTGAGGAAGAGTGTTTTCCATGATCTAATTCAACTGTTCAGTTTTGTGATGATGGGATTCTGGTATGACTTGAATATGGAGTGTAGTAAGATCGGAAGACCAAGACATGTAAAAGGAAATTTCTCAATCTTGCAATTAAGAAGTGTGTGATATCTAGCCACTTCCTGTAAATCAATGTGAGGAGATAATGGAGAATTTATGGAAGTTAATATTGAGATCCGAAATTTAGGAAGCATGCCTAGACTATAATATGTATTGATAATATTGTGGTTGTCTGGGGAGATGAAAATTATGGTGTCCTAGGCATATTGTACTTTATTGGTATGTATTTGACCTACTTCACAAGGCCAGCATGGCAAAAGCCAAATATGTCTCGACTCTAATGGACTAACATACAAAGCCTATATAAGACAAAGAACTCTTTGTTGATCTAGAGGAGTGTCATTGTATAGTCAGGATGTTGATTTACTTAACTATTACTCGACCATATATTTCCTATGATGTTGGGGTAGTCAACCAACGCATTAGTTAACTAGTCAAGGCCCACTGGTCTAGAATTCAACACATTCTATGCTATCTCAAGACTGGTCCAAGACAAGGATTGCTCTACAAATTTCCTAAGTCTAAGGAAATCTCTATCTCTAGATATGCTAATGCAAATTGGGATGGTGATTCTTAAGACTGATGGTTCACTTCTGGCTATTGTTTCATGATTGGGACTCAAATTATAATCTAGTTCTCCACTAGAGCATAAAACACATTGAAATTGACAACCGTTATGTGTGAGACATGGTCAAACTCAAGAACATCATCACTCCTCACGCTAGGACATGTGATTAAGTTGAAAACATCCTTGCCAAACCTATTACTTCTTCTTTATTCAAGTATATGGACATCAAATCAGGACTTCACAATGTTTAATCTCCAACTTGAGGGGTCGTGTTGGTATATTTTATTAGTTGGGCTTAGGCCCATGGTATTTCCCATTGTTTCTATTTATCCCATGTACTCCCTAACTCCTATATATAGGAGACGTAGTACTCTTATTTCAATTACTAAAAACAACTTATTCTACACATGTTTCCTTTCTATTTGGATGTTTTCTTGACCATTAAGGATAGTGATATAACCCTTTATGCATTATTGCCTACTTGTTACATGCACAACACTAATTTTGTTCTTAAAACCTTTAAAATATGCTAGAAGATGATCTTTCATGGATGGTTTGGTGCAAGTTATATGGATATATGAACTTTCATGTCATCTTATACCCAATATATATATTTCTTCTATATGGTGAGTAGTTCTTTTAAGCATGCAGGAATTTAAATTCGAAATGTAAGTGTAAGTGTCCCTAAAGGTGTCAGTTTTATGATAATTATAAGACATAATATGGCAATCAAACATGTATACATTTCCCTACTGTTTTAGAAAAGTTCTATAATAATTATAAGGGTTTTCCTACTTTTATGTTTCTAAATTTGTGGTTAGACAGAATTCTAGTAAAGATATCTCATCTATGCTAGGTTTTTCTCTACTTAAATCTTGAAAAATAGCATAACTTATACATATGTTGAATTTTTAAGCTGAAATTTTGGGTTTTTTCTCAGAAGAGGTATGGTTGATGTGCCCCTGCTTGTAGGTTGGGAAATTGTACCAGTATAGTTTGTTCACTATACTAACTGAGGGGAAGATATCTGTAAGGAGTGGAACCCGATAGGGGGGGGAATTTGAAGAATAGAACCTATAGTCCAAACATACCTAAAAGGTATGCTGGAATGGGTGTAAAATATTCAAATCTTATATAATGATATACAAAAGACCAAAGAGTATAGCAGCAAAATAAAAGTAATGACTATTTTCAAATTTACAACAAGATTATAAATGTACATCATAATCTCCCACATAGGGTTTACATATATGATACAACATAAGGATCTAGTAAAGGGAAATCTAAACCATATCAATGTTTGTCTCTAAGTTTTAACTCCTTAAGCTATGTCAATATCTTTATGCCATGTCCTCCATGTCCTTCACCTAGGGTTCGAATCATACCCCAACAAGAATAGAAAAAGTAGATGACATCAGAAAAGGCTGGTACGTGCATACTAAATAGGAAATTTGAGCAATATATAAGGAATAAAGGACATCAAAATAAAAGACTTCCCATAGAAAACAAAAGAACTGCCCAATTGGGCATAAAAGAATATGACCATAACAAAAGAGATACTTGCAATTAAAACAATCAAGTTGTGCCATACTAGCACATAAAAAGTATTAGGGCACACGCCCTACGATCATCAACCTACATGCATGTGAGATAAGCATAAACTTGAATAATATAAAGACAAAGGTGGTCAAGCCTCACAAATTTGAAACCTGATAGAGAATGACATACTGTCAAACTCCCAATATATATATAAGGTGGGCCAAGCCTCAAAAACTTGAAACCTGGGTATGGGGCACTACCACCTCCATCCCAATAATGACATGGGCACACTGCCCAAAAACCAATGCAATTACACTACTCTAGTGCTACTGAATCACATAGCATGTTTAATGTCGAGGCAATTAGAAAGTACAATCATATTTTAAAAAGTAGTCACCACAAAAGTGACCAACATATACATCCACCTCACAAGTGGGAAAAATACATCACATGCCATCATATAGAGTTCCATCATGAACAAAGCATAAGAAAAGACTAAGAGAATGTCCAAATATGATCACAAGACCAGTACCAATAAAGTTGTTCACATGAACCATAATTTTCAAAAGAAAGAATATTGTATATGATCTTGTTCATAGGACTAAGAGAAAGATGAAAAATGGTGAATTTCTTAATAAGATTAATAGGATATGCAAACTATAATAAGAGAAAGGAATTAGAAATTGCTCACTATAGAAATAATGTGGGATGCAATCATACCTTAAAACTGAGTCCTAGAAGCACTCTTCACCAATATACTTGTTTCCAAGATCAACTTTACCTAATTACAAATCATTCACATGTATTAGTATAACAACCCCACTTCCCGGTAACCCCCAATCAAGGGAGACCAAGAGGTCAGAGGCGTTATCCCAACATTCAGGATCAATGGTTTAACAATTTCATCAAAAATCATTATCAAATTCTACTAATACTAAACTGGAAAGCTAGTATTAAATAAAACTTTTACATACCTTTTCAAAATAGGATCTAGGACTTCTATCCATAGTAGAAATCTAACTATCTAATCCTCCTTTGGATTACTTAAATTCATCTTCACATATTTTGATTTACTGTTTGTCCTTTTCAAATTGTACCTAAAACGCCGACAAACAAAACGTCGGTCAGTATATTACTATATTGGTATGTGGGGACAAACACAACATCACAAATAATCTCTAACAACCTAAATATAGCAAAATAGTTGATTAATAATCCAAATTACACTTTCAATGTGACTTCTCAACCACTTTTACCCTAAACCATGGATTACCCTCTCTTAGGGCTTTGTCCTTGCAAGGGACATAAGGCCACCTTCTCCATCCTAAGCTTGGTGCCTGGGGTCACCTCTCGAGGTGCCCAATGGTCTTCCCTCTGGAGCTTGACCGAATAGACCTTCCCTCCGGGGCTTGGTCATGCAACGTACATCAGGGTAGCATGTAGGTTTGAGAATACACATATATACTTAATTGTTATAACCATAGGGACTTTGTAGGGTTGCAGAATTAAACATTCAAATAGTTTAGGTTGCATCCAATTGATAAAACATTTGGGAAACACCGTGAGGCTAAATCGATTATTCATAAATGACCACATACCTGCTTTGGAGATCTCAAAGAAGCAGTTTATCCAAATCCAGCTTAGATGTCCAAACAAGCAAGATAAGCAACCAATCAAGTAAATTTTGATCCTGAAAGCATGTATAATGTCACAAACATATCCCAAGCAACTCCTCATTGACCTGGGACACCTTTCCAAGGTTTCTAAGTCTTATTAAGATTCATTAGGGTTTCTTAGATCAATTTCTCAAACTTTACCCCTTTTAGGTCAACAAACCCTAAAATACTTTTTCTACTCATATAAACCCCAATTGCTCAAATTATCCATATTAAGGGTCTTTTATACTCAAATTGACTTAGGATCATCATATCTCTATTTATTCATGGATTTGAACAATTAAAACCATCAAAAGTCATATTCACCTAAATTAAGGTATCTAAGCCCATTAATGCATATTCATGTATATGGAACCCTAAATTAAGCCAATTATGCATAAAAATCATCTTTTTAGATCTAAATCTTCCTTTTATTAACAATAGGTTAATATTGGCTTATATTATCCAAAGAACATTATCAAAACCACTAATCATCAAAACTTAGGGTTTTCCATTAATAATACCATTAAAAGTGATATCTTTAAGTACTTTTCGAATTGCAAATAGAATTAAGCTTCAATAATATTTTTAATGGGTTCCTTGCATTCTCCTGATCAATTTTCATATATATATATATATTGTTTCCATATGATTTAGCAATTATTAGATACGAATTTCACGAGATAATTACCTTTTGGCCAATGGCGGCTTGACACATCAGCGAAAATTATTTTTCTTAATTCCATAGTTGGGTCAGCTTTTAAATGGTGAAAGACCTTCGTGACCCTCCCTCTTGAACGCGTGCAAAGGGGCATAGAAGTAAATTGCCCTGGAGTCTTCTTCTTCCTCTCGATCCTGCGAGCTATGCTTCACGGCTCTAGGCCGCAGTCAACCCAAAGGTTGACTTGGAGCTATACGACGTCGGAGCGACATCTGATTAAGTAGAGGCCCTTGCCGGACCTCAACGAACTCATGCCCATTCCCAATTCCTCTGGAAGCAGTGCACACTGGAAGGATGGAGAAGGAGATCTCACGTCGGTTGCAGGGTGAAAAAGGGGATAAATACCATGCTTAGACTAGGAATTGGTAGTAGAGAGGAAACCCTGGAGTCAGGTAGAGTGTGTTTGTAGTGAACTTGTCTTTCCGAGGGGTTTCTATCATATATATAGCTCTAGGCCATGGATGCTAGCCACTGGCAGAAATGAGATTTAGGGAAAACCTCAAAGTCCTTCCAAAATAGGCAAAACATGGTATGAAAAGGAGCATTTTCCCCATACAAATCTATTGAAGAGATTTCCAATCTCGCACACCCACTGGATTGCAAGAAAATCGAGTGGGTATCTAATAAAAACCAAGCTCTAGTTTCCTTTCTGGATCGAGGTTGGTGACGAGAAGCCACCATCAGATATCAAATCCGACGGCCCAAATTTCACGTGTAAAAAAACATTTCTAGTCAAATTGAAAATTTGTGACATTTAAAGATTTCCTTTTCACTTTAGGAAATCTTGTAAAAATCATATCTACCAAACCACATGTCCAATTAATAACAAATTTTAAGAGAAAGTCCATAACGAATTAAACTACTTGTGTTCCAAGTTTGGGACTAAAACTCTAAAGTATGAGAGACTTTTCTTCATATGCAAGTTATCACTTATAAAGACATATTTCATGCATATTTTCTCTCTCCTGTTCTTTTATATTACTTATTTGGATTCCTTTTTCCATTAGAAACCATGTGGATTCTAAATCCCATCCATTATGATTCCATTATCCATATTTCCACATATTTCTTATATTTTCATCATTATCTCAACTTTCCTTCTTAATAATGCTTTATTTGATTTTATCTCTTTCTTCTCCTATTATTTTTGCAACTCGGACTCCTTGGAACACAAGAAATCCTAAGGATTCAAAAACCACAAATTGAAGGATACTTCTTAACCTTCTAGATTCTTCTACATCTTTCATTTCTTTTTATCTTATTTATTCCTCAAATTAATCGATTTCTTTCTTCTTTTTATTCCCTTTTTCTTGTTATTGGGCCCAATAGCCAACAAGGCCCACAAAATCAAACAAGGCTATTTTATCAAAGGAAACCACTCAATTTACTTAAATAATACAAATGACAAATCACACATTTATTGGGGAAATTGTATTTCCAACCAAAATAACCCAAAAATTGGGGTTGTAACATCCTTCCCCTTTTATAGGAATTTTGCCCTCAAAATTCCACCAAACATACAAACAAAATAGGATAAAACTTTTTCATGTCCATCATGGGTCCCATGTGACCTCACCCTCTCCATGGTGCTTCCAAAGAACATTTATCATCTTATATTCTTACATCTGAGTTCTCTCTCACCTTGGTATCTTGTACCCTCGTAGGTGACTCAGGATATTTCAGCCTCCCTAGAAGCTCAATAGGTTCATGGCTCAACACACGGTTCAGGTACAACACATAATGATCTAGATCGGATTCATGGAACACATCATATTATCATGAGGGGTAGGTTAAACATAAGCATCTCCACTAATTCATCTCAAATGGACCCATGTGAAACGACAGTCGCCAAACTGACAGACAAATCGTTACTATTAAGCGGAATTAAACATAAACAGTGGATTAACAAAAATCACTAAAAATTAAAACCATTTTATAAGAGATCCATTTCTAGGAAAACTCTTACTGAAAGATCCAAAACCTTATATACATCATTGTTCACATTGTACATACTATGTACATCTTTATCTCGAGGGTTGCATATAACATTTGCTTTCTCAAAACATATATATAAAGCAATATCAAACCTCGAGGAATACAAGCTAAAATCTCTGATTGTTCATAAAACCCAACACGTACTAAATCCAAGGACCTAAGAGTACAAAGACGTCACATAAGACTTCTATCTACAAGACACGACAGACAGTACACTCAACCTGAGCTGTCACTGCTGCCTCAATTGTTGTTCCTCCTCTACAGAAAGATCTTTGCCACCTCGTGCACGTCCACCTAAAAAAATGTGGATCCCACGGGGTGAGACAATTGTCCCAGTGAGAGATAAAACTCTCCACTGACCATATTATTATCCCAGATTAAAGATTTATAAATTGAGCAGAGGTTCTTTACAAACACACTTATGCCCTGAGGAGATGAGGTATACCGCTCATATTCCAACCGACCACGACGGTGTAAAGCATCGGTACCATACAAGGTCAATGATAGAGCCGACTGCCAAGACCTCCCTTGTCTCGGTCAGTACGAGACCACAGGCGGGATGTAAGGACCCTAACCTTCATTTTGGGCTTACCCTGTTTGTTTTGCCTAAACCTTGTGCTTGGTTTCTTGCTAATCACCTTTAGTGGTGATTAGGGTTTGTTTATGCTTTGTTAAAGATTTGGAGGTACAAACTGCAAATAACCCAAGTCTAGGGTTGAAGAGCAAGTTTGTCACCTTGAGAGATGTCTTTCTCTCTTTGCTTCCTCTAAGATTAAGAGGAAGGTTTGGGCTCGTACCTTGAGTTGTCTTGGGCTTGGTTGAGCTCTGATGGGCCTTGTTTCCCCTTGTTTGGGCCTTTCCTTGCCTAGTTGAACCTTGTATCAGGCAGGAGGGTTTTGTGTCGCCCATGGGGTGTATCGGGCATGAGGGTGGAGAGTATCCACCATGGACCATGTTTGACCTCTTGACCTCGTTTGTGTCACCACTAGTGGACACTTGGTGCATAGTTCTTGCATGTGGAAATAGCCTTGGACATGTGTATAAGGTGAGATAAGGAGGTGGCATTGCCCTTGGACAAGTGTCCCTAGGTGGGCGACACATTGCCTTGTTTTCTCCTCCATCCTCTTCTATATATACATCTCCTTCCACTTCCTTAGGATCCCTTTTTGCTCTTTTGTTGCTCCTCTCTTCCTTGGTGCACGATACACCTTCCCTTTGGTGTGTTTGGTGGCCGATACAGCTTGGTGGAGCAAGTGGTGGCCGATCCTCTTCTTAAAGTCTTCTTCTTCTTCTTCCTCTAGTTTGGTGGCCGAACCATAGGTAGTGTGCCTTGGAGCTAGGAGCTTAAAGCTTGGATCTTTGGAGCTTGAAGAGCTTGCTTAAGGCGGGTTACATAACTTCTAACCCTAGCTATTCTACCTTCTTTATGTTGCATCATTCCTATATGTTGATGATCGGCCATTGCATGTTATGTTTCTTGCTCTAGTACATTCTATTGATCATATGGATATAGTGAGCATGATGTTGTTGATATTGTTGATGGTTTACGTAACTTTGGATCTAGTTGGCCGAACCATAGACTAGGGTTTCTTTTGGGGCAATACCCCTTTCTCTCCTTGGTTTTTGAGACGTGAGTTTGAGCTCTAGTAATGTGGGCAATACCCCTCTCTCGTTTAAGTTGAGAGGTGAGCCTACATTCTAGTTGCTTGGGCAACACCCTCCTCTCACCATGGATTAGAAAGGTGAGCTCTTGGATATGTGATGACCTAAGTTGAGGTTGATCCTTGTGGTTTCCCGATTTGTGATGGAGGTTGTGCAAAACCCCTCTCTCTTTGTTGTTGAGAGGTGAGCCAACCATCTTGATCATTTAGAGTTTGTTGCTTAAGAGCTTGAGCTTGAAGATGACCTTTTGGTGAGGTTTTGTGCCCTTGCACGATACACCCTTATTGTGATGTCGCCCGACGCTCCCTTGCCTTGAGTTTGGCTTGGTGCCCGATATGACCCTTTTACCTTGTTAGTATCCTTAGACCACATGCTTTGGCCGAGATGATCTCTTACTTTGGATGCCCTCCTTGGTTGATATGGTGTCTAGTAAGCCATCTCTATGTTGGATGACATGGTTTGGTCTTGTGTTGCCCGACATGGTGGTTGCATTGTGGAACCCTGTTAGGTGCCTTAGTGGTGGCCGATATGAGGTGTTTGACCTAGTTGGATGATAGGTCTTCTTAAGGTGTTGCTTGTTATAGGTGGGCGTCACCCTAGCCTCTTCATTGGATGATATGAGTAAGATGGGTAACCTTGTGTCGAGCATGGGGTTTGTATTTGCCTGACACACCCTAAGTGAGTTGGTCAGTATGGTGCCTTAGTGGGTACCAAGCTCTTGGATGATAGGATGCCTTGGACGATAGAGTGCCTTGGCTGATATGAGGGTCCTTTAGATGATATGGGTTGATGTTTGAACGGTAGGGCATCTTGGGCACCATGATCTTGGTCGACATGCTTCTTGTTGAGAGGGTTGGCCGATAGAAACCCTAACCCTAGTGCACGACACACCTATAGCTCAAGTTGCACGACACCCCTCAGTGCCAGTTGATCTTTGATGGCACAAGTGCTTTAGGGTTTGAAACCCTAGCCGATAATCTATAGTGAGGGTATGATCCTACCTGATACTCTTTGGGTGAGGGTTGGCGCTACCCGCCTCACCTATAGTGAGGGAAGTTGGAACCTTTGGTGAGGGTTATGGTTAACCCAGGATAACCTAATCAATGGATTAATTACCTTGAAACCACCTCTTTGTTATAATGGGACATGATTGTAGGTGGTGAACCGTGGTTTCTAAGATGGATACATAAGATGATGAGATATATGGTTATGTTGCAAGAATAAGGCATAATATATGCTCATGATTGATAATAAAACTATGATTTCTACAGCTTATGTGTAATATACTCATGGATGTTGCTTTATACCTGATAGCATGATAATCCTATTAATCCATGATGACTTCAGTTATCTCTATGGATGTGTATACTAACCATGCAAGCATTTTTATGTGAATCCATGGCCTGGTAAGATCTATGAGATGTATGTACCATGTGGTAATGAGATAACAAGTTGATAGGTCTGAGGACCTGATATAAGGCTGAGTGCCTAGTTGAGGTGTTATCCTCTAATGATGAGATAAGGGATGAATTCCCAGAATGTTGTTGCATGATTATGATGCCTTGAGAGGTAGTGGTTGATATCATGAGGGATTGAGGTCCCAGGACAGTATGATGATGGCAATAATGATGTAATTCTATAAGGCTGTGTTATACTTTGGTTGCCTCAACAATTGGCTTAAAATATACTAATTAATTATAGATGAACATATCATGTAGTTTTCCCTGGCCATAGATCCATCACCGTCAATATCATGGTGATGGTGAAACATGTTTATCCTGCGAGATTTGCTTGGATCGCATATTGTTGAATATGTGAGGTTTTCCCTAGCCTAAAATAGGAGGAATCTGAGTACCATAGTGAATATATGGAGCATGGTGAACAGACTCATGGCTCAGAATATGTGATGATGAGCATGATGCGTTCATGGCTCGGATGTATGCACTAGCACCTATGATGAGGTGAGCTAGAGATGTGGGTAGCTTGTGGAGCTGACCCAGAGGCTGAGGCCCTATAAGCATAAGATGGTAGTCTTGCTTGATTCGTGTACTGACCACGAGAAGGTGAGGTCATGGAGTCTGGATCTCCTTAGACCTTGTATGTCACCGGATTGGGCTTCACAGCCAATGGTTGGATTTGAGCAGGGAAGGCTCACTTCCTCAGGGCATAATAAGACGTAACCCACCCGAATAGCATACTACTTAGCGCAAAACATGGAACATTGATTGAGGCCTTGCTTATATAGCTGATCTAGTTATACCTTGCCGATATCTATACAATCCTTATATTTTGTGAGAAGTTCTTATAAAGCTTATCTTGTCAATCATGTTCCATAAAGAAATACTTGGTTATATGCCTCCTGGATATCTTGGTAAGATTGATGGTGATAATAGCCTTGCTCAGTATGCTGCCCTTGTTATACGCTTTATCAAGTATCTGCTATTATTGCTTTAACCTTCTGAGGTTTTATAGTTTCGACGGGGATTTATGTTTCTCGATGGGATTGTATGTCTCACCCTGCTGGTTTACACCTTTTTTAGGTGATCTCTCTAGACGTGGTGGTGGTCGTGAGGTTGCGTCCGAGCAGTAAGAAGAGAAGTAGAAGGTAAGAGATGGACATGCTGTTGTTTTGGTGGTTTTGTAGTAGAGTCCTAGAGTCATCCTTGTACTCTCAGGTCCTCAGAGGTGTTTGACGATGTTTCACGATGACTAGTTGTTGTAATTTTGGTTTATCCTGCTGCTGGCCGTACGGGGCTTGTTATGTATGTATAAACAGGTGATGAACTCTGGTGCTAACGGTATAGCTGGTTCCGATAAGCTGTGGACCTATAACCAGGCTTGTGAATATTTTTATAACATGCTTTCTCTGCAGGATCTGGATGCAAAAGTTCTCTTATGTATGCTTTCCGCAATCAATTTTTATTAACCCGTGTTTTCGGTAATATGTGGTTTATGGTGTTTCCGCATGTTTTCGCGTGTCATCTCGCTGTCTTTGTGATGGCGGGGTGTCACATAGGACATCTTGTGTCACTGCTAAATAGCTTTCCAGGGTATACGGACAACTTTGCTATAGAGTTGTAGGGGCAACTACACTCCCGTCAGGATTGAGAGATCTCGTGTTTATCTACCATCAAACCTGAGGAAGGGTCAATAGATTTTGTGTTTATCTACATCGAACCCAACCAATAATGAAGGATTGAGAGATTTCGTCTTTATCTACCATCAATCCCTCATTCAGGGCATATAGATATTTTTGCCCATCACCCCCGCATATTCAAAAATATGCGATCTCCGGGTTATGCCGCGGAGCAACCTGTTTCACCATTCAGCAAATTCTGACGTTGATGGAACTATGGTCAGGGCACTACATGATAAGATTCCACTTGATTAATTAAGTACATTACCATATTCTTTTAGCATCAGTCAAGTTTTCAAACATGAATTATTATGGCAAATGCTACAAAGAACAAGCGTAATACATCTATCAAGTACTTTTCAAACCTTTAGAACACATATAACATTTCGGGTCTCAATCCCTTATCTCATTACTGGGAATTCTCATCCCTTAACATTATCATCATCATGATTATAGATTTGGGTATTCAAACCCTTAGATCATCATTGAATAATGTTACCACTTATTAGGAAACTATTACCTCTGGGTCCTCAGACCAAGGTATTCATTTCACTTGTTGTACAAGTATTCACATGGCTCACAATGCCATTACACATCTTGTCACCTCTCACTTAGGAAACAACTTATTAACATGGCTCACAAGGCCAATACATATCTTGTCACCTCTCACTAGGCAACAACTTATTCACATGGCTCACAAGGCCATTACATATCTTGTCACCTCTCACTAGGCAACAACTTATTCATATGGCTCACAAGGCCATTACACATCTTGTCACCTCTCACTAGGCAACAACTTATTCTCATGGCTCACAAGGCCATTACATATATTGTTACCTCTCACTAGGCAACAACTTATTCTCATGGCTCACAAGGCTTATGTAATAAGAGAAATACAACTTTCCCATTATTAGGGTTAGGGTTTCCCTTTATAGCCGAATAGGGTTTCAAGTTCATATTATTAATTCAAACCCTAATTCATTGCTCCACACATCTAGGATCATACATTGATATCATAAGTATTCAATCATACTTATTTATTCTCATCATTTATCAATAAATGATTATCAACACAAGGTATGAGTTTCTCGCTCCTCCTTACCAGAATATGATTACATCATACTTTATTGACTTGGCTTAACCCTTCTCGAGGCATGTTATCCTACACTTATCAAAGTGCATTACTTCTCAATGTGACAATTGACATGACACACTTCATGTGTTACTTATCCAAGTATATTGGATTTAAGGTGCATCAAAGTGTATCAACCTTGAGGTGCTGGATGTGATATTTATCATGTCTTGGTGTATCACTTCCCTCATCACTTTTAACTTACTTTAGTTCATAAATTATCTTGTATTAGGGTATTTCCCATCCTAATAATTTATGTACTATCCCATCACATTTATCTTGTAATGTATTGGCCATAAGTCACACACTTGAATTACCCAACTATCATCAAGTGATATGGACTCATCTCAGGTTAAGACATTGCTGATATAGGATTCACCATTATCAATCACCTTAGGTGTTCCACCTATCAAGGTATTAGCCACACCATTGCTTGGTATAATACTCATCACTCCTAAGAGTGTTTAGCCCTCACCTTTACAAAGTGTCTCAAGTTGGAGGTGTGCATATATTCACCATATTGGGTTGTAGGTGTATATACACCACCATATCAGGTTGGAGGTGTATGAGCACTCACCATTTCGGGCTAGAGGAATATGAACACCATCCATATTGGGCTGGAGGTGTTTGTATGTGTTACTCATGTCGTGCATGAGGTATTAAACCACCACTATGCTGAGCTAGAGGTGCATTCAATCACCATATCGGGTAGCTCACCATCTAGGGTTGAACGTGACAGGTTAGGGTTTGCCATATCAGGTTCAACCCAATATATTCATGTCATTTCCTCCTTCAAGGGTACCATACTATCTTAAGGATTGGCTAAACTATTCTCAACCCATTACACAAGTCGATAGGAGTAAAAGGTACCAAGCCATGTCGGGCTACACCATCCCATGTTGGGTTATAACACCCATGTCGGGTTAGGGTTGGTTGTGATGGGCACATGGTGCATGTATGTATCACCCATGATGTTTAAGAGGTATCATCTTATCATCATGTCAGGCTAGACATCAACTAGGGTTGTCCATGACGGGTTACATGCCATCTAGGGTTGTGTATCGGGCTGCCATATCGAGTTACATCTTACTTTTGAATCCATACCTCATACCATGCAATAGGGTTTAATTAATTATTCCTATCATGCACCAGATGTGTGTACTTCATGATACTCAGTTCCAATGATATATTATATGATCATATCGTACGATAGCACTTGCTATTATTTACTCATATCGGGTTACCCAAATTAGGGTTTCATATCAACTTACAAGTATACATTTAACCTTGTATCGTGCATGGAGTCTATACTTGACTTCCTATAGTGAAAGAGGTGTATACTACACCACCATTTCGTGCAAGAAGATATACTATCTTATTCATATCGTTTTAGTGGAGTAGGTGCATCACCATATCCGGTTAGAGGTGCTTGCTTGTGTGCTTGAACCCGATATCACTTTACCTTTGATGATGTCATCACCATCAACGTCTAGACCTTTGTTATTACTGTTCCAAGTCATGGACAACAGTCCCATGAAGATTTTATAACTCAAATTATCATCAATTATTCAAGAGAAATCAAAATTGCAAGTAGTTCAACAAGTACGACAAAATTGAAGGTGCATAATAATATAATTGGGTTCAAGTTATATAACCCGCCTTAAGAGCAACTTCAAAGCTCCAAGATCCAAAGCTCCACGTTGCTAAGGTTGAATATGAACTTCACAACTCCTCTATATGCAAAGAATCATCATGGATAAGCAATTGGTGAAGAAGAAAAGAAAAGAAGATCATAACCCTAAAATCATGCTTCAATCCAAGGTTGAAGATGATCATTGCCTCACCTTAGGGTTAAGTATGAGCTCCTTCCTGCTCCTTAGCACATTTGCACGATACCTTGCTACCATTGCACGATATGCCACCACCCATGCATGATATGCCACCACCCTTGGCCGATATCCCCCTCACTTGTGATAAAAACACTTCACTATGGCCGATATCACCCTACTTGGCCAATACCACCTTACTTGGCCGATATGAACTTGCTATGGATGATACCCAAGGCCCTATGCACGATACCACTTCACTCCTGCATGATACAGGGATCCTATGCACTATACCTTAGGGAAGGAGTGTGGTAAGATCTGAAAAATTCCACTAAGGGGTGAAACTAGGGGTATATATACTTGTTGTTCATGAAGGAGTGTAAAAATGAGGTGTCATCAATTTGAGCTAGTAGGTGCCATGTGTCCATGCATGGGTGACATGTGTACATGCATGAATCAACATTTATCTTGACCTGAAAAACAGTTGAGGATAACCTAGGTATGAACTTTCGTCCATTACTTATCCCTTTGAATAAAATATATCAACTAAATCATCACTTTATTCACAACCCGATACAACTTTACTAAGGAAGTTGTAACCCAAGACACATCACCTCCTTGAGGTGTTTTGCACATCATGGGATTTTCCAAGAGTCCAAAAAACGATATGGGACTCCTCCTATGGCTCCTTGGCCGATAGGCACTCATATATAAGCTTTTCAACTTGATACAACTCAAGTTAAGGTTTAATATTCAACCCTTTTCTCGGTCATTTCATCACCAAGAATACTACCACTCATAAATGATTCAAACATGGTTTCTCATTCATTCTCTCTCCTCTAAATGATACATAGAGGAAGTAGTAACACTCTAGAGGTGGTAATTTGCATATCAACCCCACATTTTTTGGGTAAATTACAATTTGTACCAAAATTGGTGCACAAGGTACTAACATTATTCAAACATGTTCAAACTTGGAATTTAGGCCTTTCACAAGACACCACTTAGCATAATTCTCTCTATTACGATGCTAAAACATATAGGGAACGTTCAACATGTGACATTTTACAATATAGCCCCTCATCTTGGGTAAATTACACTTTGGTCCAAAACAAAGGAACATTGCTCAAACAACATTCAATCAGGACCAAACTTGAAACATAAGTGTGTCACATGATAAAAAAAACACCTTCTAGGATTATGTTAAATTCATAAGATACTTACTTAGCCAAAACAAATAGGGTTACCTCATAACCCAGGTCAGGGTCCTTACAAGTTATAAACCCCTAACAAGGATTTCGTCCCCGAAATCCCAGGTAAAGGGAGACATATATTATTCATTAATCAAATCATCACGTCTCCACATAACATCTTAATGTCATGGAGATTCCATAGAACTTTGATCAATAAAAACTTCTTCCACACAAGGTTATCACTTGAATATGTCATATATATATTCATCTGCCTCTTCATTATTGACTTACAATATATATATATATATATACTGTGTCAGGTAACACCTTATATATCAAAGAAGTGTTTCTTTGAATGATTCAGGTGTCTAACCCCACTTAGTTTTAACATTTCTTTTTCATTGAGAGATTATGGTTACATTTTGTCACCCACTTGGGACTACAAGTCTTATCATACATCTGTTGTGCCATCTAATCTGCTGACACAACACCAAACTTTCTTACTACTTGTACCAACTATCTTATTAGTTGTACATTCTCTTATCATAAGAGGAGGTTACTTATCAATTAAGAACTTATCTTAGAGGTTTCTTTAGATGTTATGTATAAGTTGCCTTAATATATCTAGATAAGGGTATTCTAAGGAATTATTTTTAGCTTGATAAGCTTTTCCCACAATGAATTTACAATTGATCCTTCAATTAGTACATTCTTATCAATGTTATGTTTGAAATAATTTTGAAAGGGAGGAAGGCGACAGGCGCGTCGACAGTGGAGGAGAACCAGGTAGGCCGATGGCGATGGCCTTCCAGTCGATTCTCGGTGGCTTCGCACGCCATCTCTACTTTAGAAGGTTCAGGCGTAGGAGAGAAATCATCAAATGAGGTAACAGAGAAGGCATCTCTGGATATACAAAGGGAGGTTTCATCAGATGTAGCCCTAGGAGGTCTCTGCCCTAGTCAATTCATGGCTTCTTCATGCTCAATTCAAGCTCTGACTATACCTCATGCTAGGACTGTGACGACAAATATCAGGGTGGCGAATGCTGCTAAGACCTGGAAGGATTTGTTTGCAGATCAAGCACAGAAGGAATATACATCGCTTCAATTTGTTCATCCTAAGATTGTTGATGGTGAACTGAGGTACACAAGGGAGAAAGTTGTCGAGATTGTGAAGAAATGGAGCAACACGGCTGCTGGATATGTCATAGGGTTGAAGCCGCATTGGCCTACACTTGTCCGGAACTTCGAAACCGTACGAAAACCTAAGAGCTCTTTTGAAATTATTCTGAGGAATAAGTGTTTTTTCATTGTCAAATTCAAGGAGGCTGATGATATGAAAACGGTGGTGGAGGGGGGCCCTTGGTATGTCAGTGGGAAGCCTCTGCTTCTAAAAACGGGAGATAGGCGAGCCTCTGGAGAAACTCAAATTGAAAGAAATTCTGATATGGATTCGTTTTTCTAACCTGCCGCTAGAGTTCTAGGATCAAGATATGTTGAGTTTGTTGGGGAGTTGCATTGGGAAACCTCTTTGTGTTGATTATGCTACTAAGTCGATGTCGAGGTTGGATTTTTCCCGCATCCAAATTTTTATTTCATCGGAATGTAAATTTCCAAGCGAAGTGGTTCTGAGAAGTGATGAGGGGCATAAGGATGTGATCCAAGTAGCCTATGAATGGGTGCCAGATCTATGTGTCAAATGTAACTGTTTCGGGCATGGCCCTGCTAGTTGTGCTCTAGTTGATGTTAAAAAGGTCTGGATATCGATTGGTAATACTAATAAGGTGGATAGGGAGAAGGTAATTTCCAATAGGTAGAACGAAAATGTCCTAATCGCTGCATCAAACATTAATCATGGTGGTACTATGAGTGGGAAGGAATTGCCTAAACCAAGTTACAAACAAGTTTCGACTAAGACTAAAGATGTATCTACTCAAGTTCAGGTGGAACAAGTGGGTATCCAAGTTATGGTATCTGTTGACAAGGAAGTTGTGAATCAAAATAGTATTCATGAAGGTAGCCAGACATTGAAGAAGGAGGAACAAAATAAGGGAGTATTTCAGGCCTCTTCTTCTGTTATTTCTTCTGTGGGTTCTATGGTAGATCAGAAGAATGATGGATTTACCACACCGCAGTATGAAGTTCCTGATAGGATGAAGAATGTGATTGACAGTAAGCTCCATATGAAGAAGTATATGATTGATAATGAAGGATTCTGCTCTATAACCGGAAAGAGTCGTGCTCCTTACAGGAAGGATAATAAAAGCCTGGCTACTACCAAGAAGATAGTTGAAGAAGTATCTACTAACATGTTTGAAATCCTAAATGATTTTACAGAGGACAATTTTGAAGCTACTGAGGTTGGTAGGGCTCCAACCAAAGATCATTCTAATGGATGATAACTTGGGAGTGTTCTACTGGAATGTCCGAGGTCTAAATAGATATGGGCACCAGGAGAAAATTAGAGAGGCTATATGTAAATATGATATGCCTATAAATATTCTCTTGGAAACTAAAATTAGACATAAAAAGATTAACAAGATTCTGTATAGAATTTGGGGTGATAAGGAGTGGTGCTCTAATCATAATTCACATCCTCTTGGGAGAGTTGTTATTCTTTGGGATGATAAGGTGGTGGAAATTTGCAAAATCCTGGAGACGGATCAGCAGATACATTGTAAAGTCGATTACAAAGATACTACCTTCTTCTTGACTGCTGTTTATGGACAAAATGATGAAAAAAGAAGAGGTGAACTTTTGGATTCTATTCTTAAGATCCATTCAAGGTTGATTGGTCCTTGGCTGCTAGTTGGTGATTTTAATGCTATACGGTTTTCTCATGAGAGGAAAGGCAGGGGGTTCTATTCACTGAAAGCTATGGATGATTTCAATAATGTTTTTGCTAATTCTGATCTTGTTGAATTAGATCTTAAAGGTGCTTTTTACACCTGGGATAATAGGTGAGGAGGTGACCAATTCATCATGTCTAAAATTGACAGGGCTCTACATAATTTTGAGTTCATGGATGAATTCAAAGATTCTTGGGGAGATATTAACAACACTATTCATAGTGATCATCGTCAATTAATTATCAAAATGAGTAAATCTGTTAAGAAGAAGAAAGGCTACTTCAAGTTTATCAATGTCTGGACAAGTCACCCTGATTTTTTAAATGTTGTAAAAGACGATTGGGAGGTAGAGGTGGTTGGCAATCCTATGTTTAAAGTTACAAGGAAACTTAAGAATGTGAAGGATAAGCTCATTAAATGGAATAAAGAAACCTTTGATAATATTGAAGATTCAGCAAAAATCCTGGAGTTTGAAGCTATAGAAGCTATAGATGCTGCGGATAAAGTTCCTGATGATAATAATTTGAGAGACATAGCCACGAATAAAAGCAAAGCTGCTAGGGAAGCTGCTGAAAGAGAGGAATCCTTTACCAAACAACTGTCTCGTGTGAATTGGTTGAAACTTGGTGATAAAAACACTTCCTTCTTCTATAATTCTATCAAGACTAGAGCTGTTAGAAATCGTATGAGATGTCTTAATATTGGAGGATGTAAAACCTATGATGAAACTAAAATTACTGATCATATTCACAATTATTTTAATGATATTTTCAACAAGTTCACTAGTGATGCTAGTGAGGTGTGGGATTTTGATTGGGACATGCCTACTATCTCTGCTGAGCACTTTGATATGGTTAGAGCTTTGGTTACTAAAGATGAAGTGGAGAAAGTCATCAAGGAAGCTGATGGGGACAGGGCTCCTGGCCTAGACGGATTTAATGGGCATTTCTTTAAATCTACCTGGGACATCATAGGTAAGGATGTCACCAAAGTAGTGCTAAACTTTTTTAGCAGTAATAAGCTACTTAAAGAGGTCAATAAATCCTATATTACCCTTATTCCTAAGACTCTTGATGCTGAGAATATGAGTGACTGGAGACCAATTGCCTTGTGTAATTTCTTATACAAGATAATTTCTAAGGTCCTTTCTAATATGCTTCAGATTATTCTACCATCCATTATTAGTCCTAACCAAATTGCTTTTATCAAAGGGATAAAGATTGCTGATGCTCTCTTATTGGCAAATGAGTTGATTAGTGACTTCAACCTTAGCAATGGTAGTGATAAAATGTGCATAAAGGTGGATTTAACTAAAGCCTATGATTCAGTTAAATGGCCTTTTCTGTTCAAGGTGATGGAGAAGATGAATTTTCCTTATTGTTTTATTGATTGGATCAAGACTATTATGAAGACCACCGACATGTATATTCTTGTAAATGGATGTCCTTCTGATGTGATCTTGCCTTCTAATGGTATACACCAAGGTGACCCTCTGGCGCCTTCTTTATTCGTCATTGCTATGCAGGGTTTCAGTGCTATGATGGATAATGCTATGAAAAGGAATATCCTTGAACCTCTTAGAAATGGGAATATTGCTATTTCACATACTTTGTTTGCTGATGATGTAATGATTTTTGCTAAAGGCAATTCTGAGAATGCTAATTCTATTAAGTATCTTCTGAAGCACTTTGGGAAAATTTCTGTGCTGGATATGAATCCTAACAAGAGCCATGTGTTTTGTAGTAAAAATGTGAATGGAGACTTTATTGCTAATATTTTAGAGATTAATAAAGGAGTGTTCCCTATGCGATACCTTGGACTCCCTCTTTTTTGTGGAAAGCTGAAGAATTCTTATTGTTTGCCTCTTATTGATAAGATTAAGAAGAAGTTAGAGAACTGGAAGATGAAAACCTTATCTTTTGGAGGAAGAGTAGAGCTTGTGAATTCTACTCTGAATGCTTTGCATCTTTTCTGGTATGCGACTTTCCCTCTGCCTACTAGTACTATGAAGGAGATAAATAGTATCTGTAAAGAATTTATAAGGGAAGGTTCATCTGCTGAGAAGAAGATTCACTATGTGAAATGGGACCCAATTTGTAAGACAAAGAAAGAGGGTGGATTGGGGATAAGGAAGATTGAAGATTCTAATAATGTTGGTATGATTGTGAATGTTTGGAATATTGATTCTAAAAAGGATTCGTTGTGGATGAGATGGCTAAATGGGAAGTATTTAAAGAATGACTCTTTCTGGTCTAGCAAAGCTAATCCAAACAGATCGTGGATGTGGAAGCAGTTATGCAGTTACAAAAGTATAATACATCCTCTTATTAAGCTACACATTGGGAATGGTTCTTGTTTCAGAATATGGAAAGATCTGTGGCTGCCTGGTAATAAATTCTTGGGTGAATGTATTGACACTACTAATGTTTTGAAAATTGGATGTGGTCTGAATGGTTTTCTCAATAATTTCATTTGTGATAAAAATTGGGTCATTCCAAAGAGAAGATCCTTTAAGGAGTTCAGGAGATGTATTGATGATGTTGGTATTGAGGTCTATGATGAGGATTCAATTAGTATTCAAGGTCTTCATTATCTGAAGATTAAAGATGCTTGGAATGTTATTAGAGGCAATCAGTCGTATCCTGCTTGGGCGAAATGGATTTGGAAGTTTGATCATCCCAGAGTCATGATTATCAATGCGTGGAAAATTTTCTTAGGTAAGCTACCAACCCTTGATTATCTACAGAAGGTGGGATTCCATCTTGCCTCTTGTTGTTATCTCTGTGAGAAAGATTCTGAAAGTATGGCTCATACTCTATTCAATTGTAACTTTGTTTCTACAACCTAGAGATATGGAGTGAATGTTGGGTATATTGACAATGTCCCTAGGTGTCCTGATGACAGTTTGAAGATGAAGACGAAAAAACAGCAGCTGCTATGTCTTACTACTTTGTTCATCATCTGGAGAGAGAGGAACTACAGAATCTTCAGAAGTTTGTCTGCTGATAATAAGAATTGCTGGAAAAGCATAGTAGAGATAGTATGTTCGTATGATTGATTGTTTTTTCTTCTTAGTTCTGATGTATAGGTGTTCTTACACTTCCTTTTTCAACTATACATGTACATAATACTCTTTTTTCTATCTAATAAAGAGAAAGGCGTTTACCGAGCAAAAAATATCGATGTTATGTTTATGCAGAGCATAAACCCCTAACATATGATGTCCATACTATCTTATATAACTAGACTGATTTCACAGTTGTCCGTCCCAGGTAACCAACATAAATCAACTGATTAGGAGTTATGTTTTTACTTTCCCATACCACCTGATATTTCTTAGATACCAGAATTCCTTACTTTGGTATCTATCACATGTGTCAAAAACACATCACATCCTCATCATTTCCATCTCTCTGTTGTCATTACCAAAGCCACACATATAAAAGGATCTTTATTTCATCTTGGAACATTACTTGTTACACATATCTTTATCTTGGAACCAAAGTCCAAGATAAACTGATAATTTTCTAAGTATCCATCAATGGATCATTTCTAATCCATGCACATCAAGTGTCTTGGTACTCACTTGATTGACATGTCCCTAAAAGAAGAGAACACAAATAAACATATTCCTATTATCACCCCATCATCACCCAGGGTTGTTTATCAAAGAGAAGAGATTATCATCCCCTCTAATTATTGCATGAACTTTCAAATGTTCATGAGTCATTTACTCTTATTTCATCCTAGTTTCCTTGCCATCAACATAGGAATTATAAGGTTGATTACATGTCATCACTCCTTTCTTTGTTATTGTCTAACATGTTCATGAACATTTTGTGATTTTATCACATTTCCCATTTCCACATCATGGGAAAAGATCTTTACTATTCACACAGGCTTTATTAGATAGGGATCATCTCCCTTGTTCTCATTCTTTTATCATGAGGATTATACTTTTTACTTCCTCATACACATAGATTGATCTGAGATCATCTCAGATTCCATTTTATTGCACTTAGGATGTGATAAATATATCCATGCCATATTTCTAGTTTTGTTATGCTCACTAGATTGTCTCAAAATGACTACTTGATCAGAGTAATCAGAAAGATAACAATCTAAGAGTTCCATACTTACCCTATCTCTAATAATTATATACCTTGGGGATTTTGCTATCCCTAGGGTTTTTGCTCTCCCTTCTCTCTAGATTTCCCCGGCGGCTACCGCTGGGGGGAGGGAGCGTCACCCTGATGTCTTCCTCCCCCTGGCCTACCAACAGCTCATGGTGGTCTCCCGAGTTTGTAGCGCGATGCGATGCTTTGGAGAGGGGCTTTCTTGCTGGGCGCCGCCTTGGTTATGATGGCTGGTGAGGAGATGAGATGCATCGTGAACCTCATCATCTGGGCCAGAGCTGGCATTTCGACTAGTCGACTCCATGTCGTTCAAGTGAGATGGTTGGAGAGAGCCGCTCCTAGCTGATCCGGTTCGTGGTCGTGCTCCATCGCGCAGGTGTGGTTGGGCTTTCCCCAGCACCGCCAGTACCTCCCTTCCTTACTCTGAGTGATACCTAGGTTGTCCTGGGTGGCGCTGGCTCAATTACTCCAATGATGGGAGTGCTACGCTATGGCAACATGATTGTACTCTGCGGCCCCAAGCTGTCGTGCCTCGTCGCAGTCGTGCCTCATGTTCACTGGTCCGGAACTCATTCTGGATGGTGGTTCCTCTCATCCCCGGTGCTGGTGCGGCCTCACAGTTGCTGTGGTCCTCAACCTGTGGGAACATTTTGGCTCCTGGCTGAAGGTCCCTGCTACTCCGGTGTCCACGATAGGGGGAGTTTGCTTAGGGCTCATTCCCTAAACGTCTTCCGTTTGATGTCGTTGCTTGGACGCCTTTGATTGCTTGGCAAAATGCTCCTGTAAAAACAGGGGCATCGAGCTCTTGAGTGGATGACCCTTGTTGCTGCGAGGAACACCCCTAAGGTGTTAATGAGTAGCCTCTTTGTAAGAAGTTGGTTGTTGTTTCTATTACAGGACATCAACAATTTGGTTGTGTGGTTTCAGATGTTAGTTGAATCCTCTAATTATTGGCATAGGACCACACTTTGTGGGTGTTTCTATTAGACAGTTGGTACCGTGCCAAGAATGGTAGGATTGTTTCGAACCTCTTAGGCTCACAGTTCTCTATTGGTGGAATGTGATGGTTCTGGTGATCTGTGAAGATCTGAAGCTAGTGATGTTGTTCCAGGCATGATTACCTGGTGGATGACATATTGTAATTTTTAGTTACTATTTGTGGGTGGGCTTATTGCATGTATCTACAGGTTGTAATAAATCTTTGTCCTGGTAGGAATGCCTGGTATTTAGTCTTGTTAGTTTTGATGTTCTTCTCAGTGACTGTTATCGTTAGGTCTAGTGTAATACCCCCTGCGTGGGGTATATGATCCTTGGTCGAGCTTTTTAGCTCCTTGTGATGTAATGGGGTACTCTATGCCCAAAGTTTTTGGTTTTATAGTAACACTTTTTGACCGACAAAAAATAATAATTATATACCTGGTCAGGGTATAGAAGTACTGAGATTTGGTAGTATGCACTTTGTATACTATCATATTCTTTACTTTTCGTATCATCACAAACACATGATTTAACAATCCTGGACTTTCTCCAGGCATCACTTCTATATCTCATCCTCTTTCACACAGATAAGAGCAATTATAGAGCATTTAAAAGAATACTGAACAAAATATAAATTCTAGTTCTCATCATTTCTTCCCTATGTCCCCATAGGTTAATCAATAGGGAAATCCATAATAGCAATCCTTCTTATGATTATCAGATAACATCAAGATAAGGCATATCAAAATGAAAAAAGCTCTATCTGACTGTTACCCCTCGTGGTCATCTACCGCTTTAGGTTGACTCAACACATAGAGTCTAGCTATTTCATGTTGTTGCTCTTGCCTTTTTACACTATTGGGCTGTAAATTTTGTAAGCCCTTCCGAGTCTACCTCGGTTGTTGAGTCATTTCCTCCCTTCCTTTCAAAGAAAAGAGTTTAGTGTGCTCAACATGTCCACATCTATAACATGTCTTGTCCTCATACCATGGTCTTATCGGTCTTATTACCGATGTAGAGACTAAGACATGGGTTCTTACAGGTGGAAAGTTAGGACTTTTTCCTTTACATAGTGATTACTACCCTGGTGCACTCGGTGTTTATTGCACTGGTGGCACCGAAAACTTTGGCTTTTTAGAACAACAAGGCAAATGATTCTAGAATTGTAATGTCATTTTCTTAATTCTCAACTTATTGCCCCTCCTTGGGCATTACCATCATAGATGTACTATCTGTCTATACTTATGGAAGAGTCTATTTTCTTGCCATATGTTAATCTTTACCACATTTCCACTATTCCAACATGACTACGTCATTCAGGAACCCTTTCAGAACCCAAAGTTTCTGCATTAAGGACTAGTAACCTAGGTTCTACTGCTAGTATCCAGTCTACTGTATGCATCACTGTTGTCCTAACCTGCCCAACAAGAGCATAAAAATAGGATTCTCTATCCTGATTAGGTCAAGATGGGAATTCTCAGGCACTCATTCTTCTCTTGCCTGTTCCCTTGCACACTCTCTTGGTGCAACAACATTGCTCTCAGCAACATGTTCCTCGTGTTCTCCAGTCATTTTTAAACTTCATCCTTTCTTCTGCATAAGCAGAAGTCACTATAAGGTATATTGGAGGACACTAACACAGACTCAACACCTTAGTCCTATGTCTCTGTAGACTCAGTGAACCTTAAGCTATGATACCAAAACTTTGAAACGACAGTCGCCAAACTGACAGAAAAATTGTTACTATTAAGCGGAATTAAACATAAACATCGGATTAAAAAAATCACTAAAAATTAAAACCATTCTATAAGAGATCCATTTCTAGGAAAACTCTTAGTGAAAGATCCAAAACCTTATATACATCATTGTTCACATTGTACATACTTTGTACATCTTTATCTCGAGGGTTACATATAATAGTTGTTTTCTCAAAACATATATATAAAGCAACATCAAACCTCGAGGCATACAAGACAAAATCTCAGATTGTTCATAAAACCCAACACATACTAAATCCAAGGACCTGAGAGTACATAGACAACACATAGGACTTCTATCTATAAGACACGATAGACAGTACACTCAACCTAAGCTATCAATGCTGCCTCAAATGTTGTTCCTCCTCTGCAGAAAGATCTTCACCACCTCATGCACGTCCACCTAAAAAAATGTGGATCCCACGGGGTGAGACAATTATCCCAACAAGAGATAAAACTCTCTGCCGACCATATTATTACCCCAGATTAAGCATTTATAAATTGAGCATAGGTTCTTTATATATTAACAGGAAGGATATTTCACTGTATGAACATAATGAAGTAATCTCTTTTCTTAAGGAGAACATTGCATCTACCCATGGTAGAGTTATAAATCATCCATCTTCTTTGCAAGGAATGTAAAGATCATAAATAACATCTATCAACTAAGCTGTATAACTAAAGTACGCATCAATCAATGTTTTCCATATTCGATCCTTAAGCAGATATGCTACACGGCTGGTTACATTTTACAATCACACTTATGCCCTGAGGAGATGAGGTATACCACTCATACTCCAACCGACCACGACGGCGTAAAGCATCGGTACCATACAAGGTCAATGACAGAGCCGGCTGCCAAGACCTCCCTTGTCTCGGTCAGTACAAGACCACAAGCATGACATCTTGTGTCACTACTAAATAGATTTCCAGGGTATACTGGCAACTTCACTATAGAGTTGTAGGGGCAGCTACACTCTCATCAGGATTGAGAGATCTCATGTTTATCTACCATCAAACCTGAGGAAGGATCGATAGATTTCTTATTTATCTACATCGAACCCTACCAATAATGAAGGATTGAGAGATTTCATGTTTATCTATCATCAATCCCTCATTCCGTATGAATATTTTCACCCATCACCCCCACAATATTCAAAAATATGCGGTCTCCGGGTTATGCCGCGGAGCAACCCATTTCACCATTCAACAAATTATGACGCTGATGGATCTATGGTCAGGGCACTACCTGATAAGATTCCACTTGATTAATTAAGTACGTTACCATATTCTTTTAGCATCAGTTAAGTTTTCAAACATAAATTATTATGACAAATGCTACAAAGAACAATCATAATACATCTATCAAGTACTTTTCAAACCTTTAGAACACATATAACATTTAGGATCTCAATCACTTATCTCATTATTGGGAATTCTGATCCCTTAACATTATCATCATCATGATTATAGATTTGGGTATTCAAACCCTTAGATCATCATTGAATATTTTTACCACTTATTAGGTAACTATTACCTTTGGGTCCTCAGACCAAGGTATTCATTTCACTTGTTGTACAAGTATTCACATAGCTCACAAGGCCATTACACATCTTGTCACCTCTTACTTAGGCAACAACTTATTCACATGGCTCACAAGGCCATTACATATCTTGTCACCTCTCACTAGGCAACAACTTATTCACATGGCTCACAAGGCCATTACATATCTTGTCACCTCTCACTAGGCAACAACTTATTCATATGGCTCACAAGGCCATTACACATCTTGTCACCTCTCACTAGGCAACAACTTATTCTCATGGCTCACAAGGCCATTACATATCTTGTCACCTCTTACTAGGCAACAACTTATTCTCATGGCTAACAAGGCTTATGTAATAAGAGAAATACAACTTTCCCATTATTAGGGTTAGGGTTTCCCTTTATAGCCGAATAGGGTTTCAAGTTCATATTATTAATTCAAACCCTAATTCATTACTCCACACATCTAGGAGCATACATTGATATCATAAGTATTCAATCATACTTATTTATTTTCATCATTAATCATTAAATGATTATCCACACAAGGTATGAGTTTCTCGCTCCTCCTTACCAGAATATGATTACATCATACTTTATTAACTTGCCTTAACCCTTCTCGAGGCATGTTAGCCTGCACTTATAAAAGTGCATTACATCTCAATGTGACAATTTATATGACACACTTCATGTGTTACTTATCCAAGTATATTGGATTTAAGGTGCATCAAAGTGTATCAACCTTGAGGTGCTGGATGTGATATTTATCATGTCTTGATGTATCACTTCCCTCATCACTTTTAACTTACTTTAGTTCATCAATTATCTTGTATTAGGGTATTTCCCATCCTAATACTTTATGTACTAGCCCATCACAATTATCTTGTAATGTATTGGCCATAAGTCACACACTTGAATTACCCAACTATCATCAAGTGATATGGACTCATCTCAGGTTAAGACATTGCTAATATAGGATTGACCATTATCAATCACCTTAGGTGTTTCACCTATTAAGGTATTAGCCACACCATTGCTTGGTATAATACTCATCACTCCTAAGAGTTTTTATCCCTCACCTTTACAAAGTGTCTCAAGTTGGAGGTGTGCATATATTCACCATATTGGGTTGTAGGTGTATAGACACCACCATATCAGGTTGGAGGTGTATGAGCACTCACCATATCGGGCTAGAGGAATATGAACACAATCCATATCGGACTGGAGGTGTTTATATGTGTTACTCATGTCGTGCATGAGGTATTAAACCATCACTATGTTGGGCTAGAGGTGCATTCAATCACCATATCGGGTAGCTCACCATCTAGGGTTGACTGTGACGTGTTAGGGTTTGCCATATCAGGCTCAACCAAATATATTCATCTCATTTCTTCCTTCAAGGGTAACATCCTTTCTTAAGGATGAGTAATAGGTTAAACAAGTGGTTAAACTCTTCTCAACCCATTACACAAGTCGATAGGAGTAAAAGGTACCAAGCCATGTCGGGCTACACCATCCCATGTTGGGTTATAAACCCATGTCGGGTTAGGGTTGGTCATGATGGGCACATGGTACATGTATGTATCACCCATGATGTTTAAGAGGTATCATCTTATCATCATGTCGGTCTAGACATCAACTAGGGTTGTCCATGACGGGTTACATGCCATCTAGGGTTGTGTATCGGGCTGCCATATCGGGTTACATCTTACTTTTGAATCCATACCTCATATCGTGCAATAGGGTTTACTTAATTATTTCTATCTTGCACCAGATGTGTGTACTTCATGATACTCAATTCCAATGATATATTATATGATCATATCGTGCGATAGCACTTGCTATTCTTTACTCATATCGGGTTACCCAAATTAGGGTTTCATATCAACTTTCAAGTATACATTTAACCTTGTATCGTGCATGGAGTCTATACTTGACTTCCTATCATGCAAGAGGTGTATACTAAACCACCATATCAAGCAAGAAGATATACTATCTTATTCATATCATTTTAGTGGAGTAGGTGCATCACCATATCGGGTTAGAGGTGCTTGCTTGCGTACTTGAACCCGATATCACTTTACCTTTGATGATGTCATCACCATCAACCTCTATACCTTTGTTCTTACTGTTCCAAGTCATGGACAACAGTCCCATGAAGCTTTTATAACTCAAAGGATCATCAATTATTCAAGAGAAATCGAAATTGCAAGTAGTTCAACAAGTATGACAAAATTGAAGGTGCATAATAATATAATTGGGTTCAAGTTATATAACCCGCCTTAAGAAAAACTTCAAAGCTCCAAGTTCCTAAGGTTTATGATGAACTTCACAACTCCTATATATGCAAACAATCACCATGCATAAGAAATTGGTGAAGAAGAAAAGAAAGGAATATCATAACCCTAAAATCATGCTTCAATCCAAGTTTGAAGATGATCATTGCCTCACCTTAGGGTTAAGTATGAGCTCCTTCCTGATCCTTAGCACCTTTTCATGATACCTCACTACCCTTGCACGATATTCCACCACCCATGCATGATATGCCACCACACTTGGCCGATATACCCCTCACTTGTGATCAAAACACTTCACTATGGCCGATACCACCTTACTTGGCCGATACCACCTTACTTGGCCGATATGAACTTGCTATGGATGATACCCAAGGTCCTATGCACGATACCACTTCACTCCTGCACGATATAGGGATCCTATGCATGATACCTTAGGAAAGGAGGGTGGTAAGATCTGAAAAATTCCACTAAGGGGTGAAACTAGGGGTATATATATTTGTTGTTCATGAAGGAGTGTAAAAATGAGGTGTCGTCAATTTTGAGCTAGTAGGTGCCACATGTCCATGCGTGGGTGACACGTGTACATGCATGCACCAACATTTATATTGACATGAAAAATAGTTGAAGATAACCTAGGGATGAACTTTCATCCATTACTTATCCCTTTGAATAAAATATATCAACTAAATCATCACTTTATTCACAACCCGATACAACTTTACTAAGGAAGTTGTAACCCAACACACCTCATCTCATTGAGGTGCTTTTCACGTCATGGGCTTTGAAAATAGTCCAAAAAACGATATGGGACTCATCCTATGGCTCCTTGGTCGATAGGCACTCATATATAAGCTTTTCAACTTGATACAAATCAAGTTAAGGTTTCATATTCAACCCTTTTCTTGGTCATTTCATCACCAAGAATACTACCACTCATAAATGATTCAAACATGGTTTATCATTAATTATCTCTCCTCTAAATGATACATAGAGGAAGTAGGAACACTCTAGAGGTGGTAATTTGCATATCAACCCCACATTTTGGGTAAATTATAATTTCTACCAAAATTTGTGCACAAGGTACTAACATTATTCAAACAAATTCAAACTTGGAATGTAGGCTTTTCACAAGCCACCACTTATCATAATTCTCTCTATTATGATGATAAAACATATAGGGCACGTTCAACATGTTACATTTTAAAATATAGCCCCTCATCTTGGGTAAATTGCACTTTGGTCCAAAACAAAGGAACATTGCTCAAACATCATTCAATCAGGACCAAACTTGAAACATAAGTGTGTCACATGATAAGAAAACACTTTAGAGGATTATATTAAAGTTCTAAGCAACTTACTTAGAAAAAACAAATAGGGTTACCTCATAACCCAGGTCAGGGTCCTTACACCATGTATCGGGGATTCATCTTTTTCAACTATAGCTCAGAGGGGTCGGGTTTTCTCTAACACATATTCTCCCACAGTGAACTACATGTCAGCCTGCTTTACATCAGCTCATGACTCATGTCACCCCTGGGCTTTCTCATCCATCACACGATCAAAGTGACTTCATCTACACACATTGTGGTCTCTCTAAACTTCACAAGGTCCTCTCACCGACATCATTCAAGTGAAGCGGTGACCGAAACAACCTCACTTATAGAGATCCTTACATCCTGATACTGGCTATGGTGGCTATCATCTCAAGCAAACCCTTCTAGGACAGAGTCTGCTCCCATGTATCACCCTGAATGAGCACACACGCTCTCATCAGACCCTTTAGTCTGGATCATACTCTCTTGACTGTCTATCAGCAAAGTGTGATATGAGGTACTAAACTTCAATCTAGCATCGAGTTCGTTACGCACCTACTTCCACCACATGGAAGTGAACTTGAAGTCATGCTCCAAATGTTGAACTCAGATCACGGTGTATATGTACTATCTCTCTCTTCATATATAGTTCAACCGGATCTGTCACATTGACTATCCTCTCTCTTAGGAAGGGATTAGGTCAACTTGGTAAGGCAATCTACCATAACCCATATTGCATCATGACCTCTCTTGGTCCAGGGGAGACCCACCACAACATCTATGGTGATCTACTCCCACTCCCTCTTGGAGACTCTTCATTATGTGTAGCAACTCACTGGGTACTGGTGTTCGGCCTTCACCTCCTGGAATGCATGGTGAGAAGCCACATGCAACTCTATATAATTCTTTATCTCAGATCTTCAAAGCACTACTACAACTTAACTATCTTAGTAGTACCACTGTATATGGTGACCTTATAATCATGATCTCCCGCATGTCATTATTCCTCAAGGTGACTCCTCAGAAACCCTAAAATACTCTAGCCGTGGGTTCCATCACCTTCCTTTCCTAAGAGGGGTATCTGAAGTTCTTTCAACCGTCCTTCTATCTCATCAAGTTTTAGGCTGGCTAACTAAGTATCAACCAACATGTCAGGTTGTATCTAGGTGTTAGCCACATATGTCTAGTCTTCTAACGATTGTAGGGTTCACCTAGTAACCTCTTTTAGCTCTCTCCATTGGCTAGACAAGGCAACTGTACACCTGAGTTGTGTCTTGATAAAGAGTATCAGTTACCACATTAATTTCATTATGTGCTAGGTGATGGTGGAAACATAAACCTTCATATACTCCACTCATCACCCTCATCTTGGGTTTAAGCTTAACTAAGTCAAGAAACTTCGAGATCATCATCTCAACTACCATACCCAAGATACAACTCTTAGGATGCAAATTACTTTTGACAAGAACTTCCTCATATGATGATTACCTTTGTTCTCTTTGCGTTTCCAAACCACATATCCAACATACTTTCAAAAGGTGTGGCACTTCCTCTATCCTCAAACATAGTAGAAGGGTATCAACTCATATCACCTCTATCCTTAGTATGGCATGTATTTTGTCCTGTCTCTCAAACCCATAACAAGATGAAATTAGCATTTGGGTGCAGTCCAAATACAGATTTCAACATGTTCCAAGAGTAGAGATGGTGCATCACACATCACCATCACACTTTTACAATCTAAGTTGAAACATACATCACATGTCTCCACACCGTGAACATCTCCATTATGGGTCTACAACTATGGGAAGACTATTCCCATCACCTCTGGATCTTAACATATCTACTATGTACAATCCTTAATCATTACCTCAAGGTCTCTAGGGTGCCAAAACTTTTGGGGTGATCTGACCCTTATGCATCTAAGGAGTGCCTCTCACTTTTACCTCTTAGGCCCCATGAACTCATGAAGGTGGCCAACCTCCTAACCCATGGTCCTTGGGCAAAGGTAGCTGTTACCTCCCGACCCTATGGTCTCATGCATCCAGGGAACAACTCCTACTTCCATCAGTCTTATCCCCTCATGACCTTAATACTGACTTAGGATCCCATCATAGCACATCTCATGTTTGAATCTTTACCCAAAACTCCATCATCTCTCTGGGCACTCATGATCAAACTTACAACCTTTCATAGGGACCATGGCGCCCTACCTAACTTGGTCATGCCCCATAAGGTTACCTTTATGGCAACATATCTTCATGCCTCTTAGAGATGGTCACACAAGGGTCTATATATTCATGCTCATTGTGAGAACCCGTTACACTAAATGAGATTACTCAAAACATAAAACACAATCAATCACTAATTAATCACATACCCAAAAATATGGGTAAATTAAAACCGATTTCAACGTCAACACCTGCTCAGAAACATTTGCATAAGACCACAACATCTTTCTTTTATCCATACTAGGCCAAGAATTTGATACAAATGTTCTATTGCCTTAGCCACAACATATATACACAGGAGAACAATATTCATATATGCCACTCAAACAAGCATTAACATTCTAACAAAAGTTCAATTTGTTTGAAATACCATATACAAACTTTTCCTGCCCGAACCTGAGAGTATAGGGACGACTCTAGGACACACTAGACATCTAATCAACTTTCTTAAAGATTCATTAGTATAACTCCTCTTTTCTACCTCATGTTTGTTTTTGTCACTTCCAATTACCTAAAAAAAATGTGGCGAACCATAAGGGCGAGACCCAGTCCCAACAAGAGATATAACCTCCAACAATGTTTATCGATTATAACATTTTAAAGTAATTAAACAGTTAAGCAAATTAATCAGATATAAAAAATAAGCTCAACAACACTGATGATTAACAAAATACATAAAGGAGCAGATAATAACTATCATCATTAGTCAGACTATCATCCTTTATCTTGTTGACAATATAAGCAATTCAGTAGCATATGCATATCTAGCATCATGAGCAATTCTAGTAACATAGAATATCTATCATTATGAATAAGTCTATCCACATAATCATAGATAAAAACATTAGCATGTCTAATAGGTTGAACATATCAACATTATAAAAAGATCTAACAACATAAGCACAACCATCTGGATAAGCATGATCAACGGTATACGCATCTCTAGTTACAAAGGCATGGCTAGCATGCTAAACATAACTAACAACATGAGATAGATAGCATCATAATTATAATCAGCAGTTGTAGTATAGTTATCAACATAATCATGGCTATTGTATGTATGCATCTACAATCTTAAGCATATTCACAACATAAGTATATCTACTATCTCTTAATTGCACTAAGCATCATCTTTATGTAAAGGGAACAAACAAGGGTTATCATCCAATGTGAAGCGTCATGTATAACCCTAAACAGATATGTTATACAATTGTATTACATCTTTTATTATGCCCTGAGGAATTTGAGGATACCACTAAAAATCCAACTGACCACTGCTAACTCAAAATCAGTGCCATACAAGATCTAGGAAGAGTCAGACTCCTAAGATCTTCTCCGCCCTCGGTCAGTACGGGTCTGCCACAATGATACATAAGGTCAAGCTGCTAACAGCCTAGTCCGTCCTTGGTACAGGTCACGGAACTAGTGAAAGGAGGTGGGTACGCATACCCTACCATCTGAGGTACAACCACAATTGTCCTCCAATCTTATCACATATATAATCATCGAGACACGACTGCAGCTATTCTCAATCACATCAGATGTATGAGGCATGACCATAGCCAACCTCCACAATTTGCATTGTGGATGACAAGGATATATCCTCAACTTGCCACCCCCACATACTCAACAGTGTGCGCTCTGAGTTTCCCTTAGGAATACTTGTTTCACCATATGGAAAATTCTGACACTCAGATGGATCTATGGCATAGGGAGCTACATGATTAGAGTTTCACTTGATTAGTTATGCCAATTGGGTGAATTAAGGCTGCATCAAATAAGTGGACATACAAACCCTAATTCACTTCTAGCAAGCATATAAATATCACAACTTTAGAAAGATATAAAACGTGTGAAACATAATTTCTCATCTCATCGTCACATGGTACTATTCACTTTCCATTCATGAGACCACACTAGTCATCATACTATCACAAGATAATAATCTTTTTCACAATATCACATGGTATCAACCCTTATCAACATAAGAGGATTACACCTCATTCAGGGCTCAACCATGCCCAAAGGTCATTAAGACCATCATACTATCATAGGATATAAATCCTTTTCACAATATCATAGAGTATTAACCCTTATTAAGACAAGAGGATTACACCTCATTCAGGGCTCAACCATGCCCAAAGGTCATTAAGACCATCATATTATTCCCTACAAGATCATCATTATCTTTGCATGCCTTATAACAAGTCTCAACAACATCACTTATATATAATACACCATATCAACACAATATTGCATTAATGAACTAGGTTATATTCATAAACAGTCATAGTAGGGTTATATTAACATTAAGAACATTCCTTTATTACATCAACATGTAATGAATCTAGATATGATTAACTCTCATCATATTCATAATGTACATGTTTAACATAAGATAATATCAACCATGTGGCTATGATAACCACCAATTACCATACCAAGGTTATGATCATGTTAAGGAGGTTATTCCACCATCATTCCATCATATAAGAATGTTAAACATGAATACTCATCTTTATCTATTTGCATTCGAGTTAGGTTCAACCTGATAAATTATATCAATGTTACTAAATAGCACTCATACCCAAACCCTAACTCACAACATCCCCATTGGATCATGGATGCATAATGTGAAGCATCACCATCACATTCCATACCATTCTCAAGTATGAACCCACACATAAATCAAGGTATAATGATTGGGTTATAGCATACTAGGGTTTAAACAACAGTAACATAGTACTTCATGATTGCATTAGTCATTCAAGGACTATTCATACCCAATTACCATCATTTAGTTATATTAAAAAAGCTAGGTATAGCAAGCTATAAATCATTAGGGTTACATATCAACACAATATGATTATCATCCCTTCTATTCATATGAGTGAATAGGTAAGACTACCTTATTAAGGGTAACCCTCCATTTGTTACATTATCATTCAACCCATATCACCATACCACAATGTCACCCAGAACCATTAGATGTTTAAAAGGTAAGACCATTGATTGTTTACATAAGTAAACACCTTGGATAAACCACCTATGAAGTCCTTGATTTGTGCTCTAGAAAGAGTAACCATCTAACCCTAGACATCCCTTGATTAACAACACAAAAAGTTCCATTGAGAGTAGGGTAAAACCCACAATCGACTGTTCATTTAAAACAAGCCATCCATTGTCAGCAATTAAGCTCCTTAAGTTGATCATATAAAGGAAACCATATAAATCACATTATTAGGACCAACATATTACATAATCCATTATTCCAATTTATTGGAGGAATAAATAGTAGATCTTGACCATTGGGTCAAGTTCATATATTAAAACCATCAATTACAGTATAGGTCCGACCATTGCATCAAATGACCTAAGAAACCATTGGTCTAAGGCTTAATTGATGATACAACTACAATGCTTGACTCAACATAGGTTTTAGAGACCTGATACACCATCATTAGTGACCATTAAATCACCATAGGTTGTTAGATCAGCACTATATTCATTAATCAACATCAAATATTAAGCTAATGTCGTCATTCATTTATAACATCACTAGGGTACTTAATGGTTGATCATTAAACTTCTAATTGGTCCAAAACCTGACCTAAGGGGATGAACATAGGTTATCACCATCATTTTACACCCTCGATCACGACCATCAGTTGTTATGAAGACAACACCATAGGGTTGTTGCAATGGTACCATCATCAGGTCATGGTTTATAGAAGAAATCAACTTTAAACGACCATTGTTTGATAGGTGCTTAGCACCATAGATTGTCAAAACAACCTGATCCAAGTCATATTATACCTTAGGAATAAGATACACATGATCACAGGTTCATCTAGAACTGAAATCAGAATAGGTAACATTATAAAAATCGAAACCCAAGCCAAGCATAGCTTTTTTGTGCATAAATCATCATTTTCAAGCAAGAACATGAGCTAGTAAGCTTATGGTAAGCAATAAACGTGGAGAAAGTTATAAAACTTGCCTCTAATGAGAAGATGAAACCAAACATAGAAGAAATCTCGAGTAGGTAGGGTAGAAAATCCAAGAATAAACTATGAATTCGTCCATCTAACACCTTTCTTCATCAAATGAGCAAACCCTAAGCATAAGGAGCAAGAAAGGTAGGGTTTTAGAGCTTTAGAGAAATTCTACCATGGAACAGCAAGGTTCCTACCTGGAGAAAGCTAGGAGGAAGGATAAAAAAGAAATAGATGGAGGAAAGAAGGGAATTCTTACACTTTTAGGTCAAGATCACTAGAAGGAAGCTTTTTCAACCCTAAAATGAAGTCAATTTCAACCTTAGAGCCTTTCTCCAAGAAGATCCCCAATTTCTTCTTCGTTGGGCAGAAAAAATTGCAGGTGAACAGAGGGAGAATGAGGTTGGGAGAAGTAAGGAGGTGGTGGAGAGAAAATGGCTCGTTTTGGTGCTTGGGGATAAGTATATGACACTTTAAGATAAAGAAAAAGAAAAAGTTGAAGTTCTAGTATCTATCCAAGTGTCCATGGCCTTAATTTATTAAAAAATATACAAGAACACACAAAAGCAGCTCCCCCATCATGTGTATATACCTTATTATATTTCCTTTTTCGAATTTCCCAGCCAATCAAATAATTCATTAGTTGAGAGCTACTAAAAGTAGCTCATCCGTGAAGGGGTAAACCCTAAAATACCCTTGATGAAAACACCTTCAAACCATGGCTCAAATAGGAGCCCCATGGCTAAAAAATCTCAAGAATGATAATATAAAATATAAGGAACATAATTTATGTGAAAAATTGCAAAGAAAACCCCTCAATTGGGTAAATTGTAGAAAAGTCCAATATGTATAGAAAATTGCATAACTTGGTCAAACAATGTCCAAATTGGACCAAATTTGAAACTTAAGCTTGTCTTATGATTTAAAAACATATCAAAAGGTTATATTAGGGTTATAAGCATTCTATTATGGTAATTAATCTCATTCAACTCATTAAGCAAGTTCAGGGGCCTTACAACTATAAACCCCTAATAGGGATTTCGCCCCTGAAATCCAAGGTAAACAAACATGGTTACTTCATTTGCACCTCATCATATTACCTTCACATGGTTACTTACATATCATGGTGATGTCATATCATTAATACATATATCCTCTTGGGTCAGCACAAAAATCCCCACCTAAGAAGACATTCTCATTATTGAATGTAGAAACTTGTTGTGTCATCTATACAACTCTAGTAGTAATGTTCAAATTTAAATTATATCTATCATCATAAAATTATATCTATTATATCAACACATTACTCAAAAGTCATACTTGCTATCTTTTTACCAATCATGGCATGTGTCCCACACCATTCCTTGAAGCATAAAAAAAGCAATGTATCCATCCTCTTTTTTTTATACACTGACACTAGAACTCTTGTCAGTTCGTTTTCAACATCAAAATAAATGATGATGCTGGAAACTATCATTCCATACAAGGAAACATCATTCCTATTCAACCTTGTTAGGGGTGAAACAACAACACTATCTTCACCTTACTAGGATTCACACAACCTACTTAGAAGACATATCATGATCCCATAAAGAAATTTAATCAACCCCATCTCACTCTTGTTCAACTTGTTCTCATAACTATTGCTGCTTCAGCAACACTAAGGTTTTTGAAGAAATATTGATCACATTTTTGACCATATTTGAAATACTTTGACATGTCATCATTCAAAGCTTGATATAACTTGTATGACATGACTGGAACACTCTGTTCCTTCTATTCATAAATTCTATTTGTACATTGGTTAGTCTAAAGGACATAACTCTAAACTCATCATGGTCATGTGAATTATGTCATCCAATCTAAATCTTATGCATTAATATTTGATCATATGTTTATCTTAAAGGAACACAGTATCACATATTTATTAACCAACATACCATCTATCCTTGATAGTGGTCTTGCCCAACTATCACTGAACATTACACAACATTATAGAATCACTTTTGTTTTTCCTTCCAAACAACATTTAGAGGGTCATCATTAACTATATATCCCCCTCTCTCTATGGAAGAGGAATACTTGGAATGTTCATTTAATAAACATCTCCAACCTTCACATATTTCTCATATTATTAATACATCTTGGATACTAGGATTCATTACCTTAGTATCCACCTCATGTGCTATAAGCAACTCACATCCTTATATCATCTACTTTTACCAACATAACACATATCAAGACATATAAAAGGAGTCTTCCTAATTATTGGAAGGCTCAAAAGCAAAATCATCACAAACTTTATGATCTTGGAACCATAGTCCAAACAACCTTATGCTATAATAAGCTATCCACCCTCATGTTTACAATGAATCCACATATACCAAGTGGCAATGATCCACTTGAAAGTTGTTCCCTATAAAGGAAAGACACAAAGGGAAACAAACTTTCCACATCATAGCAATATTGTTCAATGGTGACTAGCAAGAAGGTAACCAATTCTATTTTCATTATGCAGGTTACAACTTCTTATGTATCATTTTACCTTTTTCATTCCGGGTTCCTTGCCATTATCATAGGAATCATCATGATTAACGTATCTCATTACTCCCTCCTTTATGACTATTTATCCCACTTGGGTATGTTCTCTTACTTTATTATGTTTTTCAACCACTTATCAATAGGTAAATCATCATATTCCACATTTTGTTCATTAAACATGGTTCATCTATCTTAATTTATTTCAAATGCCATGCTTATTTTACTTTAACACTTTCTTACACACATAGGTTGGCCTGAGATTAACTCAGGTTCCACCTTATTCCTTTGTCATTGTTCTCATTTATCTTCTCATTATATACTTATCATTGGAGTTCTCTCCAGCTTATGTGGATTTCATACCTTGAATCACTTTATAAGAATAGATTTATCTATCTTTTAATTTATTTTCTTATTGAATAACATCTTCAAGAACTCCTCTTTTCCTTATTTGTATTCAGATTTAGATTTCATGGTGTTGTATCTTTCTCTTATAGTTACCAAACATTCAAGTTTTGATAAATTATGATGCAATTCCTGTAACGACCCTGACCTGGGTTATGAGGTAACCCTATTTGTTTTGGCTAATAAAGTTGCTTATAACTTTAATATAATCCTCTAAGATGTTTTGTTATCATGTGAAACACTTATGTTTCAAGTTTGGTCCCAATTGAATGTTGTTTGAGCAATTTTCCTTTGTTTTGGACCAAAGTGCAATTTACCCAAGTTGAGGGGTTACATTGCAAAATTTCACATGTTGAACATGCCTCATGTGTTTTAAAATCATTACAGAGAGAATGATGCAAGGTGGTGGCTTGTGGAAAGCCTAAATTCCAAGTTTGAACTTGTTTGAATAATGCTGGTACCTTGTGCACCAATTTTGGTACAAATTGTAATTTACCCAAAATGTGGGGTTGATATGCAAATTACCACATCTAGAGTGTCCCTACTCCCTCCTATTAACATGTAGAGGAGATATAAATAAGGAGACACCATGTTTTGAATCATTTATGAATGATGATAATCTTGGTGATGAAATGACCAAGAAAGGGGTTGAATATGAAACCCTAACTTGAGTAGTATCAAGTTGAAAAGCTTATATATGAGTGCCTATCAGCCAAGGATCCATAGTAAAAGTCTCATATAGTTTTGAGAACTCTTGGTAAAGTCCATATCGTGCAAAGAACCTCAAGTAGGTGGGTTGTATCGGGTTACAACTCCCTTGGTAAAGTTGTGACGGGTTGTGAATAAAGTGATGATTTAATTGATATATTTTATTCAAAGGGATAAGTAATGGACAAATTTGCATCTCTAGATGATCCTCAACCATTTTGCAAGAAAATATAAATGTTGATGCATGCATGTACACGTGTCATCCATGCATGGACACGTGGCACCTACTAGCTCAAATTGATGACACCTCATTTCACCTTCCTTCATGAACAACAAGTATATATACCCCTAGTTTCACCCCTTGGTGCAATTTTCCGACTCTTACCACCCTCATACCCTAAGGTATCATGCATAGAGATCCTGTATCGTGCAAGAGTGTTGTGGTATCATGCATGGGACCTTGGGTATCGCCCATGGCAAGATCATATCGCCCAAGTAGGGTGATATCGACCAAGAAGGGTGATATCGGCCATGAGAGTGAGATATCAGCCATGAGAGTGAGATAACGGCCACAAGCAAATTTGTATCGGCCAAGAGGAAGTCCATATGCCCAAGAGCGGTAGGGTGTCGTCCAAGGTTCTCAGGAGATCAAATATTAACCCTAAGGTGAGGCCATGATCATCTTCAACCTTGGATTGAAGCATGATATTAGGGTTTTGATCTTCCTTTCTTTTCTTCTTCACCAATTGCTTATCCATGGTGATTCCTTGTATATGAAGGAGTTGTGAACAAGCCTTGGACCTTTGATAAGTCATCTTCAACCTTAGGAACGTGGAGCTTTGGAGCTTGGAGATTTAAAGTTGTTCTTAAGGCAGGTTATATAACTTGAACTCAACCATGTTATTATTCTTCACCTAAATTGCTATAATTAGTGAAATATTTTTAATTCTGAAATTTCCTGAAATAGTTGATGAAAATATGAGTTCTAGTAGTTGATTAGATCTGTTTCCATGAATTATATCAGTTAGAACAAAGGTCTAGAGCTTGAAGAAGATGGTGTCATTTTGTAAAAGTGATATCAGGTTCAAGCATATATACAAGTAGTTCTAACCCGATATGGGTATATCTTGAACAAGATGTTTGCATGATATGTCTTGCACAAGATATTGCATGATATGCTTGCACAAGATGCTTGCATGATAGGAAGTCTAGAATAGACTCCATGCACGATACAAGGGTTAATTGTATACTTGTAAGTTGACAAGAAACCCTAATTTGGGTAACCCGATATAAGTGAAGAGTAATAATGCTATTGCACGATATGATCATTTAATACATCATTGGTACTTAGTATCATGAGGCATACACAACCTTGCACGACATGGTTTCATGATACATGACCTTGCACGATAGGGTTGCACGATACACAACCCTAGACGATATGGTAGCCCGACATGGTGATGAGTTGATACCCCTTAATCATTAAGGGCGACACATATATGTACCATGTGCCCATCACAATCAACCCTAACCCAACATGGGTGTTGAAACCTAATGTTTGATGGTGTAGCCCGATATGGCAAACCCTAATTCGTCATGGCCAACCCTAGATGGTGAGCCACCCGATATGGTGATTTAATGTAGCTCTAGCCCGACATGGTGATGGCTTAGTACCTCATGCATGACATGGGTAATACATACAAACACCTTTAGCCCGATATGATTGGTGTTCATATACTTATAGCCTGATATGATGAGTGCTCATACACCTCCAACCCGATATGGTGGTGTCTATACACCTACAACCCGATATGATGAACATATGCACACCTATAACCCGAGACACCTTATAAAGGTGAGAGTAAGACACTCTTAGAAGTGATGAGTGTAACACTAAGTAATAGTGTGTCTAATACCTTGATAGGTGAAACACTAAAAGTGGTTGATAATGGACAACCTTATATCAACAATGCCTTAACCCGAGATGAGCCCATATCATTAAAGATAGTTGGGCAATTCAAATGTGTGACTTATGGCCCATACACTCCATGATAAATGTGATAGGTTAAGTGCATAAAGTATTAGGATGGGAAATACCCTAATACAAGATAAGTTGATGAACTTAAGTAAGTAATAAGTGATACATCAAGACATGATAGATATCACATCCAACACTTCAAGGATGATATACCTTGATGTACCCTAAATCCAATATACTTGGATGAGAAACACATGAAGTGTGTTATGTCCATTGTTATAATGATATGTAAAGAGTTTAATACCCTCTGATAAGTGTGTGCTAACATACCTTGAGAAAGGGATAAGCCAAGTTAATAAAGTATGATGTAATCATACTCTGGTAAAGATGAGAAATGAACTCTTACCTTGTGTGGATAATCATTTAACAATAAATGATGAGAATAAATAAGTATGATTGAATACTTATGATATAAATGTACGCTCATAGATGTGTGGAGCAATGAATTAGGGTTTGTATTGATAATATGAACATGAAACCCTAATTGGCTAAAGAGAAACCCTAACCCTAATGATGGGAAGGCTGTATTTCTCTTATTGTATAAGCCTTGTAAGGCATGCTAAATACTTGTATACAAAGTAGGATGCTTAATGGCCTTGTGAGCCATGAGAATAAGTTGTTGCCTAGTGAGAGGTGATAGGATGTGCAATGGCCTTGTAATCCATGTGATAATATGTTGCCTAGTGAGAGGTGGCAAGAGATTTAATGGGCCTTGTGAGCCATGTGAGATGCTTGTGTAACAAGTATCATGTATACCTTGGTCTGAGGACCTAGAGGTAATCGTTACCTGATAAGTGGTAACAATGCTATGTGATGATCTAAGGGTTTGAATACCCAGATCTAGTAAACATGATAATGATGATGTGAAGGAATGAGAATTCCCAGTAATGTGATAAGTATCATGTGTTTTAAAGATTTGGAAAAGTAAGTGATAAATGTATTACACCTTTCTTTGTAGCATTTGTTGTGTTTGATAATGATAACTTGTTTGATGCTAAAATAATGTTGTAATGCATGTAATATATCACTAGAAACTATAAAACGTTGCCCTGACCATAGATCCATCAGCGTCAGGACTTGCTGAATGGTGAAACGGGTTGCTTCACGGCATAACCCGGAATGCATACTTTTGAGTATGTCGGGGCATAAGTACGGATGGCCTGACTTGAGACGATCCCCTTATGAGCCCGAGATGAATGGGGATTTGGCTATATGCCATATCCTGGCTCAAGTGCAAATTCGGTCGTAGACTCTGTGTTGAGCACAGTGAAATGGCCTGTGGCTCGGAGTATGATGCTTGTGTCACCATGACTCAAACTGGGGATGGTTGTGTGTAGATGTTCCCCTAAGAGAGTGCAGTTGACGTTGTAGCTCTAAGCTTGGATACCTACGTACCCTAGCACAGCTTTTTAGCAGTGACACGAGATGTCCTGCATGTGGTCTCGTACTGACCGAGACAAGGGAGGTCATAGCAGCCGGCTCTGTTAGATGACCTTGTATGTTACTGACTTGTGAGAAGTTTGTGGTCGGTTGGAGATGGCTGGGGTATGCTCCATATCCTCAGGGCATAAGTGTGATTGTAAAATATGTTCAGCCATGTAGCATATCAGCTTAAGGATCGAATATGAAAAATATTGATTGATGCATAATATAGTTATACATATTAGTGGATAGATGTTATTTATGTTTCTTTACATTCCTTGCAAAGCAGATAGATGATTTATAACTCTACCATGGGTAGATGCAATGTTCTCCTTAAGAAAGGAGATTACTTTATTTTGTTCATATAGTGATTTATCTTGCCTGTTAATATAAAAAGAACTTCTGCTCAATTTATAACTGCTTATCCTCTGCTCAGTTTAATATTATTAACTGTGATAATAACATTGTTGGCGGGGAGTTATATCTCTCACTGGGACAATTGTCTCACCCCGTGAGATCCACATTTTTTTAGGTGGACGTGTACGAGGGGGTGGAGATCGTACTGTAGGGGGAAAACATCAGCAGCAAGGACAACAGTGACAGCTCAAGTTGAGTGTACTGTCTGTCGTGTCTTATAAATAGAAGTCCTATGTGTCGTCTCTGTACTCTCAGGTCCTTGGAGTTAGTACTTAGTGGTTTTATGATCGATCAAAGATTTTGTCTTATATGCCTCGAGGTTTTATGTTGCTCTTGTATAGTTTGGCAGAGCAACTGTTATATGTAACTCTCGAGATGAGATGTACATGATATGTACAATGTGAACAATGATGTATATAAGGTTTTGGACCTTTCAGTAAGATTTTTTCCTAGAAATGAATCTCTTTGTAAAATGGTTTTAATTTTTAGTGATTTTTATTAATATGCTATTTAAGTTTAATTCCGCTTATTTAGTAATGATTTGTTTGTCGGTTTGAAGACTGTCATTTCAATTCCCATCTTCTTTAAGATAGGATTGAGATATTCACACCATGACTTCTTATTTGTTATGCTCTTTAGACTGTCTCAAAATGACTACTTGATTAGAGTAATCAGAAAGATAACAATCTAAGAGTTCCATACTTACCTTTCTTCAATAATTGAATACTTGGCCAGGACATCCAAGTACTGAGATTAGGCAGTATGCACCATGTTTTTGTGTCACGTTCCTAACTTAGACATCATCCTAGTCTTAAGTCCTAGTGTCCCTGTAGACTCAGTGATCCTAAAGCTCTGATACCAACCTGTGAGAACCTGTTACACTAGTTGAGATTACTCAAAACATAAAACATAATCAATCATTAATTAATCACATACCAAAAAATATGGGTAAATTAAAACTGATTTCAACATCAACACCTGCTCAGAAACATTTTCATAAGACCACAACATCTTTCTTTTATCCATACTAGGCCAAGAATTTGATACAAATATTCTATTGCCTTATCCACAACATATATACACATGAGAACAATATTCATATATGCCACACAAACAAGCATTAACATTCTAACAAAAGTTCATTTTTTTTTGAAACACCATATACAAAATTTTCATGCCCGGACCTGAGAGTATAGGGATGACTCTAGGACACACTAGACATATAATCAACTTTCTTAAAGATTCATTAATATAGCTCCTCTTTGCTGCCACATGTTTGTTTTTGTCACTTATGATTACCTAAAAAGAATGTGGCGAACCACAAGGGTGAGACCCAGTCCTAACAAGAGATATAACCTCCAACAACGTTTATTGATTACAACATTTTAAAGTAATTAAGCAGTTAAGAAAATTAATCAGATATAACAAATAAGCTCAACAACATTGATGATTAACAAAATACATAAAGAAGCAGATAATAACTATCATCATTAGTCAGACTATCATCCTTTATCTTGTTGACAATATAAGCAATTCAGTAGCATATGCATATCTAGCATCATGAGCAATTCTAGTAACATTGAATCTCTATCATTATGAATAAGTCTAGCCACATAAGAATAGATAACAACATTTGCATGTCTAATAGGTTGAACATATCCATGATCAGCAGTATATGCATATCTAGTTCCAAAGGCATGGCTAGCATGTTAAACATAACTAACAACATGAGATAGCTAGCATCATGATTATAATCAGCAGTTGCAGTATAGTTATCAACATAATCATGGCTACTGTATGTACACATCTACAATCTTAAGCATATCCACAACATAAGTATATCTACTATCTCTTAATTGCACTAAGCATCATCTTTATGTAAAGAGAACAAACAAGGGTTATAATCCAATGTGAAGCGTCGTGTATAACCCTAAACAGACATGCTATACAGATGTATTATATATTTTATTATGCCTTGAGGAATTTGAGGATACCACTCAAAATCCAACTGACCACTGCTAAGTCAAAATCAGTGCCATACAAGATCTAGGAAGAGCCAAACTCTTAAGATCTTCTCCACCCCCAGTCAGTAGGGGTCCGCCACAACGACACATAAGGTCAAGCTACTAATAGCCCAGTCCGTCCTTGGTACAGGTCATGACACTAGTGAAAGGAGGTGGGTACGCATACCCTACCATCCGAGGTACAACCACAATTGTCCTCTAATCTTATCACATATATAATCACCGAGACACGACCGCGACTGTTCTCAATTACATCAAATGTATGAGGCATGACCATAGACAACCTCCACAATCTGCATTATGGATGATAAGGATATATCCTCAACTTGCCACCCCCACATACTCAATAGTATGCACTCCGAGTTTCCCTTAGGAATACTCATTTCACCATCTGGTAAATTCTGACACTCAGATGGATCTATGGCACAAGGTGCTATATGATTAGAGTTTCACTTGATTAGTTTTGCCAATTGGGTGAATTAAGGCTGCATCAAACAAGTGGTCATACAAACCCTAATTCACTTCTAGAAAGCATATAAATATCACAACTTTGAAAAGATATAAAATGTGTGAAACATAATTTCTCATATCATCATCACATGGTACTATTCACTTTCCATTCATGAGACCACACTAGTCATCATACTATCACAAGATAATAATCTTTTTCATAAAATCATAGGGTATCAATCCTTATCAACATAAGAGGATTACACCTCATTCAGGGCTCAACTATGCCCAAAGGTCATTAAGAACATCATACTATCACAGGGTATAAATCCTTTTCACAATATCACAGGGTATAAATCCTTTTCATAATATCACAGGGTATTAACCCTTATCAACACAAGAGGATTACACCTCATTCAGGGCTCAACCATGCCCAAAGGTCATTAAGACCATAATATTATTCCCTACAAGATCATCATTATATGTGCATGCCTTATAACAAGGCTCAACAACATAACTTATATAGAATACACCAGATCAACACAATATTACATTAATGAACTAGCTTATATTCATAAACAATCATAGCAGGGTTATATTAACATTAAGAGCATTCCTTTATTACATCAACATGCAATGAATCTAGATATGATTAACTCTCATCATATTCATAATGCATATGTTTAGCATAAGAAAGTATCAACCATGTGGCTATGATAACCACCAATTAACATACCAAGGTTATGATCATGTTAAGGAGGTTATTACACCATCATCCCATCATATAAGAATGTTAAAAATTAATACTCATCTTTATCTATTTGCATTAGAGTTAGGTTCAAGATGATAAATTATATCAATGTTACTAAATAGCACTCATACCCAAACCCTAACTCACATCATCCCCATTGGATCATGGATGCATAAGGTGAAGCATCACCATCACATTCCATACCATTCTCAAGTATGAACCCTCACATAAATCAATGTATAACGATTGGGTTATATCATACTAGGGTTTCAACAACAGTAACATAGTACTTCATGATTGCATTAGTCATTCAAGGACTATTCATACCCAATTACCATCATTTAGTTATATTAAAGCTAGGTATAGCAAGCTATACCTCATTAGGGTTACATATCAACACAATATGATTATCATCCCTTCTATTCATATGAGTGAATAGGTAAGACTACCTTATTAAGGGTAACCATCCATTTGTTCCATCATCATTCAACCCATATCACCATACCACAATGTCACCCAGAACCATTAGATGTTTAAAAGGTAAGACCATTGATTGTTTACATAAGTAAAAACCTTGGATAAACCACCTATGAAGTCCTTAGTTTGTGCTCTAGAAAGAGTTACCATCTAACCCTAGACATCCCTTGATTAACAACACAAAAAGTTCCATTGAGAGTAGGGTAAAACCCACCATTGACTGTTCATTTAAAACAAGCCATCCATCGTCAACAATTAAGCTCGTTAAGTTGATCATATAAATGAAACCATCTAAATCACATTATTAGGACTAACATATTACATTATCCATTATTCAACTTTATTGGAGGAATAAATAGTAGATCTTGACCATTGGGTCAAGTTCATATATTAAAACCATCAATTACAATATAGGTCCGACCATTGCATCAAATGACCCAAGAAACCATTGGTCTAAGGCTTAATTGATGATACAACTACAATTCTTGTCTCAACATAGGTTTTAGAGACCTGATGCACTATCATTAGTGACCATTAAATCACCATAGGTTGTTAGATCAACACTATATTCATTAATCAACATCAAATATTAAGCTAATGTCGTCATTCATTTATAACACCAGTAGGGTACTTAATGGTTGATCATTAAACTTCTAATTGGTCCAAAACCTTACCTAAGGGGGTGAACATAGGTTGTCACCATAATTTGACACCCTTGATCACGACCATAAGTTGTTATGAAGACAACACCATAGGGTTGTTGCAATGATACCATCATCAGGTCATGGTTTATAGAAGAAATCAACCTTAAACCCTAAAATTGACCATTGTTTGACAGGTGCTTAGCACCATAGGTTGTCAAAACAACCTGATACAAGTCATATTATAACTTTGGAATAATATACACATGATCACATGTTCATCTAGAACTGAAATCAGAATAGGGAACATTATAAAATTGAAATCCAAGTCAAGCATAGTTTTTTAATGCATAGACCATCATTTTCAAGCAAGAACATGAGACAGTAAGCTTATGGTAAACAATAAACATGGAGAAAGCTATAAAACTTACCTATAATGAGAAGATGAAACCCTAAACAGAATAAATATTGAGCAGGTATGGTATAAAATCCAAGAATAAACTATGAATTCGTCCATCTATCACCTTTCTTCATCAAATGAGCAAACCCTAAGCATAAGGAGCAAGAAAGGTAGGGTTTTAGAGCTTTAGAGCAATTTCTACCATGTAATAGCAAGGTTCCGACCTGGAGAAATCTAGGAGGAAGGATAACAAAGAAATATACGGAGGAAAGAAGGGAATTCTTACACTTTTAGGTCAAGATCACTAGAAGGAAGCTTTTTCAACCCTAAAATGAAGTCAATTTCAACCTTAGAGCCTTTCTCCAAGAAAATCCCCACTTTCTTCTTTCTTGGGCAGAAAAATTCGCAGATGAACAGAGGGAGAACGAGGTTGGGAGAAGTAAGGAGGTGGTGGAGAGAAAATGTCTCATTTTGGTGCTTGGGGATAAGTATATGACACTTTAAGATAAAGAAAAAGAAAAAGTTGAAGTTCTAGTATCTATCCAAGTGTCCATGGCCTTAATTTATTAAGAATATACAAACACACACACAAGAATCTCCCCCATCATGTGTATAGACCTGATTAACTTTCCTTTGTCGAATTTCCCAGCCAATCAAATAATTCATTAGTTGATAGCTACTAAAAGTAGCTCATCCATGAAGGGGTAAACCCTAAAATACCCTTGATGAAAACACCTTCAAACCATGGTTAAACTAGGATCCCCATGACTCAAAAATATCAATAATTATAATATAAAATATAAGGAACATAATTTATGTGACAAATTGCAAAGAAAACTCCTCAATTGGGTAAATTGCAGAAAAGTCCAAAATGTATAGAAAATTGCATAACTTGCTCAAACAGTGTCCAAATTGGACCAAATTTGAAACTTAAGCTTGTATTATGATTTCAAAACATATCAAAAGGTTAGATTAGGTTCTAAGAATTCAATTATGGTAATTAAGCTCATTCAACTCATTAAGCAAGTTCAGGGGCCTTACACTCATACCATGTGCTCTCCACTTAGCTCATCAACTCTTATAAGAGAGACCTCTTTAGGTTACCTCGAACCTAAACAAAATCTGATACTCACCCTACATAAGGGTCCCTTCCCCAGGATGGGAGAAAACTATCTCTTGCAAGCAACAAAGGTCATAAACATCCTTACGTTCAGGGTTTACACCATCATGTGTATGCTTAACCTTATCATGTTACTCAGGCATGTGGCTAGCAAGAAGAAAACCTACTAAGCCACTCGGGGTTCCTTGGTATATCATACTTTCTCCTTATTCCTCAACATTGGACCAACATAATACATGTATATGTCACCAACCTATGTGTGAGGGGTTCATCAAACATATATCTTAGTCCATGGGGTTTCCTCTTCCTCTAAACATGAGGGGGGTGCCATGCTCAAATCCGTAGGAACTCAACCATCTTCGTGAGCATCAGGTGAACAGGTACTACTACTTCCCTTTTTAGGTTTAGGAACCCTAGGTTCACTTCTTATGCATCAACTATCTAACTGCATGCTCAACCTTTCAACCACGATCCAATCATGTACAAGGGATAGCATGCACTCCCTACTATCCTTCCACATGAACAATACCTTAGAGTCCTACACAAGGACAAACAACTTAGTGTGAGACCTCATAACTTGTTACCGTACCTCCCCCAGGGCCTAAGGAACTATCCTTTCTATACCTATAAGGTAAGGTAGGTACCTACAACTTCCGTACATTGGTTAAAGAAGCCTCTTTCACTTTTTAGGATTGGGTTCCTCTATAGGAAACCAAGGTACGACAAGTATTCAAGGATCACACATGAGCAACCATAACTATTTACTCAGGTGGGTCTTCTAAAATAGGTTATAACATACCTAACTTCCCATGATTCCTTCATGTCTTGGAGTCTAAGCTTCTGACCTTCTTTCTTGGGTCTTGCTCTCTCTTGAGCTAACCCTACAACCGAACCTACCACTGGAGGTTCTAAGAAGGTGGATCAAGCTCTTAAGAATACATGCATACATCGACATGGGTGAAACGTATGGTTCAAACCTATGTTCAATCAAGATTATCCAAAGCTCTACATGTTCATCTCCTAACCTGGTAGGCATAACCCTTCTGACCTAAGCACTGCTGACATTCTCTCCTACATAGGTGCATGCCTCGTCTATGCTCCTATATTCCAGTTAGGGTTCCCATATGGTCACCACTAATCTCTTCAATGAAGGAGCTATCCTTCACCCTAGAAGGCACGACCCTCCCAAGGTCAGGTCGCCAAAAGGCACTAGGTCGAACCTAGCTCATGCTTCTCACGGGTACACAAAACCTATATGCATGTCAACCCACATACATACTTGCATGGTCGACTGTGTTATCCCACTAATCTTATCATCTCTTCCTTAAACTCCACTTAGGGTTGGGGTTAGCATCGTCCTCAGAGGATGCGTCAGTTTTCTACCTCTTTTTGGAGGCATGTGCCTCCAAGGCTAACTCTCTACTCATCTTCCTGACAGGAAGGTCTGACCTCAATGCTCTCCTGAGGGCACGACAAGACAGACCATGCCACCTAAGCATGTAACTAATCTTTAGTTTACGCTTAAACTATTAAACTTATGTCCATGACATCTTATTTACATGATTTTAATTATTTGGTGGAGGATTCCTTATTCCTTATTACTCTTATCCCAATCACAAGAGGGGTGTGGAGAGAGAGAAACCCTAAACCTTAGAACCATAATTGAATTAGGGTTGAGAAGGGACTAAAATAGATGAGAGAGTCCTAAAGGTATCTTATTTTGAGTCAAGACCTCAGACTTTGGCCAGGCAGTCACACCGCATCTGGGAGTCCTCGTGACCGACTAGCGGGGCGGAGGAAAATATTGCCAACCCCCAGACCATGATCCTTTTCTAGACACCTCCATCATTGGAAAATCCTCTAATAACTCCCTTGGTTCTACAAAGTTTATAGTATTTAATAATTATTAAGGATTAAATGAGAAACCATTGACTGTGATACCAAATTTAATGACCCGGGCCTACTACCCTAGGCTCTAGTAGAGTTTCAGTAATGAGGACTAGCCCCATAGATCACCACTAGCCTTAACTGTGTGCTTTATCCTCACTCACACGCAAGCCAGGATAAACTTCCCGATCGGTCACCCATCCTAGTACTACTCCAAGCCGAGCACACTTAAATATGGAGTTCTTATTTTATCTGGGGCCTCAAATCTTGAGACATTATAATCTCTCCTACTTAGACTCTTGACGTCCTCATAAAAACTCAACTATATGGCCTCATAATGTATTCCAATTTCAGTGCAGACCCGGAATGGCTCATGGACACACAACTCCCGATCACAGATTACTAGCGTAAGGGTGGCTACATCACCATGGATAGCCCATTCCAACTTGCCTGTACTGTACGACTCAAGGCTAGCATGCCACATTCCCATGTGGGCCCCACCTACTGGAGGGTTTTTTGCTCTGATACCAAATGTAACAACCCCGCTTCCCAGTAACCCCTAATCAAGGGAGACCAAGAGGTCAGAGGCGTTATCCCAACATTCAGGATCAATGGTTTATCAATTTAATCAAAAATAATTATGAAATTCTACTAATACTAAACTGGAAAGCTGGTATTAAATAAAAATTTTGCATACCTTTTCAAAATAGGATCTAGGACTTCTATCTACAGTAGAAATATAACTCTCTAATCCTCCTTTGGATTACTTAAATTCATCTTCATAGATTTTGATTTACTATTTATCCTTTTCAAATTGTACCTAAAATGTCGACAAATAAAATGTCAGTCAGTATATTGCTATACTGGTATGTGGGGATAAACACACCATCACAAATAATCTCTAACAACCTAAATACAGCAAAATAGTTGATTAACAGTCCAAATTACGCTTTCAATGTGACTTCTCAACCGCTTTTGCCCTAAACCCTGGATTACCCTCTCTTAGGGCTTTGTCCTTGCTAGGGACATAAGGCCACCTTCTCCATCCCGAGCTTGGTGCCTAGGGTCACCTCTCGAGGTGCCCAATGGTCTTCCCTTCGAGGCTTGACTGAATAGACCTTCCCTCCGGGGCTTGGTCATGCAACGTACATCAAGGTGGCATGTAGGTTTGAGAATACACATATATACTTAATTGTGATAATCATATGGACTTTATAGGGTTGCAAAATTAAACATTCAAACAATTTAGGTTGCATCCAATCGATAAAACATTTAGGAAACACTGTGAGACTAAATCGATTATTCATAAATAACCACATACCTATTTTGGAGATCTCAAAGAAGTAGTTTATCCAAATCCAACTTAGTTGTCCAAACAAGCAAGACAAGCAACCAATCAAGCAAACTTTGATCTTGAAAGCATGTATAATGTCACAAACATATCCCAAACAACTCCTCATTGACCTGGGACACCTTTACAAGGTTTCTAAGTCTTATTAAGATTCATTAGGGTTTCTTAGATCAATTTCTCAAACTTTACCCCTTTTAGGTCAACAAACCCTAAAATACTTTTTCTACTCATATAAACCCTAATTGCTCAAATTATCCATATTAAGGGTCTTTTATACTCAAATTGACATAGGATCATCATATCTCTATTTATTCATGGATTTGAACAATTAGAACCATCAGAAGTCATATTCACCTAAATTAAGGTTTCTAAGCTCATTAATGCATATTCATGCATATGGAACCCTAAATCAACCCAATTATGCATAAAGATCGTCTTTTTAGATCTAAATCTTCCTTTTATTAACAATAGGTTAATATTGACTTATATTATCCAAAGAACATTATCAAAACCACTAATCAACAAAACTTAGGGTTGTCCATTAATAATACCATTAAAAGTGATATCTTTAAGTACTTTTCGAATTACAAACATAATTAAGCTTCAATAATATTTTTAATGGGTTCCTTGCATTCTCCTGATCAATTTTCATATATATTGTTTCCATACGATTTACCAATTATTAGATATGAATTTCACGAGATAATTACCTTTTGGCCAATGGTGGCTTGACACATCAGCAAAAATTATTTTTCTTAATTCCATAGTTGGGCCGAATTTTAAATGGTGAAAGACCTTCATGCCCCTCCCTATTGAACGCACACAAAGGGGCATAGAATTAAATTGACCTAGAGTCTTCTTATTCCTCGCGATCCCGCGAGCTACGCTTCACGGCTCCAGGCCGCAGTCAACCCAAAGGTTGACTTGGAGCTACACAACGCCGGAGCGACATCTGATTGTGTAGAGGCCCTCACCAGACCTCAACGAACTCGTACCCACTCCCAATTCCTCTGTAGGCGGTGCAAACTGGAAGGACAGAGAAGGAGATCTCGTGTCAGTTGCAGGGTGAAAAAGGGGACAGATACCATGCTTAGACTAGGAATTGGTAGCTGAGAGGAAACCCTAGAGTCGGGTAGAGCGTGTTCACGGTGAACTTGTCTCACCGAAGGGTTTCTATCATATATATAGCTCTAGGCCATGGCCGCTGGCCACTGGCAGAAATGAGATTTAGGGAAAACCTCAAAGTCCTTCCAAAACAGGCAAAACCTGGTATGAAATAGAGCGTTTTCCCCATACTAATCTATTGGAGAGATTTCCAATCTCGCACACCCACTGGATTGCAAGAAAATCGAGTGGGAATCTAATAAAAACCGAGATCTAGTTTCCTTTCTGGACTAAGGTAGGTGACGAGCAGCCACCATCAGATCTCAGATCCGATGGCCCATATTCCACGCATAAAAAAATCATTTCTAGTCAAATTGAAAATTCGTGACATTTAAAGATTTCCTTTTCACTTTAGGAAATATTGTAAAAATCATATCTACCAAATCACATGTCCAATTAATACCAAATTTTAAGGGAAAGTCCATAATGAATTAAACTACTTATGCAACAAGTTTGGGACTAAAAATCGAAAGTATGAGAGACTTTTCTTCATATGCAAGTTATCACTTATAAAGACATATTTCATGCATATTTTCTCTCTCCTATTCTTTTATATTACTTATTTGGATTCCTTTTTCCATAAGAAACCATGTGAATTCAAAATCCCATCCATGATGATTCCATTATCCATATTTCCACATATTTCTTATATTTTCATCATTATCTCAACTTTCCTTCTTAATAATGCTTTATTTGATTTTATCTATTTCTTCTCCTATTATTTTTGCAACTTAGACTCCTTAGAACACAAGAAATCCTAAGGATTCGAAAACCACTCATTGAAGGATACTTGTTAGCCTTATAGATTCTTCTACATCTTTCATTTCTCTTTATCTTATTTATTCCTCTTATTAATCGATTTCTTTTTTCTTTTTATTCCCTTTTTCTTATTATTGGGCCCAATAGCCAATAAGGCCTATGAAATCAAACAAGGATATTTATCAAAGGAAACCACTCAATTTACATAAATCATACAAATTACAAAATCACACATTTATTGGGGAAATTGTATTTCCAACCAAAATAATGTGAAAATTGGGGTTGTAACATCCTTCCCCTCTTATCGGAATTTTCCCCTCAAAATTCCACCAAACATACAAACGAAACAGGATAAGACTTTTCCATGTCCATCATGGCTCCCATGTGGTCTCATCCTCTCCATGGTGCTTCCAAAGAACCTTTATCATCTTATATTCTTACATCTGAGTTCTCTCTCACCTTGGTATCTTGTACCCTCGTAGGTGACTCAGGATATTTCAGCCTCCCTAGAAGCTCAACAGGTTCATGGCTCAGCACATGGTTCGGGTACAACACATAATGATCTAGATCAAACTCATGGAGCACATCATATTATCCTGAGGGGTAGGTTAAACATAAACATCTCCACTAATACATCTCAAATAGACCCATGTATCGGGGACTCATCTTTTTCAGCTATAGCTCAGAGGGGTCAGGTTTTCATAACACATATTCTCCCATAGTGAACTGCATGTTAGTCTACTTTACATCAGCTCATGACTCATGTCGCCCCTGGGCTTTCTCAGCCATTGCACGGTCAAAGTGACTTCATCTGCACACATTGTGGTCTCTCTGACCTTCACAAGGTCCTCTCACTGACATCATCCAAGTGAAGCGGTGATCGACACAACCTCCCTTATAGAGCTCCTTACATCCCGATACTGGCTATGGTGGCTATCATCTCAAGCAAACTCTTCTAGGGCAGAGACTGCACGAGCACACACGCTCTCATCAGACCCTTTAGTCTGGATCATACTCTCTTGACTATCTATTAGCAAGGGGTGATATGAGGTACTAAACTTCAATCTAGCATCGAGTTCGTTACACACCTACTTCCACTACATGGAAGTGAACTTGAGGTCATGCTCCAAATGTTGAATTCGGATCATGGTGTAGATGTACTATCTATCTCTTCATATATAGTTCAACCAGATCTATCACATTGACTGTCCTCTCTCTTAGGAAGGGATTAGGTTAACTTGGTAAGGCGATCTACCATAACCCATATTGCATCATGACCTCTCTTGGTCCAGGGGAGACCCACCACAACATCTATGGTGATCTACTCCCACTCCCTCTTAGGGACTCTTCATTATCCGTAGAAACTCACTGGGTACTGGTGTTCGGCCTTCACCTCCTAGCATGCATGGTGACAAGCCACATGCAACTCTATATACTTATTTATCTCAGATCTTCAAAGTACTACTAGAACTTAACTATCTTAGTAGTACCACTGTATATGGTGACCTTATAATCATGATCTCCCACATGTCATTATTCCTCAAGGTGACTCCTCAGAAACCCTAAAATGCTCTATCTGTGGGTTCCATCACCTTCCTTTCCTTAGAGGGGTATCTGAAGTTCTTTCAACCATCCTTCTATCTCATCAAGTTTTAGGCTGGCTAACTGAGTATCCATCAACGAGTCAGGTTGTATCTGGGTGTTAGCCACATATGTCTAGTCTTCTAATGATCGTAGGGTTCACCTAGCAACCTCTTTCAACCCTCTCCATCGGCTAGACAAGGCAACTGTACACCTGAGCTGTATCTCGGCAAAGAGAATTAGTTACTACATCAATTTCCTTATGTGCTAGGTGATGGTGGAAACATAAACCTTCATATACTCCACTCACCACCTTCATCTTGGGTTTAAGCTTAACTGAGTCAAGAAACTTTGAGCTCATCATCTCAACTACCATACCCAAGATGCAACTCTTCGGATGTAAACTACTTTTGACAAGAATGTCCTCATATGATGATTACCTTTGTTCTCTTCGCGTTTCCAAACCACATATCCAACATACTTTCAAAAGGTGTGGTACCTCCTCTATCCTCAAACATAGTAGAAGGGTTTCAACTCATATCACCATTATCCTCAGTATGGCATGCATTTTGTCCTATCTCTCAAACCCATAACAAGATGAAATAAGCATTTGGCTACAATCCAAATACAAATTTCAACCTATTCCAAGAGTAGAGATGGTGCATCACACATTGCCATCACACTTTTCCAATATAAGTTGAAACATACATCACATGTCTCCACATCGTGAACATCTCCATTATGGGTCTACACCTATGGGAAGACTATTCCCATCACCTCTGGATCTTAACATATCTACTATGTACAATCCTTAGTCATTACCTCAAGGTCTCGAGGGTGCCAACACATTTGGGGTGATCCGACCCTTATGCATCTAAGGAGTGCCTCTCACTTTTACCCCTTAGGCCCCATGAACTCATGAAGGTGGCCAACCTCCTAACCCATGGTGATAACACCCATTTTTGTGATGTTTTTGGCCTTTATTCTGTTATCAAAACTGCCCTTTTCTGCTGTTTTCCTCACTTTTATATGCATTTTCGCAATAATTGGCCAAGCAATGCTCTCAGTCCAATATTTCCATCTTTTGCAGAGTTTCCTCCTATTTTGGCCCATGTAGCACCAATAAGGCCGTTCCGGCCCGCAAATAAGTCCAAGTCTATTTCGGCCCCCCTGACGTCCGATACGCACGCTGCCCGGCAGGGCTGCGCGATACGACGAAGCACGACGCAAGGATGCCGCACGAGAAGGTACCAATGGACGAAACGCCTCTTTACCCGATAGGGAGCCGAGCACGCCGCAACTACTCCATGTGCCACGCGATATCGGCCACCCATCGGCAGGTGCCTCTCGCCACGACACCCGACAACCGACCTCCTTGTATCGGGCGATACCCGCGTCAGCCGACCGCCAACTGAATGGCGGAAAGGAGGACACGTGGCGCTTCGAGCACCATATCATCTCACGACCAGCTGCCTATAAATAGCAGCTACAGGGAGCCGAAAAGATAGTTTAGACAGTTTGGACAAGCTTGGTCACTTCAGGTTTCAGATAGTCGAGTGATCTTCGGAGGAGACTGCGAGAGCAGGCGTATCGTGCTCCAGTGTTCGTACCGGGCGACACTAGGTGAGCTTTTCCTCATCCCGAGAGGGAGGGGGCTGGTTCACCTAGGACTGTACCAGGCGACACTGGGAGCCGATATCAGCCGATGTAGATACGCGACACGAGTGCCCGGCAATAGGGAACGCAGATCCATGCCCGACACGATAACGAACCCGATACGCTCCGCCCGTCAGGCGTGTCGCCCGAGAGGGTGTACCACCCGACTTGAGCGTATCGGCCAAGTCCTTGAGCGATGCAGTCGCCCATCGCGGCGTGCCGCTTGAGAGAGCTTGCCGCCCGACACTGCTGTATCGGGCTAGGCCCCTGTACGATATCGGGCAGGATGGTTATTGTAGCATGTCGTCCTTCTACATCAAGAAGGTGACACATATCTTCAATTCTTTAATTTAATTCTTCACTTATGCATTGTAATTAAGACCTTTAATGCTTATAGAAATAGAAATGCTTAATTACTTGCTGCTCTATGCTTGGTGCAATATGTTGGATGATTGCTATGTTTGATATCCAAACTCTAGCTTGCATGTTTTGGATCGCGTTTCGCTTAGCTACCGAATCGTGTTTTCCCGTCGCAACAGCTTCGAGAGTTGTGTTGTGGCTCTTGTGTTTGGTCCGATTCTAGTGTGCGAGAGTGCCCAGAACGGAGTTGCTTTAGTAACCCTTCAACTCTAATTTGAGTCTGGTGACCTCGAGAGTGGAGCCGATGCCTTGTTAGAGGTACCCGCTTCGAGATGAGGGGTACATGATTGGTTCTACCGCCGCTTGTTTTACCATAGTCCTATCCTTCGTATCTTGCTCTAGCTCTAGTTTTATCTTTCTGTTTCTGTTGCATGAAAACCCCTAAAGACTGCTAAATGCCTAAAACCTTAATCTTTCTAGTAACTCTACTTGGAGATAGTTTTCTTGTTTTGTTCGTGACATCTTTATGCTCCCCTCCTAAGGAATTTATCATCTCTTTTTACCTTCCGGAGTGTAGTGTGTCGATTCTGGGTTCTCAACACTACCCCCCTTGTCCCTGTGTTCGACCCCGTATATCTACTTTGACCCAGTAAACAAAGTTGTGGGGGCCTAGAAGGATTCAGGTTTATAAATGTAAAAGCTCGACTAACTCAAATCTGCCTAAAAAATTAGGATGCGCGATTTAGGCCGGTCAACTTTTTGGCGCCGTTGCCGGGGACAAGGCAAAAACGGTACTGTAGACGAATCCGAATCCACTAACTACACTCCCGTGCCTCAAGCTTGGAAACGAGCTTGACAACACCCTTTTTCTTTTCTTTTCTTTCCTTTTTGACGCTATTTATTCTTAGCCTAGACTAAATAATTCAATTTTCTGACTTGATTTTTATATGCTCTTGCAGGAACCCTGAAAGCTGACCTGTTCCACCAAGTTTTGATATCATGTCTCGTTGTGAGCAGTCTCTTCCTGAAGATGAATGTCAGGGCCGAGGCGAGAGGGTGAGCCAGTCCAGCTTGGTTGGTCAGCTTTCCGCCTACATAAAAAGACAGGACACCATTATCAGCAAACTGGTACAGAATACGCTTCCCGGCCCCGGAGTTCAGAATTCCATGCAACACCAGATGGAGAGTCTGCAGATGCGCCAATGGGAAGTCGATCAACGATTGGCCCAGATGGCTGCACTGATGAGGAACCCTACGGGAGAGACACTCTCCTACCCGGAAACTGCCAGAATGGCGGTACTAAGGTCTGGAAAGACGGTGGAGCGCGCAGCTGAAGCCGAACCGGAACCTGAACCGAGGTCTGAGAGCACCATTCCAGCAGAGGGCGAAGGTGGACAAGCAGAAGCTCAAGAGCCTGCACAAAAGCCTTCAGTCGAGATACCTGGTGGGAGGAATCCTTACACCCCAAGGTCGCCGTTCCCGTATAAGTTGATAAAGCCAAATCTAAAGAAGCGTCATGAGAGGTTCATGGACTCGATCAGGAAATTGCATCTTGAAGTCCCCTTCCTTGATGCATTGGAAGAGATGCCTATGTATGCCAAGTTCCTCAAGGACCTCATCACAAAGAAGAGAAGGGGAGGAAGGACAGAGACAGTGTATCTAGCTTCCGCCTCCTCCACCTTCTTGAAGCCCAGCACGCCAAATAAGAGAAGGGATCCCGGAGCTTTCACAATCCCGTTCGCCATCGGAGACAACATCGAGCGCAAGGGTCTAGCAGACTTGGGGGCTAGCATAAGCCTCATGCCCCTAAGTTTCGCACAAAGGGTGGGTTTGCCCGACATGGTTCAAACCAACATGCGGATCCAACTGGCAGACCACACCTTTAAGAGACCTGTCGGCATTGTCAAAGATGTGCCGATCATGGTTGGAAATTTCTTCATCCCCTGTGACATAGTCGTCATCGACACAACTGAAGACCCCCGTTGCCCGATCATCTTTGGACGCCCTTTCTTGGCAATAGGAAGAGCGTTGATTGATGTCTCTGAGGGGATAATCACTTTGAGGGTCGGAAATGACCATATTGACTTCAAGTTGAAGGATATCATGAGAGGCCCTTCCCTGTCTGAATCAGCATGTTTCGCAGATAGCTACAATAAATTCTGCGAGGAAATAGAGGAGGATATTCGGACAGTGGACCCCCTCGCAAGGGTTATAAGCAGTCAGGATCCCAACCTCGAAGATCCTGAAGTCACGAGGTATCTCCACCTTTTCGACCTTTCTGACAAAGATTTGCAAGAAGAAGATGAGGTGGTGGAGTCTGCAAGGTATGCCTCCCTCGAAGGTGAGCCTCGAGAGGAGGTACCCAGACCAAAGCCAGAGTTAAAAGTGTTGCCTGAAGGCCTGAAGTATGAGTTCTTGGATGAAGAGCAGAGAAACCCTGTCATTGTAAACGCCAATCTTTCAAGCAATCAACTAGATCGACTCCTTGAGGAGTTAAGGCTCCACAGGGGGGCTATAGGATATTCAATAGAGGATATCAAAGGCCTTAGCCCCGCCCTGTGCATGCACCGCATCAGCTTAGATGAATCATCCAAGCCTCTGGCTCAACCCCAGATGAAGCTGAACCAGATGCTCAAGGAGGTCGTCAAGAAAGAGGTAATAAGGCTTAGGGATGCGGTGATTATTTACCCAATCAGCGATAGCAATTTGGTAAGTCATATCCACGTAGTACCCAAGAAAGGCGGAATGACAGTGGTTAGGGGCGAGAAGGGCGACGAGGTGGCAGTAAGAACCATCACCGGATGGCGGATGTGTATTGATTATCGAAAGCTAAATCAGGCTACAAAGAAGGATCATTTTCCGCTACCCTTTATTGACCAAGTTCTCGAAAGGTTAGCGCATCACGATTTTTTTTGTTTTCTTGACGGCTTTTCAGGTTTTTACCAGGTCCCCATCTTGCCCGACGATCAAGAGAAAACAACATTCACCTGCCTTTACGACACTTATGCCTTCCGAAGGATGCCCTTCGGACTCTGCAACGCCCCCGCCACCTTTCAGCGATGCATGATATCGATGTTCTCGGATTTTCTAGAAGACATCGTAGAAGTTTTCATGGACGATTTTTCCGTCTATGGGAAGGACTTCGATAGCTGTCTGAAGAATCTGTCGTTGGTTCTTCAAAGGTGCGAGGAGAACAACCTAGTTCTAAACTGGGAAAAATGCCATTTCATGGTGCGGGAGGGCATCGTCCTCGGGCATAAGATCTCGAAGCGTGGGATCGAAGTGGACGCAAGTAAGGTTGAAGCAATATCCAAGCTTCCTCCACCAAGATCCGTGACGGGGGTGCGAAGCTTCCTCGGTCACGCGGGATATTACCGAAGATTCATCAAGGACTTCTCAAAGATTTCCAAACCACTGTCCAATCTTCTGGTATAAGATGTTGAATTTGTTTTCTCTAACGATCGTCTCAGTGCTTTTCAGGCCCTGAAAAACGCTTTGGTATCACCACCTATCCTTCAAGCGCCAGAATGGGGTTTACCTTTTGAGTTGATGTGCGACACTAGCGACTACGCGGTTGGAGCAGTCCTGGGGCAAAAGAAAGACAAAAGGCACCATGTGATTTGCTACGCTAGTCACACGTTGGACGAAGCTCAGGTAAACTACACAACAACTGAAAAGGAGATGCTCGCTATCATCTTCGCGTTTGATAAGTTCAGGTCATATCTCGTCGGAGCAAGGTTCAAAGTATACACAGATCATGGGGCAATAAAGTACTTGATGCAAAAGAAAGATGCGAAACCCAGGTTGTTGAGGTGGGCCCTATTGCTCCAAGAGTTTGACCATGAAATTATCGACAAGAAGGGCATAGAAAATGTGGTCGCTGACCATATATCAAGGATCGTGACTGAGAGACAGAGAGGGCCACCTATCAACGACGACTACGCTGACGAGGCCCTTAAGTTGGCCGAAGCTCAAGAAGAAAGTCTACCCTGGTTTGCGGACATCTGCAATTATCTTGCTTGTGGAGAACTGCCTCCTGACATCACGTACAACCAGAAAAAGAAGCTATTCGCGGATGCCAAGAACTATTACTGGGATGATCCTCTCCTGTTCAGAAGGTGCGCTGATAACTTATACAGGAGGTGCATCCCAGAAGAAGAAACCGCAGACATCCTGAAGCAATGCCACGCCTCCCCCTACGGTGGTCACCTGGGTAGCGAAAGAACAGCAGCGAAGGTGCTACAGTCAGGTTTCTACTGGCCCTCATTATTTAAAGATGCCGCACAATTTGTGAAGATTTGCAAGGAGTGCCAATTTACATGGAACATAGGGCGGAGAAATGAAATGCCAATGGCAAGCTGGATAGAAGTGGAAATATTTGACGTGTGGGGGATCGACTACATGGGACCGTTTCCCCCATCCCCGGGGTATCAATACATACTCGTGGCAGTGGATTATGTATCGAAGTGGGTAGAAGCGGTAGCCACCCAAACCTGCGACGCCAAGTCAGTTATCAAGCTCTTCGAGAAGACCATCTTTCCCCGTTTCAGTGTGCCGCGCACTGTTATAAGCGACGAAGGTTCACACTTTGGAGAAAGATAGTTTAAAGCACTCCTGCGCAAGTACGGAGTGAAGCACAAGATCGCTACACCCTACCACCCACAAACGTCAGGACAGGTAGAGGTTTCCAACAGGAAAATCAAGTAGATCTTGGAGAAAACTGTCAGCCGAACAAGGAAAGACTGGTCCATGAAGCTTGACGACGCGCTTTGGGCCTACCGAACTACTTACAAAACGCCCATCGGAACCACCCCCTACCGGCTTATCTACGGAAAGTCCTGCCACCTGCCTTTGGAAATGGAACATAAGGCCCTTTGGGCAATCAAGTTCCTAAATATGGACCTCGACAAAGCAGGAGAAAAGAGGTTTTTGTAGCTTCAAGAGCTAGAAGAGCTGAGATTGAACGCATACGAAAATGCAAAAATCTACAAACAGAGGACAAAATTGTGGCATGATGCCCACCTCAGGAGAACAGATGTAGGCGAGGGGGATAAAGTCTTGTTATACAAGTACTGTATTCGTCTCTTCCCTGGGAAGTTACAAACGAGATGGTCAGGACCGTTTACCGTGTCAAAAATATACCCATCCGGAATGATGGAGCTTTACGACAAGGACGATCCGACCAAAGTATTTCAAGTGAATGGGCACAGGGTGAAAAGATTCTATGAGGATGAGGCCTTTGTCAGGAGAGCAGAGATCGACCTGTAAGATATGGGCACAATCAAGGGTTGAACAAGATGATCCCACACCGGTCGAGCTGGCAACACAAACTTCAGCGCTCCTTGGGAGGCAGCCCGAGTTTTTCTTTCTTTCATAGAGTAGGATGCATTTTTCCTATTCTTTGCAAAAACAAACATTATGGCATGTAATAAGGTCTGAGTCGGTGCACGCGCTGAGTGCACCGACTCTCCTGTTTTATGGGCCACCGCTGTAGTATTTTCTGAGGTCAAAGGCTTAACCCTTGGCCGATGATGTTTTACCCTTTAATCGTTGTTTCTGCTATTAGGTTTTAGTTTTCCGCCCGCATGTTTTAACCATGTCGGGCAGCCGCTCAGCTGGCGCGCAGGACCGTCCACACCTAGGCTTTGGTCTCCAGGGCATCGCAACGGCCGTAACGGTTGGCATTCCTGGGCGGCATACACCATATCATGCATAAGAATAAATGCCCTTAATGAGACTGATGTGACCATCATCTTGGGAACCGCCTGACCCATTGGCCGGCGCGCGCCCAGAAATGTCCGATTCGCCCTCGGCCGAGCTGGCTATAAATAAGAACAGAGGTTTTACCGTATCGGGCTGTCACACTTTACTCATTTTAGCCACCTGTAACGCATGCAGTAGTCTGCCCTCTTGCTCCCGTGTCGGCCAGTTGACTTCACCGTGGTATCGGGCGATGGCTCCTATGAGCAAAGGTATCACCCGACATGGTTATCGCCTGATACGCTTATTCCCCGACATGCTTATCGCCCGACACGAGTTTTTCCTATCGCGCGCTGCCTATCGGGATTACGAGCCTTGTCGAAATTTTGTATCGCCCGACGCGGTTATGCACGACATAGCGACCGATGGTGTTTTCCCGATACGCCATATCGGGCGACACATTGTCTTTTGTGATGTCCTGTCGGGCAGTTGCTCTCTGGTGACCTTATCGCCCGATATACCTATATCGGGAGGTATGTTGTGCCGTGCAACTCCCTCCTCGTATCGCCCAATCTTGCATCGACTTATGCTTTCTTTTGACGGACGATACTCGGATTTTGAAATAAGTCTAGTATTATCGAGCTTCTTTAACTTTTTCTATATAACAATTTATAATGGTTAATGAACTTGATAACATGCAGAAGGGAGGCCGCAGCTGAAGCAACAACTGTCGGTCAGAAACTTCAGCACCCTGAAAAGGGGCACTTCCTTATCATAGTCTGTCTTCTGTAGTAGCCTGGGGCCAACTACAGAGACATCACGAGTACAACCCCGGTGATTGTCGGGACAACACAAGAGCTCTCTGTCTACCGAGAGCCATTGCGCGTGTTCCGGCTGAGCTGGGAAATAAAGCGGAGGCTGAGCTTGGAAAGCGCTTTGCCGACGACCTCCAGAGGGAACCTGGGCATCCCGGTTCTAGCTACTTAATAAAGAGGAAGCAGCCACAAGTGCCCGCACTTGTCGAAGCTGTTTCCAAATGAGAAAGAAGGAGGCGGCAGCAAAGAAGCATATTGCAGCTTCTACAAGGCACAAGCGAACCCGCTAAATAACCTTCACTGGACTAACATGAACTCACCCTCTTATTCACTACTCTGGGACAGAGTATTGGATAAGTTTGGGGGGGGGGTACCCATGTACCAGTGAAGGAGGTATAAAATTCTCTTGTGCCATTTTGCCATTTTGCTTTTCCCCTATATAATGTACTCGCACCCTTGCTTATATAAAAATTTCGAAAATTTTGCTTATTTTGTTCCCATGCATATGTACAAAGTCGCTATATTAGTAAAAACCCCGATGCAACTGCTTGCCAAGTTTATTTTCTTTGTGCTAAATGTGACACAAGTCCTGTTATATCTTTTTGATAATGCTGCTTCAAACGAAAAAAAGAATATGTTTCGTCTTGCCAAATATTTCGAAAAATATAATAATCTCGCAAACAGCTAAGAGACGAGTATGGAGAAGGAAAAAGCTGTCCAAACAGCAAGAATCTCTTTGTTTCCCCTTACCCAACAAAACTCCTAAAAAGAGAGAGAAACCTTATGAGTGTGAATAAAAGCATGAGAGTTGTGCCCAATAAAAGAAAAAGAGAAAAATATACACACTTGTTTTCCAAAAGTACCCATCTTTAGGCATGGTAGATCCGGGGCAGTGGTACGTAGGATGTGAAATCACTGCTCTAAAGCCAACTGGCTTGGACTGCAGGGACCAATTGCCCGTTAACGGACCCTTACCTGGATGGACCGATGGGAAACAAGAAGAAAACCCAAAAAGCCTTACCCTACCCTATACACAACTTTCTGCCCCGAAAATAAAGTTGTTTGGTGTGGAAGCTAACTTCGGAATCGTACAACAAAGTCTCGCCGAAGCTGTAGAGAAAAATCTTACTTAAACAATAAGGCAAGAAAGATGAAGTCTTTTGTTCGTAATGAGACAGCATTATCTCTAAAGGCATTACGATACTTGTTTTACATCTTGGCCTGAGAAGCATACTACACAAGAAGAAGCATCGCCAAATAAAGTTTAAATATTGATTGAGGACAATCAAAAAGCTAAGTTTGGGGGAGTTGATAACACCTATTTTTGTGATGTTTTTGGCCTTTATTCTGTTATCAAAACTGCCCTTTTCTGCTGTTTTCCTCACTTTTATATGCATTTTCGCAATAATTGTCCAAGCAATGCTCTCAGTCCAATATTTCCATCTTTTGTAGAGTTTCCTCCTATTTTGGCCCATGTAGCACCAATAAGGCCGTTCTGGCCCGCAAATAAGTCCAAGTATGTTTCGGCCCCCCTTGACGCCCGATACGCACGCTGCCCGACAGGGCTGCGCGATACGACGAAGCGTGACACAAGGATGCCGCACGAGAAGGTACCGATGGACGACACGCCTCTTTACCCGAAAGGGAGCCGAGCACGCCGCAACTACTCCATGTGCCGCGTGATATCGGCCACCCACCGGCAGACGCCTCTCGCCACGACGCCCGACAGCCGACCTCCTTGTACCGGGCGATACCCGCGTCAGCCGACCGCCAACTGAACGGCGGAAAGGAGGACATGTGGCGCTTCGAGCACCACATCATCTCACGACCAGCTGCCTATAAATAGCAGCTACAGGGAGCCGAAAAGACAGTTTAGACAGTTCAGACAAGCTTGGTCACTTCAGGTTTCGGATAGTCGAGTGATCTTCGGAGGAGACTGCGAGAGTAGGCGTATCATGCTCCAGTGTTCGTACCGGGCGACACTAGGTGAGCTTTTCCTCATCCCGAGAGGGAGGGGACTGGTTCACCTAGGACTGTACCGGGTGACATTGGGAGCCGATATCGGCCGATGTAGATACGTGACACGAGTGCCCGACACCAGTGCCCGGCAATAGGGAACGCAAATCCATGCCCGACACGATAACGAACCCGATACGCTCCGCCCGTCAGGCGTGTTGCCCGAGAGGGTGTACCGCCTGACTTGAGCGTATCGGCCAGGTCCTTAGCGATGCAGTCACCCATCGCGGCGTGCTGCTTGAGAGAGCGTGCCGCCCGACACGGTTGTATCGGGATAGGCCCCTGTCTGATATCGAGCGGGATGGTTACTGTAGCCTGTCGTCCTTCTACATCAAGAAGGCGACACATATCTTCAATTCTGTTATTTAATTCTTCACTTATGCATTGTAATTAAGACCTTTAATGCTTATAGAAATAGAAATGCTTAATTACTTGCTGCTCTATGCTTGGTGCAATATGTTGGATGATTGCTATGTTTGATATTCGAACTCTAGCTTGCATGTTTTGGATCACGTTTCGCTTAGCTACTGAATCGTGTTTTCCCGTCGCAACAGCTTCGAGAGTTGTGTTGTGGCTCTAGTGTTTGGTCCGATTCTGGTGTACGAGAGTGCCCAGAACGGAGTTGCTTTAGTAACCCTTCCACTCTAATTTGAGTCTGGTGACCCCGAGAGTGGAGCCGATGCCTTGTTAGAGTTACCTGCTTCGAGAGGAGGGGTACATGATTGGTTCTACCGCCGCTTGTTTTACCATAGTCCTATCCTTCATACCTTGCTTTAGCTCTAGTTTTATCTTTCTGATTCTGTTGCATGAAAACCCCTAAAGACTGCCAAATGCCTAAAACATTAATCTTTCTAGTAACTCTACTTGGAGATAGTTTTCTTGTTTTGTTCGTGACATCTTTATGCTTCCCTCCTGGGGAATTTATCATCTCTTTTTACCAGTCGGAGTGTAGCGTGTCGATTCTGGGTTCTCAACACTACCCCTCTTGTCCCTGTGTTCGACCCCGTATATCTACTTTGACCCCGTAAACAAAGTTGCGGGGGCCTAGAAGGATTCAGGTTTATAAATGTAAAAGCTCGACTACCTCAAATCCGCCTAAAAAATTAGGACGCACGATTTAGGCCGGTCACATGGTCCTTGGGAAAAGGTAGCTGTTACCTCACGACCCTATGGTCTTGTACATCCAGGGAACATACAACTCCTACTTCCATCAGTCTTATCCCCTCATGACCTTAATACCGACTTAGGATTCCATCACAACACATCTCATGTTTGAATCTTTACCCAAAACTCCATCATCTCTCTGGGCACTCATGGTCAAACTTACATCCTTTCATAGGGATCATGGCGCCCTACCTAACTTGGTCAGGCCCCATAAGGTTACCTCCATGGCAACATATCTTCATGCCCCTTAGAGATGGTCACACAAGGGTCTATAGATTCATTCTCATACCATGTTCTCTCCACTTAGCTCATCAAATATTATAAGAGAGACCTCTTTAGGTTACCTCGAACCTAAACAAAAGCTGATACTCACCCTATAGAAGGGTCCCTTCCCTAGGATGGGAGAAAACTATCTCTTGCTAGCAACAAAGGTCATAAATGTCCTTACGTCCAGGGTTTACACCATCATGTGCATGCTTAACCTTATCATGCTACTCAGGCATGTGGCTAGCAAGAAGACAACCTACTAAGCCACTCGGGGTTCCTTGGTATATCATACTTGCTCCTTATTCCTCAACATTAGACCAACACCATACATGTATATGTCACCAACCTATGTGTGAGGGGTTCATCAAACATATATCTTAGTCCATGGTGTTTCCTCTTCCTCTAAACATGAGGGGGGGTGCCATGCTCAAATCCATAGGAACTCAACCATCTTCGTGAGCATCAGGTGCACAAGTACTACTACTTCCCCTTTTAGGTCTAGGAACCCTAGGTTCACTTCTTATGCATCAACTGTCTAACTGCATCCTTAGCTTTTCAACCACGACCCAACCATGTACAAGGGATAACATGCACTCCCTACTATCCTTCCACATGAACAATACCTTAGAATCCTACACAAGGACAACAAACTCGGTGTGAGACCTCATAACTTGTTACCGTACCTCCCCCAGGGCCTAAGGAACTCTCCTTTCTATACCTATAAGGTAATATAGGTACCTACAACTTCCATACATTGGTTCAAGAAGCCTCTTTCACTTTCTAGGATTGGGTTACTCTATAGGCAACCAAGGTACGACAAGACTTCAAGGATCACACATGAGAAACCATAACTATTTACTCAGGAGGGTCTTCTAAAATAGGTTATAACATACCTAACTTCTTATGATTCTTCATGCCTTGGAGTCTAAGCTTCCAACCTTCTTTCTTGAGTCTTTCTCTCTCTCTTGAGCTAACCCTACAACCGACCCTACCACTGGAGGTTCTAAGAAGGTTGATCAAGCTCTTAAGGATACATGCATACACCAACATGGGTGAAACGTATGGTTCAAACCTATGTTCGATCAAGATTATCCAAAGCTCTGCATGTTTGTCTCCTAACCTGGCAGGCATAACCCTTCTGACCTAAGAACTATTGACATTCTCTCCTACATAGGTGCATGCCTCGTCTATGCTCCTATATGCCGATTTGGGTTCCCATATGGTCACCACTAACCTCTTCAATGAAGGAGCTATCCTTCACCCTAGAAGGCACGACCCTCCCAAGGTCGGGTCGCCAAAAGGAACTAGGTCAAACCTAGCTCATGCTTCTCATGGGTACATAAAACCTATATGCATATCAACCCACGTACATACCTGCATGGTTGACTATGTTATCCCACTCATCTTGTGATCTCTTCCTAAAACTCCACTTAGGGTTAGGGTTAGCATCGTTGTCAGAGGATGCATCAGGTTTCTACCTCTTTCTGGAGGCTTGTACCTCCAAGGCCAACTCTCTACTCATCTTCCTGACTAGAAGGTCTGACCTCAGTGCTCTCCTGAGGGCACGACAAGACACACCATGCCACCTAAGCATGTAACTAATCTTTAGTTTACCTTAAACTATTAAACTTATGTCCATGACATCTTATTTACATGCTTTTTATTATTTGGTGGAGGATTCCTTATTCCTTATTACTCTTATCCCAATCATAAGAGGGGTGTGGAGAGAGAGAAACCCTAAACCTCAAAACCATAATTAAATTAGGATTGAGAAGGGATGAAAATAGATGAGAGACTCCTAAAGGTATCTTATTTTGAGTCAAGACCTCAGACTTTGTCCAGGCACTCACACCACATCCGGGAGTCCTCGTGACTGACTAGCGGGGCGGAGGAAAATGTTGCCAGCCCCCAGACCGTGATCCTTTTCTAAATACCTCCCTCATCGAAAAATCCTCTAATAACTCCCTTGGTTCTATAGAGTTTATTGTATTTAATAATTATTAAGGATTAAATGAGAAGCCATTAACCGTGATACCAAATTTAATGACTCGGGCCCACTGCCCTAGGCTCTAGTAGAGTTTCAGTAATGAAGACTAGCCCCACAGACCACCACTAGCCTTAACTGTGTGCTTTATCCTCACTCACGTGCAAGCCAGGATAAACTTCCCGACCGATCACCCATCCTAGTACTACTCCAAGCCAAGAATGCTTCAATATGGAGTTATTTAGTGATGGACTCCCTGAAAAGGAGGTGCACCTTGGTGATATGGGTAGTCCAATCATTCCTTATAAGATTATTTTATCTGAGGCCTCAAATCCTGAGACATTATAATCTCACCCACTTAGACTCTTAACATCCTCATTAAGACTCAACTATATGACCTCATAATATCTCCCCATTTTAGTGCAGACCCAAAATGGCTCATGGACATACAACTCCCGATCACAGAATACCAGCGCAAGGGTGGCTACATCACCATGGATAGCCCATTCCAACTTGCCTGGACCGCACAGCTCAAGACTAGCATGCCACATTCCCATGTGGGCCCCACCTACTAGAGGGTTTTTTGCTCTGATACCAAATGTAACAACCCCGCTTCCTGGTAACCCCCAATCAAGGGAGACCAAGAGGTCAGAGGCGTTATCCCAACATTCAGGATCAATGGTTTAACAATTTAATAAAAAATAATTATAAAATTCTACTAATACTAAATTGGAAATCTGGTATTAAATAAAACTTTTGCATACCTTTTTAAAATAGGATCTAGGATCCACAATAGAAATCTAACTATCTAATCCTCCTTTGGATTACTTAAATTCATCTTCACAGATTTTGATTTACTGTTTGTCCTTTTCAAATTGTACCTAAAATGCCGACAAATAAAACGTCGGTCAGTATATTGGTATACTAGTGTATGGGGACAAACACAACATCACAAATAATCTCTAACAACCTAAATGCAACAAAATATTTGATTAACAATCCAAATTATGCTTTAAATATGACTTCTCAACCGCTTTTGCCCTAAACCCTGGATTACCCTCTCTTAGGACTTTGTCCTTGCAAGGGACATAAGGCCACATTCTCCATCCTGAGCTTGGTGCCCGGAGTCACCTCTCAAGATGCCCAATGGTCTTCCCTTCGGGGCTTGATCGAATAGACCTTCCCTCCGGATCTTGGTCATGCAACGTACACCGGGGTGGCATGTAGGTTTGAGAATACACATACATACTTAATTATGATAATCATAGGGACTTTATAGGGTTGCAGAATTAAACATTCAAATAGTTTAGGTTGCATCCAATCGATAAAATGTTTGGGAAAAACTGTGAGACTAAATCGATTATTCATAAATAACCACATACCTATTTTGGAGATCTCAAAGAAGCAGTTTATCTAAATCCAACTTAGTTGTCCAAACAAGAAAGACAAGCAACCAATCAAGCAAACTTTGATCCTGAAAGCATGTATAATGTCACAAACATATCCCAAACAACTCCTCATTGATCTGGGACACCTTTCCAAGGTTTCTAAGTCTTATTAAGATTCATTAGGGTTTCTTAGATCAATTTCTCAAACTTTACCCCTTTTAGGTCAACAAACCCTAAAATACTTTTTCTACTCATATAAACCCTAATTGCTCAAATTATCCATATTAAGGGTCTTTTATACTCAAATTGACTTAGGATCATCATATCTCTATTTATTCATGGATTTGAACAATTAAAACCATCAGAAGCCATATTCACCTAAATTAAGGTTTCTAAGCCCATTAATGCATATTCATGTATATGGAACCCTAAATTAAGCCAATTATACATAAATATCATCTTTTTAGATCTAAATCTTCCATTTATTAACAATAGGTTAATATTGGATTAGATTATCTAAAGAACATTATCAAAACTACTAATCATCAAAACTTAGGGTTTTCCATTAATAATACCATTAAAAGTGATATCTTTAAGTACTTTTCGAATTGAAAACAAAATTAAGCTTCAATAATATTTTTAATGGGTTCCTTGCATTCTCCTGATCAATTTTCATATATATATATATATATTGTTTCCATACGATTTACCAATTATTAGATACAAATTTCATGAGATAATTACCTTTTGGCCAATGGCAGTTTGACACATGAGTGAAAATTGTTTTTCTTAATTTCATAGTTGGGCCAACTTTTAAATGGAAAAAGTCCTTCATGCCCCTCCCTCTTGAACATACACAAAGGGGCATAGAAGTAAATTGACTTGGAGTCTTCTTCTTCCTCTCGATCCCGCGAGCCACGCTTCACGGCTCTAGGCCGCAGTCAACCCAAAGGTTGACTTGGAGCTACACAATGCCAAAGTGACATCTGATTGTGTAGAGGCCCTCTCCGGACCTCAACAAACTCATGCCCACTCCCAATTCCTCCAGAGGTGACACATACTGGAAGGATGGAGAAGGAGATCTCGCGTCGGTTGCAGGGTGAAAAAGGGGACATATACCATGCTTAGACTAGGAATTGGTAGTAGAGAGGAAGCCTTGGAGTCGAGTAGAGCTTGTTTGCGGTGAACTTGTCTCGCTGAGGGGTTTCTATCATATATATAGCTATATGCCATGGCCCTTGGCTGCTGGCAGCAATGAGATTTAGGGAAAACCTCAAAGTCCTTCCAAAATAGGCAAAACCTGGTATGAAAAGGAGTGTTTTCCCCATATGAATATATTGGAGAGATTTCCAATCTCGCACACCCACTGGATTGCAAGAAAATCGAGTGGAATCTAATAAAAACCGAGCTCCAGTTTCCTTTCTAGACCGAGGTAGGTGATGAGCAGGCACCATCGGATCTCATATTTGACAACCCAGATTCCACGCGTAAAAAAACATTTCCAATCAAATTGAAAATTCATGACATTTAAAGATTTCCTTTTCACTTTAGGAAATCTTGTAAAAATCATATCTACCAAACCACATATCCAATTAATACCAAATTTTAAGAGAAACACCATAATGAATTAATCTACTTGTGTACCAAGTTTGGACCTGAAACTCGAAAGTATGAGAGACGTTTCTTCATATGCAAGTTATCACTTATAAAGACATATTTCATGCATATTTTTTCTCTCCTATTCTTTTATATTACTTATTTGGATTCATTTTTCCATTAGAAACCATGCTGATTCAAAATCCCATCGATGATGATTCCATTATCACATATTTCTTATATTTTCATCATTATCTCAACTTTCCTTCTTAATAATGCTTTATTTGATTTTATCTCTTTCTTCTCCTATTATTTTTGCAACTCGGACTCCTTGGAACATAAGAAATCCTAAGGATTCAAAAACCACTCATTGAAGGATACTTCTTAGCCTTCTAGATTCTTCTACATCTTTCATTTTTCTTTATCTTATTTATTCCTCTTATTAATCAATTTCTTTTTTCTTTTTATTCCCTTTTTCTTATTATTGGGCCCAATAGCCAACAAGGCCCATGAAATCAAACAAGGCTATTTATCAAAGGAAACCACTCAATTTACTTAAATCATACAAATTACAAAATCACACATATATTGGGGAAATTGTATTTCCAACCAAAAGAACCCGGAAATTGGGGTTGTAACAATTATGGTTTTGAGATTCATATAAATGTAATGAAACTATAATTCTAGGCCCTTTTAGAAAAAATTGAAATTTGGACTCAATAACTAGACCAAATGATTCATTATGTTTTTCTGATCAAGAAAACATATTTATTTGTTATATTTGGAGTTAAGATGAATTATTTACCATTTTTAGGACTTTTTATATTAATTAATTAGATCCTCAAAAATCCAATATTGAAAACATGGGAATAAGGCTTTGAAACTATTTTTATTAGAAAGAACACATTGTTCCCATTCCAAAACATATTTCATTTTAATTTTTAGATAAGCAAAAGAAAAGATATGATTTTTAGAAAATTGACCAATAAGAAATTTCCAAAAATCCACATAGGCATAGAAAAATTGTGAGAGAGAGGGAGAGAAAGACTATCCTTGTGACTTGGTCCAATCATGGGTGTCCAAGTCACTGATCAAAGCCCACATGGCCTCGTCCAAGGTAGAGAACAAAATAAGACTATAATGCCCTTACACGAGAAACAAAGAAAAGAAAGAAGAAAGAGGGGTAGAAGAGGAATTAGACATGGGGTTTCTCCCCCCTTTCACCCACGCCATGGCAGGCGTACAATGAGATGTCTATTTTGTGTGAGATTGGGAAAAAGTTTATCAAACAACAATTTGAGAAACCAAAAGTATAAAAAGAAAGAGGACGCTCCTTCAAACTCACCATAGTTGTCAATTCAGATGAGCAGGCCGCCAAGATCAAAGAGAAGCACCGCAAAATAATGGCAAACAATCAGCTATCAGTGACGGAGCTCAATGCTACATGGGAAATTGAGAAGATAGGAGAGTCAAGAAAAGAAAGGCAAAAGTTCGGGATGCATTACTTATAGGCGGGGGTGCAAGAGCTGGAGATTTAAAAAGTAGCCGCAAGGCTACTCGGCTCTGACTTGGACATTTTGTGAAACCACGACAAAACCATGCAAGTAATATATCAATAGATGCAGAATCCTTTTTAGAAACTATAGGTGAAGAAATCTCAAAGAAAGATGGAGATTTGAGAGAGAAATCTCAAAAATACGAATCAATACTATATAGAACTTGTTTCCTTTTAGGCGTGAGGAAGAGGACAATACATGAGCCATTGGATCATGGATCCAATGATCCTAATTGCATGCATGAAACCTTAGAGGTGTGACATATTAAATTGATTCCTAAATCAATTTGAATGAAGTGATTCATTTATTCATTTAACTTTTTCTCTCTCCTCATTTGAGGGTGTAAATGACTTGCAAAATTAATGAAAGTTGACACCTGAGTTAAGTTGAGCATATAGAATCTGAATATGGCATTAGTTTTCAATTTTGGAGACTCTAAATAATTTATTTAATTCTTTAAAGTAAACCACATTTTCTCTTTCTTATCACATTAGAGACTTGTAGAATTACTCAATTAATGTGAAACATCTCCCACAAGCAAACACAAACCTGTAGAACATGAGTATGCCATTAATTTCCCCTATTGAGATTATTATGAATAGTGTTTTAATATTTGGGTTTTTTACTCACTTTCTTTCTCCTGATAGTACTAGATCTATCCAGTTTATTCAAATTACATGAAAATTCATATATATCCTTATTTTAACATGTAGAATTTGACTATAAAGTTATTTTCCTCTTTTGGAGTCATTTATTATTTTGTTTGATATTTTGGGGAAAAACTCATATCTTATTTTCCAAATTGAATTGAATTAATTATTATTAGATAAATAATGTGAAACTTGACTCCCAAGGAAATTGTGATCCACAAAATCCAAATTTCATATTAGATTTCACTTTTGAGATCTCTTTCTACGAATTAACATTTTTGGCTTGACATTATTGTATTTATTTCATAACCCTTACTATCTATTTAATTGTGTCACTTTACCTTCACTTTTATTACCAAAAGGGTTTTATTTCATTATTACACAATATGGTATTAATTCCATATTTATTTGAATATTAGAACATTATTGTCTATTATGGACATTTTTGTTTTTATATCCATATTATTTTTAACATCATACTTTGATCAACATTATCACATGTGACACATTTTATTGGTCTAAAGATTAATTATGAGAGCATTCAATCATATTTGTTTATATGTCTACATGTAGGGTTTCTTTTAAGATACCAATATATATATATATATATATATATATATATATATATATATATATATATATATATATATATATATATATATATCCTTGTTTGGCTAAGCCCAAAGAACCAAGCTGACTATCCTCCAAGACATATGATTAGGGTCAAGAGGCTAGGTTTTAGTTCGTTACAATATCTTTAAGGTCCAATCATGCATATATCTCATACGAGGCTAAATGCAACTTCTTGTGGTCAACTAGTAGTTTGAGTGGTATGCCTAAACTATCCATGGATTCATAAAATGTGTAATTCAACCATGTAGTATACCTATTAGTGTTATTGGTGGATCACATTGTATGATAGATATTGCTTTGCTCCCTCGATAGTATCTTATGTGATTCATATCTTCACATATTTAGTTATCTATACTTATTCATTTTTTGTAGACTCTGATTAGTTCTCTAATTAGTTACACTATCTTCTTTAACTAATTTAATTATACAACCTTCTTGTAAGCAATAAATATTATCAATTGTTAAATCATATTGCTTTGACATGAGGTCTCACCCTGTGACTTTTTAAAGTGACCAGTAACACAACCATACCTTTGATTGTGAGGAGCCTCAATTCAAAGACCAACAGAGCTGAGAGGTTGGTGTGGTTCTTGTTAAAGTCCTTGAGTTGTCTATGTAATCTCAGGTTTGGGCAGGGGGATTTGTACACGATGTATATGGACTCAAGTTTTTAGTTTTATACCATTTACAATATATATATTGTAATTTTTTGGTAGACTATAGGTTTTGGTTGAGGCCATGGTCACTCATGTGAAATTACTTGATATAAATATATTTGAAGTTTGGGCCTTTGTGCAAGTATTCTTATGGACTGTTGGATTTTTTTTTGTATTTTATAAAAATGGCAATTCATACATCCCATCGCCTGGGTTTGATCATGTGACCTCTCAATCATACATCAACACTTTTACCAACTCGACATTACATCTTTGGCAAAATATTCAGTTTTATTTTGTACCTTGTTGATAATTTACTTAATTGGTATTTAGTTGGAGTTTGGGCTTTGAGTAATCATGTTTTGTGTGGTGGGTTTTCACATTATGAGTGTCATGAGAATAGGTCCTTCTATGTTTATTTATGGGAAAACATGAGCTTTAAATTTTATCAAGATATAATCATACAAGATCATGGGAAATCATATAATGCCCATTTTAGGTCACAAAAGTAGCTTTTGATGGCACATGAACAAAACATAGAAAGATAGGGCATAATATTATACAACATGTCACTAAGAACCATCAAATTCACTAATTTTGAAGTTAGGTGGCCATATGATAACAAATCATATCAATGTTCCAATCTTGATCAAGTTACATCATGTATATACAATAAATGGGTCATTTTTGGGTTAAGGTGATCATTATATGTACATTAAGGTGATTTATATCATATTTTTTTGATCCCTCAAAGTGTGGGTGATTTATATCATCATTCAAGTAAACTATTGTATCAATGTTACTAATCTAGTAATTAAAAAGTATTTGATGATTAATGACCTAAGAAAAGTATATTAGAGCATTTAGATCATTTCAAGATCATACAAGAGTCACTTTTAGATAAATTAGGGAAATACCAAAAAAAATTATTTCTTAACAATAGGAACATTAGAATGGTGGCATTTTTCTAGTCAAAATGGTATATTATATCAATAACATTGGGTACATAGTTTAGAAGATATGCTTTTTAGAAGAAAACCCCATTTAATGTACTCTAAGGACAAGAAAATACCACAATTTCAACCAAAATGATTTGTTGTAGTTGTGTGGTGGAGATCGTTCCATGAGCGTGTGATAGGAGAAAGTCAAGCATGTAGGTCAGAAGGACACTCATTGCTCCTTTGTTGGCTCAACTTCAACAAGGTGGAAGTAGGAACAAAGCATGTAGGATCGTGTGGAGAGCCCTAGTTGGATGTTGGCTGGTCAGCGTTTGATTGTAGTGGCTTGAGGACATGTCTGCTCATTAGAGTGGAGCGCGGGCCCAAGCATGGATGGCATGACATGTTAGTGGTGCGGTGCATGGGCATGTCTGGCACATGAGTGTGGGAGTAGAGAGTGAGAGAGACCGAGTAAGAGAGATAGAGTAAATTGGGGGAGGGTGATCCAAGTTCTCGGTGCGCAATCCAATGCCTCACGTGCATCCTCCTACCTTGCATCTTGGGTTTTGAAATCCTACTACAGGGAGCACAGTCGAGTTGTCAAGAAGTTATGGTGAGTGTGAAGCACCAAAGAGGAGGGGATAATGGAGGTAGTGCAAGTAATTAAAGGGGGTAAGGGTATTTAGGTTGCCGCTAGGGCTTAAGTTTGAGTGACCGGTGGCCAAGGGATAAAAAGAGGAGGGAAAAATCCATCTACCACCATGCCCAAGTTCCAATCGCACCTCATAGGAAGTGATGTGGGTCAAACATAAAGGTACATGCCAAGTTGAGTGGAAAGGAGGTTGGGAAAAGGAGGTGGCACACTGGGAGTAGGAAACTCTGATGCTACTCTATCTACAACATGGGAGACTAATCACTGGTCGTCAGTTCCTCCATGGATTTGTGGTGCACTTATCAACGGTCCACTATGGACCAAGGGGAAATGAGGAGAATAAAAGAGGGAGAAAGGGTAAACGCTCTATAGTCCGCACACCCCATCTTGATCCCAAACCGGCCGACCCAAGATAAAAAAGGGATAACATAGTAGGGTTTTTGAGGTATAAAAATGCAAATGGACATATTTCCTGCATCGTAGTGTGGATTTTGATAAAACTTGGTGCTTTGGATTCATGAAAGCATCTTCTACACAAACAAAATGAGTTGAGGGTATTAGGAGGTTAATGTGGACTCAAAAAGGGAAGAAAGCAGGTGATGCATCAAGTAGGTGAACTTAGATTAACCACTATATTGCTACCGCAGCTTGGTATATTAGGGTATGATGAACTTTGATAAGCATAAAAATGTGTCAAAACATAATTTTTTTGGCAAGGGTAAGATATAAAGAAAGCTAGTGATTGAGAGTATATACATGAAGAGAGAGAAAGATCCAATTTAGCACACCTTGATTGCTTGTACTTTGTCCAACCAAACAATTTGACCTTCCTATCATTCCCCTCCTACCAAACAAACCTTGATATGGGGATTATCTAAAAAGTGGAAGTACCCCGTACAAAGAGATTTGAGTAAAAACTATAAGGGTATTCCATACATAGAGATTTGAGTAAAATCTCTATCTCGAAATTATTATGAGGGATTTTAAAATTACTACATGATGAATGGGTGACCATGAAATAACAGTATGATTGTAGCTCATTAATTTCTTTTTCTCTTTTGTGTTAATACAAATCATGCCTTTCACTCTTTGTATGTTGACAAAAAGACATCGTATTGGTAAGGTGGGTCGTACGTGTTAGTGTTGTTACTTCTACACACTAGCACATTCATTTTTTGTCAATAATAACCCAGATGGAGAATTCCTTTATTTGTTGTCTTCTATGGTGGAACTCTTGTTGACAGTGTTCTTGCATCAGCAAGATCCTATTGTTAAATATCCTTCAAAGCATCACCAAAATATGAATAATAATATATTCATCAAGTGTGTTCTTGTAGGGATACATCTTTTGGCACTAGGTAGACTGACATAACTATCATGCATCTTCTTGATGGATAGAGAATTAGAGAGACATGAAAATAATCTTATATACATAAAGTGGTCCTCTCTCCCTGGAATCTTACTGCAACTATACCCCATATCTAACAGAAGCCAAGGGAGAGAGAAACTGACTACCAGAAGGTTATGCACGCTTTTCCCATTTCCACTTCTACTTGATCACCTTGTCTTCTTCATCTAGCTATAGGATCTCTGAGCCTCCATGCATCACATCCCTACTCTCCCTACTTGTAATAGTTCCTATAATTGTTTTAAGTTGAATCCCCCATTCCTCCATTGTAATTGTCATTTTGGGTATCACTCTCGCCACCATCGGTGTCGTTCTATAGGGGAATGCGACTTCCTTCATCAAGACATTGGCAAGTTTGAGTATGAATCTAACATGTCGTATTAGAGCATTGTCCACTCATTTTCATAAATTGTTCTTTGGATGTGGGTGTTTTCACTTTCACCGTTCATGTGAGGCAGGCCAATCATTATCTGTCTAGATTTTCTCTAATTCTTTTCATCGTCTTTCGAGCGGTGTTGATGCCTGGATAGGTCAAGTGTGGTGCATGGCAACTGCCCTGGTGGCCTGTGTTGGGTTGTTCCTCAATTGCATATATCCACGTAGGGAGCACACACTAGTCATTGTCTCTGCACACAAAGATCTACAGAAATCGGCATCGAGTAAAACAAGACAACGACAAGTTAATGATTTTAGGAAAGAGTGCAGGCATGTTTCTTGTTTTTCCCCTCCCTACTTGGCATATATGTTGGTCAGCTGTAAGACAACAACAAAGGGAGGAAGAAACAACAAAGATCTTGAGTCACGGTTGTGATGGGACCGCTCTAGTAGTGTATATAAAAATTATCTAGAAACATATGTTGGTTTAGGGCTATGCTGTCCAGTGGCGAAGCTAGGAAAACTGAGTTGGGGGGGGGGGCACCATTAATACAAAGCTATTTGCAGCCATATAAGGTAGGGCACAATGAATTTTTTCCATTACTTTGCAAACTAGAAATTGAACAAATAGTCTAAAAATACAGAAGCTGGGTAGGGCACTTGCCCACCCAGGTCTGTACGTGGCTACGCCACTGATGCTGTCTGTAGATGTTTCATCGCAGCAGATGCTTTTAGTTTAATCATACGTGCCACTTCTTTGTAGCTGGAGTTCAATTTCTTGTGGGGGCAATGGAAGTCGGCTTCACAAAGCATGTTTTTTTCTTCTTCTTTCCATTTAGTCTTTGTATGATGACACTGTCTACGTCATTTTCTTTGTAGCCGTGCTGTTAATAGTCTCTGTCTAAATGTACATGTCCTTTCTCCAACACACTAGGTTGTTCATGCCTACGTTGCTATGGTGTGCCACGTTTTTGTAACATGTCGTTTTATTTAAAATCGTGACTAAATTAAGTTAATATATACAATCAGTTTGGTATTTGGTGTTGTGGTTTCTGCTATATTTCAAAGCAAAACCTTTTGTCCCATATTGCGAGTTTGAGGTACTTTCGTGGGTTTGATATATGGGCTGCTGGTCCATGTTATATTTGAGGAATAAAATAGAATGTGAGTTTCGCACGCGCATGCTGGGGCAACCTAAGTGAGTTTGGGCCAGTCCGGTCTGAAAACACTTTAATCGGGCGCGTCGACGCACGTCGCATCCCGCGCGCGGGGGTACAAATCCGGCCTCCCGGAGCCCCTTGTGTGGGCGCGGCCTCAAGTTGATTTAGCAACCTCCGTCGCTGCGTTTCTATAAAACAAAACACATTTCTTTTGTTTTAAAGGGGCACAACAGATAACTCCAGATGCTGCTTTTTCTTGTTCTTTGCCGCTACGGCCAACGCTGCTCGAGTGATTGCTAGAAGAACTATCAAAGACCTTTCGCCTGAGAAGGGATTTGCGGGTGCACACTTCGCTTATCTATGTTGTTGTATCCTGGGAGGGTAGCCGTCGTGGACTACTACTGCACCGACGTTCGTCGTTGACTAAGGTAGAAAATACTCTTAAGGACAGTGCGATTGTGCACTTTAATCGGGCGCGTCGACGCACGTCGCATCCCGCGCGCGGGGGTGCAAATCCGGCCTCCCGGAGCCCCTTGTGCGGGCGCGGCCTCGAGTTGATTTAGCAACCTCCGTCGCTGCGTTTCTATAAAACAAAACACAATTCTTTTGTTTTAAAGGGACACAACAGATAACTCAAGATGCTACTTTTTCTTATTCTTTGCCGCTTCGGCCAACGCTGCTCGAGTGATTGCTAGAAGAACTATCAAAGACCTTTCGCCTGAGAAGGGATTTGCGGGTGCACGCTTCGCTCCTCTATGTTGTTGTATCCTGGGAGGGTAGCCGTCGTGGACTACTACTGCACCGACGTCATTGACTAAGGTAGAAAATACTCTTAAGAACAGTGCGATTGTGCACGCCTCAACAGTCTGGTACTGCTTTCTTGTTTACATTTCGTCTGTTTAATACCACCGGAGATTACAATCTTAAGAGTAGTTTTCTGTTTCTTCGATGGTTAATAATATGGAAGGATTCAAAACTCCTTACGCACAACCAAGTTGTTACTATTTCAACTATGTCACAAACGCCTCTGCCTGATGTTTCTAAAATTGAAACGTTTGATGGTGTTTATTACATACGATGATAAGAAAAAGTTTTTACCATCTTGAAAGTTTCTAACGTTGCCTTTACTTTATCCCAACTAAAACCTGAATTTGACTCTGTTGAATGGGAAAAAGTAAACAAGATTTGTCGTCATGTTATTCTAAGCACTATTTCTAATCAATTATTTGATGCATACTTCCCTGTTAAATTTGCTTCTGAAATTTAGAAAAATATAAAGAAGAAATATATTTTAGAAGAGGCTTCTACATAGAAATTTATTGTTGCTAATTTTCTAGAATTTTGTATGTCGGATGACAAAGAAATAACAACTCAAATTCATGTTTTTTTAAATTTTACTCGATGATTTGAAAAGCAAAAAGATAGATCTTCCTGAATCGTTTATCGCTGGTAATTTAATTGAAAAACTTCCCAGTTCTTAGAAAAATTATAAGAACACTTTAAAACATAAACGAAAGACGATGTCTCTGGATGATGTGATCATACACATCTGAGTGGAAGATAAAAGTCGTATAAGAGAAAAATTTGATATGAATAAGGAACTACTTTCGCAAATTTTGTTAACACTGATTTTAAACAAAATAATAAATCTTTTAAGATCATTCTAAAAATCATTGGAAGAATAAAAAGGATAAAAGAAACAACCATAAAAATAAAGGCCGCAAAGACATAGATAAAAATAATGTTTTTTGTTATGTATGTGGTAAACCTGGTCATACTTCTCCTAAATGCAGGCATAGGAAGAAACAAGCGGTCCGGGATTTGAAGGAACCTTCAACCAACCTTGTCACTAAGGACGTATTTGTGGCATTTGTCAACATTGTTAGTATGAGATCTTTCCACCAGAATGATTGGATCATTGACTCGGGGGCTAGTCGCCACATCAGTGGCAACATAGATGCTTTCGTGGCCTACACTGAAGTAGGCCAGGAGGAACATCGGGTTGTCATGGGCAACTCCAGTGCTTCTCCTGTGACCGGAAATGGCAATGTCATGATCAAGATGACTTCTGGAAAAATTCTGCTGATCAAAGATGTGTTGTTTGTCCCAGATTTCTGTGTTAATTTAATTTCTGTCTCTCAATTTATTAAGTTTGGGATGAAAGTGTCATTTGAATCAAATAAGGTCATTCTCTCCAAGTTTGGGGACTACCTAGGCATGGGCTACTGCTCAAATGGGCTCTTTCTGCTGAATGTACCAAACCCTTCTGCTAATAAAATAATTCCTTGTGCTTATATCGTTGATTGTTTTGATATATGGCACAATAGATTAGGACATGTAAATTTTAAATACTTACAACGCATGGAATCTTTAGGTGTATTAAAGGATATTAATGGTGTTGTTAATTTAAATAATAAATATTAAATATGTGTTGAGACTAAGTCTACCAAGAAACTGTGTCCTCAAATTCTACATAGAAATTTTGAATTATTAGAATTGGTACACAATGATCTTGGAGATTTAAAAGGAAATATATCTAGAGGTGGAAAACGTTTCTACATTATTTTTGCAAATAATTTCTCACGATATACAAAAATATATTTACTATAGTCAAAGGATGAAGCTTTTGAAATGTTTGTTAAATATAAAATAAAAGTAGAGAATCAACTCAATAAGAAAATAAAACATCTTCGCTGAGATAGGGGTGGTGAATATGATTGTTCTCCTTTTAATGACTTTTGTGTAAACCATGGTATTATACATGAATACACACCTCCATATTTGCCTCAATCAAATGGAATTACTGAACATAAAAATAGAACTCTAAAAGAGATGATGAATTCTATTTTAATCAATTTAGGAGCATCCAACAACTTGTGGGGGGAAATAATTTTGTCATCTTGTTTTCTTCAAAATCGAACCCCTCGTAGGAAGACAAATAAGACACCATATGAATTATGGAAATGATATCCTCCTAATTTGAAATATCTCAAAGTGTGGGGGTGTTTAGGTTAAGTCTTATTAACTGATCCTAAGAAATGAAAATTGGGATCTAGAACCCTTGATGACATTTTTATAGGCTATGCTCAAAATAGTGCCGCATATAGATTCTTGGTTCTTAGAAGTAGCAACAATGATGTAGAACCTAATACTATTATAGAATCTAAAAATGATGAATTTTTTGAGCATATCTTTCCTATGAAAACTCCCTTAGAAAAATTATCTAATCTCTCTAATGAATTTTTTGAGAATATCCCAAATACATCCAATTCTAATGATGTTTTAGAACCTGATGATATAGAACCTAGAAGATCCACTAGGATGAGGAAGGAAAAGAATCTTGGAGATGATTTCTATTCCTTCATAGTGGATAATGACCCTCAAGCTTACAATGATGCTATTAATTCAACTGATTCCTCTTTATGGAAGGAAGCAATTAATAGTGAGATTGAATCTATATTATCTAATCACACATGGGAATTAGTGGATCTTCCATCATGTATCAAACCCATAGGATGTAAATGGATATTTAAAAGAAAATTGAAAATTGATGGGACTATAGATAAATACAAAGCTCGATTAGTTGCCAAGGGATATAAACAACAAAAGGATATTGACTATTTTGATACCTTTGCTCCTATAACTAGAATCTCTTCAATCAAGATTTTAATTACTGTGGCATCTATTAAGAAATTAATTATACACCAAATGGATGTTAAAACTACTTTCTTGAATGGAGATTTAGATGAAGAAATTTATATGGATCAACCCGAAGGTTATGTAGTTCTGGGAAAAGAACATATGGTATGTAGACTAATCAAATCTCTCTATGGCTTGAAACAAATACCTAAACAATGTCATTAGAAATTTGATAAGGTCATTGTATCATATGGATTCCATATAAATGAAGGAGATAAATGTATATACTCTAAAGCTGATAACCAAGGTTGTGTTATTATATGTCTCTATGTAGATGCCATGCTTATTTTTGGCACTAATATTGATATAATAAATAGTATAAAAGGCTTCTTGGCTTCTAATTTTGACATGAAAGATATGGGTGAAGTAGATGTAATCTTAGGAATTAAAATCCTTAAAAATGATGATTACATCATGTTATCCCAAGAAAATTATGTTGAAAAAATCCTCAAAAGGTTTTCAATGTTTGATTGTAAGTCAGTAAGTACACCTTTCAATTCTAATTGCAATCTTAAGAAAAACAAAAGTACTAGTGTTCAACAAGTCAAATATGCACAAGTAATTGGAAGCATGATGTACTTAATGAATTGTACTCGTCCGGATCTAGCATATGCAGTGGGGAGATTAAGTAGATATACTCAAAACCCTAACAAGGATCATTGTGATGCTCTACATAGGGTGTTAAGATACCTTAAAGGCACAATTAATCACATATTGATTTTTTTGTGGATCTCCAACTGTACTAGAAGGATTGTGTGATGCCAATTGGATTTCGGATTTAGATGAACTGAAATCTACAAGTGGCTACATCTTCACTATGGGTGGAGGTTCCGTGTCTTGGAAATCTTCCAAGCAAACATGTATAGCTTGTTCCACTACGAAATATGAGTTTACTGCCTTAGAAAAGGCTGGAACTGAAGCCGAATGGCTAAGACATGTTCTAATGGATCTTCCCATTTGGGAGAAACCTTCTCCACCAATGTTTATACACTGTGATAATCAAGCTGCCATAGCAAGAGCTAAAAACAAAGTTTATAATGGGAAGAGTAGACATATTCGTCTACGTCATGATATTGTGAGGCATCTTGTATGTGATAGCATAATCTCGATGGATTATGTAAAGTCAGAATTAAACTTGGCCGATCCTTTGACAAAGCCATTAAATCAAAGACTAATGAGCGATACATCGAGAAGAATGGGATTATGCCCATACCAGAAGTCATTGTGTTGGATACCCAACCTTCATGAACGGTGATCCCGAGAAGAAGGTTTAATGGGAAAAACTAAGTCACTGCATGACTCAATGTGTTGTAATATTTGTATCTCATTCTTATAATGTAAATAACAATTGCACTAATTTAGTTGAATATATTTCTTAATGGATTTCATAGCCATTAATGGTGGTGTATATACTGCAATATATGCTTGATGAAAGTCCAACTATATGAGTGTGGAGTGGGGCCGCTCCTGTTGAGATTTGGGCAGATCTCTAGAGCATTCATAAATTTTCCCAGTAGGCGGATGGCTTAAAGGCACTAATACGTAAGAAAGGTAATTAATTTTATGAATGTCATGTGAGTAATGTATCTCTAATCAAACAAAGGAGGAATTGGTTCAAGAACATAGTTTCATCAATCTTCAATAGATTACATACATCTACTCTATGCTTTAGTTCAAAGAGCTCAGTTCTACCAAGACTTATGCATGCTAGTTATTTAAAGTTATTCCGGTGGTCAACTCAAATTTTAGTTTAGTTTAGTTTTGAAATAGTGGGAGATTGTTTTGGTTTCTGCTATATTTCAAAGCAAAACCTTTTGTCCCATATTGCTAGTTTGAGGTACTTTTGTGGGTTTGATATATGGCTACTGGTCCATGTAATATTTGAGGAATAAAATAGAATGTGGGATTCACACATGCATGCTGGGGCAACCCAAGTGGGTTTGGGCCGGTCCGGTCTGGAAACTCTTTAAATGGGCGCATCGACGCACGTCGCATCCCGCGCGTAGGGGGGTGCAAATCCGGCCTCCCGGAGCCCCTTGTGTGGGCACAACCTTGAGTTGGTTTTACCATTTGCTACACTCGAGATTTCCCACATGTGTCACAACTCTTTGGAGCTGCGGTTAGGCTAATGTCTCTTCGGTTGGCAACCACTTTCATCCGTTGATTTAGTAACCTCCGTCGCTGCATTTTTTAAAACAAAACACATTTCTTTTGTTTTAAAGGGGCACAACAGATAACTCCAGACGCTACTTTTTCTTGTTCTTTGCTGCTGCCACAAATGCTGCTCGAGTGATCATTGGAAGAACAATCAAAGACCTTTCACCTGAGAAGGGATTTGCGGGTGCACACTTCACTTCTCTGTGCTGTTGTATCCTGGGAGGGTAGCCGCCGCGGACTATTACTGCACCGACATTTGTCGTAGAGTAAGGCGGAAAATACTGTTAAGGACAGTGCGATTGTGCACGCCTCAACAGTCTGGTACTGCTTTCTTATTTACATTTTGTCTGTTTAATACCACCAGAGATTACATTTGGTGCATGGAACCAACGAACCAGAGGAAATGGTTGCTACAAATAACTAAGTGAGGTTAACAGATTGGTAGTTCATTTTTTTGGTGACTTAATGGAATTTTATAAGTAGAGTGTTGTTCACATAAAGACAAAACAACACTAAGTTTTTTTTAATATAGAGACAATGATATCACCCAAAAGTGGATCACTTTTGTTTGATACTCTATGAAAAAAGATAATTTAAAAAAGGCTTTAGATTTATAACATACTTCTTCCAAAGGTAGAAATAATTTATTATTCAAGTGTATATGTTATATTAGTGTGGGTATGACTACATTCATACTAATATCAACAAGTGTTACAAATTTATCCAAAGACAATTTGTAATGACTATTTATGAATAGTACTATAAAATTAAAATAATATAGACCTCAAAATTTATATTTATATCCAATTTGAATTTTTGATAATTTTTTTCAACATAAACATTTACTTTTTGTAGTTATTTAATCTTTTTAAATGGTGAAAATAACACTCTAAAGTTCATTGGTTCAAATTTTAATGAAAAAAAGAAAACATTATGTTTAGATTAGGGTGCATGGACTTAGACTTAGTTTTTTGACAGGAAAAACTACAACATTTAATATAGGAAAGTACAACTGCTGAAAAGACTACTATGAGAAGGAAGAACGTTATAATAGGCTTAATTTGTTGCTTATGTAAGTACATGTAGGAAAACATATTAGATGGTCCATTCTCACTTCTGAATTGGAAAAGCATTTCCTAAATGCAGTGGAAGAACAATATATTTTGTTTAGTAAGTCTAGGGCATGCCTTAATAAGTTAGATTCTCTCTATGAAGTATTATGGTTCTTGTGCGATCTATGAACATATCATGAAAATGAGTTGTGCAACTAAATGAGATTGACGTTTCCATCTCTGATGCATTTTTGTTCATTTCATATTAACCTCTTTGCTTAGCCAGTATTGATCATTTGAGTTTTCTTACGCTACACAAAAGGGAAAATGATCAATAAATGATTTAGCGACCATACATGTTCAAGAGGAAGAAATACTTAAGAATGAAGGGGCTCCTACTATGCATCTGACCACTCATGACAAATATGGTCAAAAGAGTAAAGGACAATTAAAGGGAACTACTACTATCTCAGGTGGAGTGTCCAAACCACATGATGGTAAGACTGGGGGATGCAATGAAAACATGAATGCTTCTTCTTTTGCAAAAAAGGACATGCTTAAAAAGGGCGCTTCAACTACAAGAAATAATTTGAAAAGAAATGTACAATGTCTTTTATTTTATATGAATGTTATCTTTTTTAGTTGTTCCATTATATAGTTGGGACCTTGACTTAGTTGCCACTTCACATTGGAAATCCATTGTAGGGACTTGTGAATCAAAGAAAACCAACGAGAATCAAAGATACCTATACTCAAAAAATAAATAAATTGGTCTCTCACAAAAGGACTTGCTGGCACATGTAGATTAATCATTGACATTGGAAATTTGTTGGACTTAGAAATTACATTTTATGTACCCAATTATAGTAGAAATCTATTTTTTTCTAGAGTAGACACGTTAAACTATGTTGTCAATCTCCAAGCTAGACAATTATCATTGTGTAAAAATTAGATCATAACTGGAACTTCTATTTTAATAAATAAAATCTATAATGTTAAACTAAGTCCCTATTTTGTGTAATGTCTTACAGTCCATCATGAGTCAAATGGTAATAAGTAGACATTAGTAGACACATAATCTTGACTTGTTTGACACCAAAGGTTGGGACATAAAAAATCCAAATATTAGTAAAGGAAGTCATTTAGGGCCTTAATACTTTACTATTTTAAGAACTTTTGATGAATGCATAAAAGGATTAGAAGACCAATATTTCGAGTAAAGGTGCCAACAGGAGCAATCGAACATTAAAAATAACTCATAGGATATGGTGAACCATTCTTACCTTGTCTCATATGACAAGTATTTTGTAACCTTTGCCGATGAGAATTAATTTTATATATTTCTCTACTTGTTAAATGATAGAACTCCAGTTTACAAGCCTTGAAAGATTTTAACATTGAAGTAGATAAACAATTAGGTAAAGCAATCCTGGTCAGATAGAAGAGGAAAATACCATGGAATGTTCATTGAGATGGGACAAAGGAAAGGACTGTATGCACATTTCTTTCAAGAACAAGGAATTTACATTAATGTACAACTCTCACACGAAGTCAAAATAATATATCTAAAAGAAGAAATTTTACATTAAAATAAATGGCTCATGTAATGATTTTTCATTCATCCCTTCGTTATGCAACTTGGAGTAAGGCTTTAAAGACAATAGTTTATGTATTAGACATGGTTCCTACCAAGTCCGTCTAGAAAACCCCATATGAATTGTGGACATGAAGGAATCCATCCTTGAACTATACACACATATGTGAATGTCATTTATAATCTACAATCTACAATCCACATGAGAAGGCATTTGATCCAAGAACCACTAGTAGTTTCTTAATTGAGTATCAAAAAAGGTTAAATGGATATATATTTTACTATCCATCTCACTTAGAAAAGATAGATGAGATGGGCAAGGCTAGATTTTTGGAGGATCACCAGATTAAAAGAAATGATCTACTTTAAGAATACTTCCTTTGATGAGATGCACATACCTACACCTTATCAAAGTTATAAAGGCTATCCAATCATTGTTCCCATGTTCAATTGTCAAGTGGATGAGATAGTAGAAGCAAATCATGATTGTAGTCAAGTTGTAATTGAACATGTTGATAAAATTTACAATGAAGAACAACCTGAGGAGCATGTACAAAATACAAAATCCCAGGTTGTATATTGAACATGCTAAGCATCTAGGAGAGAAATGTCCATGAGCAATGCATGACACATGAACCTTGCATTTGTCCATAATAAAATCTTGTGCCTCTTTTCACAAAAGATGTAGAGAGACCCTATGTAGTTGGTATTGATCACCACAACATGCATTAGGTAGTCTGAGTCCAACTTGGACCACCTATCTATGTCCTCCATCAGGAAGAATCAGTCATTTCTGAACCCAATATGATGCACAATGATTGTGATCATGTCCCCAACGAAATGAAGTTGCTTTGTATTTTAAAACACTTGTGAAAGTGACAAATTACAAGGTTTACCACATTCACCTTCCTCCCTACCACGACACATCACATAATGTAGAGGTCATCCATGATGATTGCCCCATTATTGCCTCTCTTCTCTAGGACACAGTTCATGATCACCCGATGTAGATAGTGATGTGTCAGGTTGTGAATGTGTGAGGCCTTAGCAGAGTTGGCATTGTTGATGTCTAATCTAGTGAGCATCTTCCAGGCATTTTGGGTTTTGAGTAGTTGTCTCCAATCTCTAAGCCCCCTGGAAATCTACACGTAATCGTTGTTGACTCAAGGTCTAAATTGACTAAACTCTTGTTTTAATGATGACTAAACCATTCCAATTAATTGTGTCTAATGCTTCTAATTGAGTGATTTCAGATTAGGTATAGACACACTCTAAATGCCCTAACTTGTGCATCTCAACTTGGAGAAAGGACAAGTCAAAGTCAATACAAGTGCACATTTTTGTAATATGATGTAAATTCATTAGAATCATGTTGTAAATCACTTGTAATGATTGTATGACTTGTAATTAAGCTTAGAAAAAACTAGGATCACTTAGATCGAATGTTTAAGCACTCAAAAGCCATTTTATAAAATTCACATCAGGCTATTCATCTGTCGAGTTTGCAAACTCGACCGATCCTGATTGGATCTTGAAAATGAATTTTGATCGGTCGAGTTTGCACTTCACAGAACTCGATCGATCCCTCTACTGACCAAACCTGATTTAAGTGAATCGATCGAGTTACCCTAGGACAAACTCGACCCATGGCCTAAATTGGTCTTGTCTTTTAGTGGGATCGGTCGAATTACCTTTATAGAAATTCGACCAATTGCACTGTATGAAAAAGTGCTGAAAAGTGTTTCTAGCCGTTGTGGAGTTGCAACAATAAAAAATATATCCGTTGCAAGCCATAAAATGGTTAGTTTTCATTCTTAAGTGTTCCCAAAGGCTAAGGGACATCCCCAGCTATAAATAGGACCCCTTGGGATTCATTACAAGGTTGAGCATTCAATGCAAAACTCTATGTGAGGTTCCTATTCTATAGTTGAGTGCTTCCTACAACCTCCTCTTTCTCTCTAAGCTTAATCACTTGCTACATTTGTTAGAGTGAGTTGGAAATCTATAAGAGAGCTAGTCCTACATGTATATCTTGTGAGGCTCTCACTTCTACCACCTCCCTATCTCTCATTTCAACCATGAAGATGAAGGTTCTCTCTCTTAGCTAAGAGAGGTGAATAAGAATAAGGGAAGGAGTACCTTGGTGAAGATAAAGGTTGAAGACTTGGAGTAAGAGTGGGTAAGCCCTTAATGAAGGCAGAAGACTCCTTGCTCAAGTGGGTAAGTCCTTAGTGGAAGCTTATCCGAGTGAAGGTGAAGTCAAAGGCTGAAGATCCAAGAAGAGTGGCAAAGTCCTTGAAGGAAGAAGACTTTTGCTTGAGTGGGTAAGACCTTGGTGAAGGTTGAATACTCTTACAAAGTGGGTAAGTCCTTGGTAAGGTGGATACTCTTTGTATTGGATAGGTAAGACCTTTGGTTGGTCATGTATTGTAAGTCTTATGAATGAATATAAGAGTGCAATGGTTAAGAAATCCTAGAGGTTGACCTCTCTAGGTAGTGGACTGACTCACTTCTAGTTTGAAGTGTGGAACTACTCTACATAGCTTGTCACTTGGTGTATGTTCAATCTCTCTCTCCCTTTCTATGCATTTTTTAGTTGCACTCAAATTTCCTATTTAGCAAACTTATCTTGTGATATATCTTGAAGGTCTAATGAATTTTGTTTAAGTGCATTCAGCTCTATTCACCCCCCCTCTAAAGCATCCAATCACCCATCTAGGATCTAACAATTGGTATCAGAGTGGGTTTCTCCAAGCATACTTCAACAAGTAGGAGAAGATGGGTGACTACCAAAGTGAGAGATACTTCATCAACCTTCCAATCTTTGATGAGAGTAACTTCTTCTATTAGAAAAGAAGGCTACAATTCTACATCCAAGGATTAAGTCTTGAGCTATGGAAAATTGTGGACCATCCATACAAGCTACCAGTGACAAAGATAGAAGAATGGGATGAAGCTACCATGAAGAAAGCCACCTTGAATGCAAGAGAAATCAACATCCTCTATGCCACCATGACCTCTGCCGAGTTTAACCAGATTTCTTCTTGTGAGACGGCCTATGAGGTATAGAGAAAGCTATGCATCACTTATGAGGGAACTCAACAAGTGAAGGAAAGCAAAGTTTACATGCTCAAAGGGCTGCTTGAGAACTTCAAGATGGGAAAGGAGGAGAAGATAGCCAACATGTACTCAAGTCTCAACACCATTGTGAATGGTCTTGCTGTCCTAGGACATCCTATGAGTAGAGGAGAGATCAAATCAAATATCCTTAGAACTCTCCCCAAGAGATGGGAACCCAATGTGACTTTCATTGAAGAAGTAAGGTCTCTTGATGATATCTCCATTGAAGAGCTCATTGGAAATCTACAAGCCCATAAAGTCACACTTGACAAGAGAGAAGAAGTTGAAAGATAAGAGGAGAAAGAGATAAAGAGAATGAAGAAGGCTAAAATGAAGGCTCAAATTGAAGCTATTATGGGACAAGCCTTTCCATCCTCTCATGTTGAAGAAGATGCCATGTACTCCAAGGGTAGATTCTACAAATGCATGAATTCCTCCTCCATCTGGTGCCTCAAGTGTGGAAAGAAGGGTCACTTCAAGATAGATTGTCTACAAGGCAAGAAGACCCATCATCACAAGGAAAGAGAAGACAAGTACATGAAGAAGGAGAACTGGAACTCAAGCTCAAGTGACTCCTCCAACTCAAGCTCAAGTGAAGGATCAAGCTCAAGATCTAGTGTTGAAGGAGAATGCCATTTTGCTCTTATGGCTTCTACAAGAAAAGACTCAATGAGGTAAATATAAACTCTTTAGATAAAGAACCTTTAATTGCTATCATTAATGCTACTCGTGCCTCTCTTAGGTCTTCTAAAAAGAAAAAGAAAAAGCTTGCTAGAATTGTTGATAATATGCATGTAGAATTACATGATATTGAACATGCTAATTCTTGCTTGCTTGATGACAAAAATGCTTGTCTTAGCCAAGTAGACTCTCTTAAACTTGAAAATGCTAGTTTGCTTGATAAGATTAGATTTCTAGAAGCTCAAACTCTTATGCCTAGTTCTAATGAAGAGCATACTTTAATTGTTGATTCTTTCATGCATGATATTGATGTTCTTAAATCTATAAACAAGGACAAAGATTTTGTTTTGCAAGGATTATAATCGGAAAATGGTGTTTATTTCTCTAAGATCGCTTTGCTTGAAATAGAAAATGCCTCATTGCTTGCTAAAATCAATGTGCTTGAATCTTATTCTAGTTCTACTAGTGGAGAGAATAATGTTGCTGCTCTTCATATTGATAGAGATTCTTATTTTACTAAATCTCTATGCTTAGAAAATGATCTTTTGCATGCTAGAGAAAATATAAATAATTTGTCTTCTACTATTACTTATCTTATGCATGATAATGACAGTTTGAGATCTTCTTTGCAAATATTCTTAGTTGGTAAGAGGAATCTTAATGATATCCTACACCATACTACTAAACAAATTGGTAGACATGGTTTAGGGTATGATGGTAGTCAAAGGAACAACAAAGGTAAAGGACCTCCAATATTCCATGGATAATCCTCTAGTTCCAAAACTATGGGCACATGCAACTATTGTAATGATATTGGTCATTATTCTACTTGTTGTCCTTTTAGGAAAGCACCCAAGAGCAATAGGACTTGGGTTGCTAAACTAACCCCTTTGGACCAAAAAACATGATTGGGGACCATTTCATCTTTCTTCTTGTAGGTACTTGCAAATGGATTGACTTGAGCTATTGAATTGCAAATTGACTTCTCAATCCACATGAAAGAAGAAAGGTGAGATGTGTAGAGGGTGACAACAAGTGGAAAAAGGAATGGTAAGAATAAAGGTAAATGTTTCCTTTCTTATAACCATTTGTAACTTGTTTTTGTCAAGTTAGTGTGCACCATACATTTGGTTTTTGAGTCAAAGTGGTATTTTGTGATTCTCTTCACACTCTTGCTCAAAAAATATTTTTAATGCTTTCATAACTAACTTTCTTACACATGTTTGGATATGGCTTATATCTTTAGCACTCCTCTAAATATGTTTTTATGAAATATATGTGCTTTTTGACATCAACTTTGTCGGTCGAGTTTGTCCTATTTGAAACTCGACCGATAGGCACCAATGGGTGTTTCCAAAAACTATCATCGGTCGAGTTGTCAATACACAAAACTCGACCGATAGCACTGTGCACATAATATACATTTGGCTTATTGAATGAGAATTTCCCTCTCAGTTAGATTTTCTCAACCAATAGCCTTATTCTTTGGCACTCTCATTTGGTACCTTTATATATGCATATTGCCTATATTGCTTACAAATATATCTTTCTATTTGCTCTAAATTGGTATATCTATATCTTGCAATTACATGCTTTAAGTTGTTTTGTAGGTTTTGATGATGATCTCTTTGGATCTCTTGGCTGTGTCAAAAATTGCTTCCGTTGTCTCTAACTGGATACATCTATACATTTGTATATCTTGTCTTGATACAACCTTGAGGTTCTTAGTGGTAATCATCTTTTGGTAATGATGCATATTTGTATGTGAGTTATATCCTTTCATGCTTCTAAAATTACTTATCTCTTTGTTTGGTTATATCTCTACATCTACTCATAGCTTGCTTTATCTTGTTTATCTTTAGGTATCTCTTGCTATGATCGAGATCCTACTAGTAGTCCTAACTTGTGATAACATCTACCAGTGGTTCACATACATGTAGTTCTAACCTTGTTTATAATTAATATCTTTGCTCATTTAGTGGTATTTTACTATATGCTATGCTTGTATCTTGTTTTATACTTGCTCAAGCTTGTTCCTTGAATTGCATATGTACTATCTTGAGTTGCTTGCATAACATTGTGATGTAGGATGCATAGATCTACATTATATGTAGAAATTGGAGCATTTTTTGGATTTTATGTAGATTTTGCTCCCGTTTCAATTTTTGGTACAAGACTAGTGTTTTTATGCAGAAAAGGCCTTCTGAGAAAGACTCATTGCTTTGCCATGAGCCCAAACATTTTTTGGGAAAATTCTGTCATCTTAAGGGTCAAAATTGCGATTTATTGTTTTTCTACAACACTTTATCTTGCTTTTTGGGTTGTTCAAGTGCATGCTTTTTGGGTTCCTCCACAACATCCACCTCCCCACTAAAGGTATCCATGGGTGTAGCTGAGACACACCTATAGTCAGGGTCAGATTTACATGACTCAAAGCATGTTGAAGCCAAGAACGGAGTCTCATCCTCATATGTCAGGTTTGTGGTTCTCATGGCGCGTGGAGGGTAACGACTTTTTGTGCCATCATAGAAGAGGAAATCCTCTCTCTCATCCTTCTTCACACTGATCCTTTCAACCTTTCTAGTCCACTCTTCATCACTTCCATTTCATTGGTAGTGAGAGAAACAAATTGTGAGAATAAATGGGATGAACCCGACCATTTTTTATTTAACTTGGTTGGGTTGGTGGGATTGAATACAACCGGATTGGGTTGAACACGGTCAGGTAGAGGGTTATTGAGTAGACTACGTCGATGCTAGGCCTGACTGGGTTGGAGAGAACCTGGTTGGGTTCAGGGTTGTGGCGGCATAGGTGAGGTGTCATACACTCAGTCTGGGGGCGGCGTGGTAGTTTGTAGCAACTGGTGGTGAAGTGAAGGATCAATGAAATAGTTGTTTAGGTGGTGTAGTTGGTACAACTGTTGTTGTAGTGCATTAGTGGTGGAGTGGCAGACCGGTGCAGACCATAGTGGAGTCAATGTGTGGTGTTGTTGTTGTTTGATTCTGGTGTTGGCAAAGTTGGAGTATCTCCCGGGTGTCGCTTCCAGGTGGTGTGCACAAGGTAGGAGCGGTTTTGATAGCAGATCCTCCAGTGGTAATGTTGACATGAAAAAATGATAGAGTGGTGCAGCGTGCAACTTGCAACAATGGTGTATTAGTGTGGCTATTGCAGTGGGCTACTGTTGTGCATCAGAAACTAGAGGGCAGTCGAGAAGGAATGGAGGCTAGGGCTCTTTTAGGGTTGGCGAACAAGGATCTCATTTGCAAGGGAGGCGAAGGTCAAATTTGGTGTTAGATTTTCTCACAACCCAACCTTAATTGTAGACGTGTGGCTGAATTCACAGGCCAAACCCGACCAAAACCAACTGGGTTGGGTTGAATTTAGTCGGGTTCACCGTGTGATATTTTTGATGAAAAGACTCTGATCAAAAGACAATTAAAGGTCAGTCAAAAGTTGTTCATCCGATAGGTCAGACTGATGATTTGACACTTGTTAGAGACTGACCACACATCATTCTGTTCGTCTAATAGATTTATCGGTCTGACTAACTTTTGACCATTGACCATCAGTTGGGTAGGAAAAGATGCGGAAAATGCAAAAGAAAACAAATACTCAAACTTGGTCGAGTTGGACTGAACTCGGTCAGTTCAATCGACGTTGTTCCAAATTAAAAGATTCCAGTCAAAAGTCGATCAAAAAGTCTGACACGCATCGTACTGGCAGTCTGGCAGGTTGTCTGTTGGAGTGACTATTGACTTTTGATTGGTCAGTGAAAGGAGCAAGGACATAAGAGGACAAAAATAGAGGGCGAACCCTACCGACTTCAAAAGAACTCCATTGTATTTGTCTCGAGAATCTAGGTTGGAAGTCACACGTAAGTAAAAAAGCATGATATTTAGACATGTATTGGAAAAAGAGAAAAAAGTGTGTCATGGAAACTCAAGAAAAGTGGTCAAAAGAGGAAAATTCTTCATCAACATATCACATAAAAGGGTTCAAAAAAATTTCTTTGAGCTCACTCACATAGAGGTATGGTCTGGTCATATCCTATAATTCCTACACTCGGATTCCAAATCCATAGTTTTGGATTATGGGTTACATACATATTGCAGATAGGGATTGTCTTTAGATATGGGCAATCTGCATTTTGAGTTTAAGGTGGTGAGATATTGTCCCCAAACTCAGTGGATTCATCCTTGTGCTAAAATAATTTTGAACAACACGGAGGTGAAGTCCTCGACATTGAAAATATTGGGTTCCCCCATATGTAAGTATACAGATATGTATGCCCAAAAGTATCAACATAGATTGAGATGGATGATTCCATCTCTGAATTTGAGGATGGATGAACTGAAAATTCAACATTGAAAAATTTGAATTCCGCAATCTAAATTTGAACCTGAAATGAACCTAGATAAGTCTAGTTGTGGTCCTACTAACCCAAGCTTGTCATTTTCTACGAGGTCTAGGTCATCTTTACATTCTACAACCATGTTGTGATGAATCGTCCATCATGCTCCTTAGATGCTCACCAATTGTTGTAACAGAATGGTTGATAGTGTGGGATCTTGTCACTCTAGCTCATCGTTATCGATATATTCACTTCCCCAAACTGAATAACCATCACCATCCTCATCAAACAAACTATTCCAAACATAGCATGCATGATGATTGAAGCAAAGTGATAAGTCTCAATGTGAGAGGAATCAGGCTGCTGAAACTACCTCTTGAATTGTGAGGTTGTTTGGCTTCTATGAGGAGAGTAAAAATAATCATCATCATTAAATCATTCATGCAGACTTTGTGATCCCATGATTGGTTTCTTGGATTAATCATATGGATGATATGAAGGGCTCCCATGGATAAGTGAGTACTCATAGAAAAATCCTAATGATTCAAGCTGGTAGCCCGAATAGGAAGGTGAAACATGTTTCTCATCAGGTTCAATGGAGTGCCTTCATGATTGTGCTATGGAACTTGTAATTAGGTGGTATATAAATTGATGAGTTCTTTGAATCTTTTGCCTTGTTCAACATCTACTTCATGAAGTTGTTGGACTTGAGCAGAAATGCTTTCAAGATTTGCTAATTCCGCCATGCGCTATTGTCATAAATACAATATATCAAATTGATATACCTGGATAAATCCTTGTTTAATAGTTGAAGCATATTTCTACTACAATCAGTCTCGATGGCACTTGAAGTTGATAATCTTGCCTTTAAAGTAGCTCTCGAAGCAGATCAACTTGGTCATGGAGATGAGGTATTAAGGAAAATCTGAGTGCATTAGTACTTTCTTTTGCTAGCACCACTTCTCTGATCAGCTCTTGATCACATGACAACACATAGGTCGAGGGCTGGTCGGTAATATCTATTGTTGGAATGTCTACAAATGATGACGGTAAGGCCGAATACACCTTGACTAGTTGGAGTGCATGACTTTCAACTATATGCCCACAGTCATCACTATGAAAAAAATTGGAGGGACATGTAGACAAGATAACTTGCCTTCCTAAAGAAATGTCCATAGATGAAAAAGGAATGAGGAAAAGGAAAGTATTTTAGTATGTATGAACAAGTTTGTGTAAAATAAAAGAAAAACTATGCATATATGTACAAGCTTATGCTGACATAATACAATCTTTTGGTGTGTAAACATGGAAAATCTTGTCCCCAACAACATCACCAAAAGTTGATAAGCCTGGATAGCACATCTGGAGAGAGGCAAATTTAAAGGATTTGACTTAAAATTTATAACCAGAAACTTCAAGGACCCCCACAACTCAATAGGGGGTCGACATAGATATACAAGGTCAGAAAAAAGGATGTGGATATTTAGGATGTTTAAGGTCTTATTCTTATGTTAGTTAAGAAGAATCGATAGTTGATATGTGTAAAGAACAAGAACGATTCCAACAAAGTGATACAAAATGACACAAAACAAAGTAAAGAAGATAGAGTCTATGGTATCCTGCTAATCAGGAGAAGTAGTTCCTGGATATGTAATTATAAGTTGGGCAGACTATGCACCCATTCTTAGGCATAACCAACCCTCAAACACCTAGCAAGCAACTAATCATCCAAACATAGAACATATCATGGTAGCTGTTCCTGTGGGGCTCATCCCACTCGCTCTCACACAAGATAACTAAAACCCAATCAATGATCTGAAGACTCTCTCAAGGATAATTGTTCAATACCTATGAATATGCTGGATACCCTCTCAGGTCCAAAACAATCTCAAGTGTTAGGATCATTTGAGGATATACACATAACACAGACCGTGAACCTGTGTGGGTAGAGATGAACTTGACTGAATCTAGATGAGCCCAGGCAAATCCAAGGTTTCAGGCCAAATTTCTCTAATAGATTATCTCGATAGATCCTCCCTTAGACGTCCTCATTTATGATTTTGATCCAAACTACTTTGTCCATTTCTACAACTAACATATCGATCTTGGTAGAAATGGAAGTTCAAGCAAGTAAGAGATCAACCAAACAAGCAATCATGATTGAAAATAGAATATAGAACAAAATACACACTACATATAGAATAAGACTACTTGCTTAAGTTAAAAGTACATAAACATGGCCAAAATGAGATACATAGGCAAGAAGGAGCTTGACTAGAAATGTACAACCTTAGTTGGCACAACAAAAAGATGGAAGAATAACATTTGTATAGAAAAAAGGAGAAAAGTAGATGAAAGGGGAAGAAGAAGAAGAGATACAACCCATGGAAAGAGGGTTGCATATCGTCCTAGGGGTCATCCTCCTTGATCTTCTAGTCTCCTTGGCATTTTTTCTCCTTAATTCCACCCCAAACAACAACTTGGATGTGTCTATGGAGGTGGAAGACAGCTGGAAATGGGTGGAAAGTGGGTGGATGATGGTGAAAATGACTGGACAGTCATAGAGGATGATGGAAAATGATGGTGGATGGAGGCAAACTGAAGGGATGGATGTAGGGTGTTCTCTGTTGGGGATTTTGTACCGATATAGTCCTGGATGTGATGAAAAGTTGTTGCGGAAGCGTTACCGACAAGCATATAAACCCAAAGAATAAAAACCAGATTTAACATGGAAAACTCTCCTCAAGATAAGGAGAGAAAAAATACGGGGCAACTCTGGCCAATAAGCACTGTGTAATTAAGATTACAACTCACACTGCCTAGATTTAATTACACCCTAAATCCAGGTAGCCCTCCCCACATGAGAACAAAGATGTGGAAGAAGAGAATCAAGCCCAGTGTGTACAAAACCTCCCTCTTTACTTGATCTCCTCACGAGGCTGCTGTCATTGTTGGGGACTGCTTGATGCTGCTGCAACCGCTGATTGGGTCAAACCGTTGTCACTATGGCAACACTACATCTGTAACCGCTAACCGCTACTTTGCTTCAAGGCAAAGTTACTGGCCCTCTCTTATCAACAAAGAGAGCTGCTCTATCAGTGCACCCAATGTGTCACCAACTGTCAGCCGCTACTTTGCTTCAAGGCAAATTCACTGACCCTCTCTTATTTAACCAAGAGAGCTCCTCCAGTTGTTCTTATTCTCTGGCACCCTCTACCATAGAAGGCACCAACAAGCAACTAGAGAGATCACACCTCAACCAGTCGGATGGTGGGATGATCTCAATGGCCTCTCCCAGGGTCTCTATTTATAGGCCTTCATGCATATGGTTTCAACTAGGAATCCTTATCCAAATCCTAGACCCACTCCTAGTCCAACTCCATGATGCACATAGGGAACCATCCTCTTTCCTTCTTGGATTTGACTCTTATTAGGATTGGTATCACAAACCAACCCTCTCCCAAGTCTAAATCCAACTAGGACACATGTTGGATTATATTCCTAATCCCAAAAATCTCCCCCTCCAGCCCATGAGGGAGACGTGGTCTTCAGCGATCATCTGGAGTATCTTGTGGATCTCATCACCACCAGTGATGGATCCACTCTCCTCGAACATGTAAGCATCCTGTCATTTTCATCCATATTCTTGAAGTCCAATCCTGACTTCACTCTATTCCTAAGAAAATGAGAAGAAGTATCCTGGCCTCGCCGCTTCTCTCTCCATGTCTGCACCTGGAACTTTTTTGGATCCCCCTGATTGGTCAGTCAAGCCCTCTTGGATAAAAACCATGTTTCTGACCTTCTATACCAAGGTTCAAAAACTCTTTGATGATGCTCCCCCTATCGATGTAACTCGACATCAAGATCCTCTAGTCTGGGTGTAGCAACTACATGTCCAATGTATTGCCCTCCTTCTTTACATGTGTGCTATCTCGAAGAAGTCTTTGCAGTGACCTTATCTAACTGGGAGTCATCATGCTGCACATCTCTCTTCATCCTATAGACCCACTTGTACTTAAGTGTTTTGCGGCCCTTGGGAAGCACCACAAGCTCATACGTATCATTCTTCTGCAAAGAAGACATTTCCTCCTGCATCGCCTGATGCCTCTGTGCTTTATCTCTATGAGTTTGTGCCTCATGATAAGTCTCTGGCTCCCCCTGATGAGTAAGCAAGATATACTAAGATTCCAGATACCTATATGAAGGATGACGAACTCTATCTGACCTCCTCAACTACTGTTCTGAGGAATCTGCCTAATTCTGATCCTGCTCCCCCTGCCCAGAGGTCTCTGCCTGTGAAGTTGAATCACTCATCTGTGCATCTGGAACTGGACCACTCGATATGTTATCACTCTGCTACTTAGGGTGATTATGTTGCTCTTCTTCTTCATCGGAATACTGCACCTATGAAGAAGCCGAAGCATCCTCATACTCATCATATGAAGAACTATCACCTGATCCCACAACCTCTGCAAACACTGCTCCTGGACCGTTAAGACCACATCATCCTCATTGTTCCTGTCATCTAATATTGTCGCTGCAGTATTCTTGTCATCATCTTGCTTATCTTTGGCTTCAAACCCTTGTTTCCTTTTCCAGACCTTGCAATCCTTTTTAAAATGACTTGGCTTGCCGCAATGGAAGCACCCTCTACTACTCTTCAACTTAGATCTACCACAAGACTTCTTGTGGTCCTTGGACTCACCGCGACTATTAGATCTGCCACAGTCTCTCGCTCTATCAACACCCTGCTCTCTGTGAAGTGCACCTCTGATCTATTGTCACCTAAGGCTCATCGTCAAGTCTCTTCATTCAGTAGGCTTCTCTTCACCTAGTCAAGTGTCAACTTGCCTTCCTGTGTAGAATTGCTGACTGTGACTACGAGCGCCTCCCAGCTATCCGGTAGCGATCTTAGAAGAAGTTGAGTCTGGAGCTCAACATCAAGAACCATCTTCATGGACCCCAGCTGATTTACAAGGCTTTAAATTCATTCATATGCTTAGCGATGCTTGTACCATCCTGGTACTTGAGGTTCACCAACTTTCAGATCACAAAAGCTTTATTTGTGGCAGTCTTCCACTCATATAACTTCTTGAGCTTTTCCCACAAATATTTGACATTGGTCTCTTCTGAGATGTGATGGAACACGGAGATGTCGAGCCACTTCCACACTGTTCTGATGGTTTTCCTATTTAGCTTCTTCCAATCTGCATCAGACGTAGTCTCTGCCTTTTGTCCCTCTATCATATCATATACATCTTTGCAATAGAGAATATCCTTCATCTCAGGTTTCCAAATTTGCCAACTTGTTCTTGTCAACTTTATCATTGCCGCATCTTCATCTTTCCCCATCTGGACTTGTATCTACATCCAGTGCTCCGATACCACTTGTTGGGGATGTTGTACCGATATGGTCCCATATGTGATGAAAAGTTGTTGTGGAAGCATTAGCGACAAGCGTATAAACCCAAAGAAGAAAATACAGATTTAACGTGGAAAACTCTCCCCAAGACAAGGAGAGAAAAACCATGGGGAAATACCAGCCAACAAGCACTATGTAATTAAGATTACAACTCACACTGCCTGGATTTAATTACCCCCTAAATCCAGGTAGCGCTCCCCACACGAGAACAAAGATGAGGAAGAAGAGAATCACACCCATTGTGTACAAAACCTCCCTCTTTACTTGATCTCCTCACGAGACTGCTATCATTGCTGGGTACTGCTTGATGCTATTGCAACGGCTGAGTGGGTCAGACTGTTGCCAATATGGCAACACTACATCTGTAACTACCAACCGCTACTTTGCTTCAAGGAAAATTCACTGACCATCTCTTATCAACCAAGAGAGCTGCTCTGTCAGTTCACCCAATGTGTCACTAACTGTCAACCGCTACTTTGCTTCAAGGCAAAGTCACTGATCCTCTCTTATTTAACCAAGAGAGCTCCTCCAAGTGTTCATGTTCTCTGGCACCCTCTACCACAGAAGACACCAACAAGCAACTGGAGGGATCACACCTTAACCGGTGGGATCGTGGGATGATCTCAATGGCCTCCCCCAGGGCCTCTATTTATAGGCCTTCATGCATGTGGTTGCAACTAGGAATCCTTATCCAAATCCTAGACCCACTCCTAGTCCAACTTCATGATGCACATAGGGAACCATCCTCTTTCCTTCTTGGATTTGAATCTTATTAGGATTGGTAGCACAAACCAACACTCTCCCAAGTCCAAATCCCACTAGGATGTGGGTTGGATTATATTCATAATCCCAAAATTCTCTTCAGCCCTCTCATACCTTAGAGCTCTCCAATGAATCCTGAGAACTGATTGTTGGAGCTACTCAAGTACACAGAACTCAAGTTCAGAACCCCTTTCTAGGTAGTAATGGGTGGGTATTTATAAGGGTAGGCGGAGCATATGGGTCAAGTGGGGCTAAACCGGATCGGGTTTGGTCCATCAATTTGCTAGAGTTGTTTAGGACCATCAAAGCCATATCTTACGGGGGCGCCATCATATGGAAGCCATTGGAAGAGGAGCCTTTGATTGATGTCTTCGGAAGGCTCCATTGGATGTTAAACCTTCAGAAGGTGAACCATGAAAATGTAATCCATCAGATGGAAAACAATCATATGTTGTTCTTCAGCTTTCTTCCAAAGGAAGAAGACTGAACCCAACTGGGTTCGGGTGAACCCGACCAAGTTCGTACCTTGAGAAGGTGGTTGTGGAAGCATTCATGTGATTAACTATTGGCCACCATTTGTGACCTTATTAGTGGATCATCAAAAGATGATCCATCGGAAGGCACCATCAAAAGGCACCATCTGGAGAGAAACCTTCAAGATCATCTTTTGATTGGTGCCATCATAAGGCACCATTAGAAGATACCATCAGAAGATGTCTCTTGAAGAAAAAGAGTCAATGGAGCTTGTCGTGTGCTGCTCCAAAAAGTTAGGGGCTGAACGAGACCGGGTTCGTAGGACAAAAAATCTGGAGAATCAATGTCTTCTTAAGTTTGGTGCCTAAAAGTCTCAAAATTTACTAGTTGAGAAATTTAACCTTCAAAGAGATATAAATTACAAAACGATAAGAATCTAGAGTTATTTAGGGTATATTGAAGCAATAATGGCCCAAAACTTTAGATAAATACTTAGCATAAATGCCTAAATTTAGGTGTTATCGGAATGTCATACACTTTGTAAGAAATAACATCCCTTTTGGGATCACAACCAAGCCATTTGACATTCTCATGAGCAATTGTTCAGTACGAAAATTGAAGAATAACACCTCTTCTTTAGACCACTTCATGAAAGTATGGTGATTTTCTCTTGTAATCCACTTCGAGGACATCCCCAGATGTAATGTTCCCCATACATTCATGCTCTAACATATACTTTCTCACCCCTTCCATGTTATGCAAAACATACAAGTATGCTTATTTCGATGATTCATTAGAGACTCTTAATTACCCATCTCCAGATTGTACCCTTCCCATAAAAGTTCTCACTACGATTAGACACTAATAGACTAGAAGACCCAACTACACATAAAAAACATTACTAAAATCCATTACCTCCATCAAATAATGCACTTTAAAATTGCAACCTTCAGGATGACAATGATTTTTGACATCCCCTTTGAAAACACTCATTTCTTACAAAAGGATACTTCCAACACATACATGACCCACCATCTTCATAAATCTTTTCTCAAGTGAATACTAGGTGAATCCTTATTTTTAAAAATGAAGGTGGACAATCTATCTCAAGTTGATAGATAACTACATCACTTCTTTATGCAGATATTCTAAATTATTAGTTCAATCACTATATGAGACATTTCATTTAATAAGAAACAAAACCTTATGGTGGAAACCCTTACATGCCTTGGGAGTATAGATAAAGTTTCAAAGGAAAAAGTTTTTGCATCATGCATGATAATCATGAGATTTGACCAAACAATCTTAAATCATTCATTTGTTTTTAGGTCACAAAATTGGATGAAAAACATTGTGACACCTTTACATGTGCAAAAACGTAAAAAAATACTTTTATCTAGTCTACACAATGTATAAAAAGCATGAGGAAAATATGTATGTCGAATCATTTTCTCAGGTTCTATCTCTGTTCCTTTACAACTCTGTTCCTATACCCAATTACTACATTTTTCTTTGTCTTTAGTCTTACATGGTATATTAAAAAATATACCAATGATGATGTCACAAACATTTTTCTCTGCATGCAAAACATTGATGCAGTACATGATTGTCAAAAACATTTGGTATGCATATCCCAAAACTTAGAACTCTTTTTGTACATTGACTTCTCATATGAAGTAGTGGGACAAAACTTATAGAATTTATTTGTAATATATTTCATCTTTTGATGAATATTATTCCCTTTTATAATTTTTAAGATCTTTAATTGTCTAATGAACCATTTAAGGACTTACACTTTCTTTAATAAGGAAGAACAAAGAGGAGATATATCCTATTTCCAAGATAATCAATTTTTCCAACATAACTTAATTAGATAGAGTTTGTGCTTTTCCCATAGACTTGCATGCTTCTGACTCGTTTATGATACAAACTAACATGCCCTCATACACTATAATCAGTAATTATGCAAAATAAGATAACAAACATCAAGAACGATTCCTTATGACATACAAAATATGTATGCACTCCATATTTTCACAAAATCAGTATGTATCCAATCAAGGGATCATGGTAAACACCAATTTCATTTTGCAGTTCCATGGGCCCTAAAATCAACAGTAATTGCACGGTTTACTCTCCCTTGACAGATAACCAAGGGGCAGATTATGTATAACAATTATAAAATGCCCATATCTGTGTGGTTTTCTTAATGTATCGAATGGGTTCATCCATCAGTGCATATGCCATGTTTAAGATTCCTTATCTTTGCACCAAATTCAAGGAACAATGAACTAATAGTATCCCATTAAGTGCATCTGATGGATGTAAAAAATAGACTATCATCATTTGTATTAAATTCTACACGCAATGTTTGTTTTTTCACATCAATTATGTTAGAAAATAGATGTAAAAACTGAGGTACAAGGGGTAGATAGCACATTGTCTTACTAGGACATCCTTTGTTATTTTACCATGAGTTTTGTTCTTAACGAACCTTATGGATCCACACTTTGGACATTCTAATGAGATAATGTATTCATTTTAGAACAACACACAATCATCAGTGCAATTGGACACATTTTATTTGCTACAAAATTGGAACTGGGAAGCTAATTACCTTTTGGAAGCATGTATTTGAAACAAATGATCAGAGACACACCTTTTTTCCACTCAACCTATTACATGCCTTCAAAGTATATACTTTCAAATGCACTCAATTTTCTAAATTTAGGGAACCCTCATACAGTGGTTTCTTAGAGTTGTGAACTAAAGTATTAAATATATTAGATTCCTCTGTGAAGTTGCCCTAAAGGTGCTCTAGAATCTCCTTAATCATATCAATGTTAATTTCATTCACATAACAAACGTTTCCTACTTCATTCTCATCATAATTAATTCCTACTTCAACATAAACAACCTATTCAGGTTACTCTCCATGATAATACCTTTCAATATATAGTTCCTAATATTCCCATTACACATGACATGACCTTTAAGTTCGTCAACATTGTCCACTTTCAAATTGTTATCTTGGATTCTTTATGGACATGAAAACCTATCCTTAGGTGATTCTTATGCTCATCCACAAAACTTGTAGAGTATTGAAGTCCATATTTGAACTCTAGTGTATTGCACTTTTCAATATACATCCAATTTGATCCATTTTTTCAATTAATTATATTTCTATCAGACATCTTGCAGTGCAATAAACCAATATGAATTGATTGAGGGAAATATTATATATACATTGCATTTGTGTACCACCTAAACCCTTGTATAATCCTTTATCTCACTAGTAAGTGTATGGTATGTGTTTTTAAATCGACAAAATTATGGTAGTATTTTCATGCACTTCTCCAAGTACACTAATGTAGGTAAGTGAAACTCATCCATGTATGTTATAGTGAACACATCCTCCCATTATTCCCGGTTAAGGTGGAGCATAAAACAAGGTCCATTATTCATATTTTGAGATCTAGATTTATAAAAAATGACAAATCATCTTTTAAAAATCCACAAAAAGGTATTATTTACATATTTGTAGATAAAGCTTCTTAGCAGGAATTACACTGTTCTTAAATTTGGGAAGAACTAAGCATTATAAGACATACATTAAAAATATTTAAATCCTCCTTGTTTTCTCATTGATCATTATTCCTTTTGTTTTTTGCAAGATGATCCACAACTTCACGTCAACATTCTAAACCAAAAATTCCACCAAACAAATTGGATTAGCACACAATTATACTAATTACACGAGTACTACCAAAAAGTGTGCATGTAATTGAAAAACACTAGAGGGGGGTGAATAGGATTTTATAATAATATTTAAAATAATTCAACCAACAAACAACCACAAGGATGTTGAAGAAGGAGACAAGGGTTTAGAGTGGTTCCACCCTTAGCAAAAACTAAGGGAGTCAGTCCACTCCCCAATTGTTTCCAATTAGGATTTTGAAAGTATTTGAATTTTATTACCTTCTCAAGGATGTTACACAAAATTACAAATACCTTCCCAAACCCTTTGGATAGCCTTCACCCGAAGTCATCTCACCAAATTTAAAGCAACCTTCACTTGAAGTAACTTCAAGCTCCCCCTTAAAGTAGCCTTCCTCCTTGAAGTAGCTTCCTGTTGAGACCTTCTAGAAGTAGTCCAAAGTCCTCCTTCTCCACCTTAGAAGATTTCACCCTCTCCACTCTGCAACCTCCAACTTAGGAGTAGCAAGGAGAGTACAATGCAATAAGAAAGAACAAGAAAGGAAAAAGGAAATTACAATTACCACTTAAGCACAAAAGCTTTGAATCCTATATCAAGCATTTTGATCTCCTATCCAATGCGCATGAAAGTGGAAGTATAGTGGGTAGGAGATTCTAGCCTATAGGACACGAAATGACAACAATGAAAATGATTAGCAAGTGTTGAAGTTGCTCAATTGCTCACAAGAATTGATTCTCAATTGCAAGTATGTGTACTCAAGTGAGTTTAGGTGTCCTAAGGCATGTCCTATTTATAGGAATGGCCTACTAGTGCTTAGGGACATTCTAAACACTTTCTAGGGGGTTCTTAGTGCTCAACTAGCCGTTAGGTATCCACTAATTACATTAGTAACAACTAGTTAATTAATTCTAAAAAGTGCAGACAGAAGCTTTCTCGGTCGAGAAGTTTGTCGACCGAGTGCCTCTCGGTCGAGGAATTTATCGACCGAGAGTAAATCTAGAGTAAGTGTATTGCAACGTTCAACTCAACTCCCAACTACTTTTCTAACTTAGTCTAACGGCTAGGAGGGTCTGTTCTCGGTCGAGGAGTTTGTCGACCGAGAGTGTCTCGGTCGAAGTTTTTGTAAACCGAGAATATCCCTGTTTCAATGTATTCATTTACGAAGTGTGTATATCAATGTGCAGTTGTGATACTATCTTGGGGGATGACCTATCTAAGTGTTGTGAGTGGATAGGAAGATCTAAACGCTTAATTTACATGATATATAAGTACTTGTACATTATAAACTTGTACATGTTTTTACATTGATTACAATCATGAAAATAAAGCAATTTTAGCAAATTGATCTTCCACCACCTTATATGCTTGTCCCTGAAACACTCAAATAGCAAGTTAAAACCAAAAGAAAGAAATGTATGTTATCATCAAAACAAAGGGATTATAATAATGTCCAATTTATCTAACAGTAATTTGTAACACCATACATGGAAAATAAGAATCAAATGTCTAAAATTTAATTAACTTCACATTTCTCATGATATTTCCACCCATAGTCTTTCTCATCTCACTTGGTGAACCAATAAATGATCCATGAATACATACCAAGTGTATGTACTATTATCAAGATCATCAATGTATATCCCACAATTGGACTCTTCCAACTCACTTTATATTAGTTTATATATCATTTTTGGTGATTATTATACATTATAACTCGAGAGTGGATTTTGTTCCAACAACATCCTTGTTAGATATTGATTACTGGGTTCCATTAAAATCAATAAGTGATACACATATGACCTTATCTTTATAGGAAATAAAAGTATTAGAGGCATTCATGATATTAATTTAGTATTTGAAAAAATACAAGAAATCTGAAAAGCATGATAAAAGTTGTAATTCATAATTTAACCCCCTTACCCAATTTAGAGTCCTATCATGGACTCATGAGTCAAATAGACTATGGCTGCTCTTACAAAGGCAAAGAAACCACAGTGGACCTTCTTCACACTTGATAATGTGAATATGATGGTTGCATGACCTATTTTGGCATGTATATGGAGAGTGGAAGTCTACTCCTGGGATGACTCTAGTGGATACAAATTCTTTTGTGAGCCCCAACGTACTTAAACATTGTTATTTATTATTAAGCCTAGTTAGGTGTCTCATACTGTTAGGCTAATGCTAATATATCCCATGTTCATGGTCATATATTATTTATTAAAGATTTTATATTCAAGTTATATATGTTTATGGTCTCACATGTTGCATTATTCAACTAGGATCATACTAGCATCATGGTTACAACAATATAATGCATATGCACATTCGTATGCCCTTATGATAAAAGTCACACATAATCATTATCATCAAGATTCAAGATTGTGATAATGTTTGGGAACATCAAAACACAATTTTGAACAAAATTCATGAAGATTAGATGTTCTTATACTTAGAAATGATATAAATCACACATATCTTTCATTATATAATGACACTAGTTAAACATCCATAAATATCATATGTAACATCTTTATATTATTTGAATCTTCAATATGATTCAAATGGTGTCTTATATGTCCAGACCAGATAAGTAGGGGATTTTTTAATTTTAAAATATTATCCATTTTTCTCATTTTTTGATGTGCGCGAGAAGGTCCTAATAGTCATTATCGTCGTACATGGGGATGGAAATCAACCTCACAGATGCCATTAGTGTTGGTATGTATGCCCTAAGAGCCAATCATGGGATGATTGGTGGGATACATTAAGATTGATTTGATAAACATCAAAGGCAAGCTTCCAATTCTTTCTGGTTCAGTCATATGAGATAATGATAGAACAGATTGAATGTCTAGAGAATGACAATACTCAATGACATATGCTTTCAGGTTGATGACCTGAACGATGAGATCATACAGATGATAAGAGTTTGTACATTCTTATTATGTCCCTAGTCGGATGTCATTGTGGAAGGTAGATAGACAATAATGACACACAAGACTATATTGTGGTGTTGGTTGATGACATAATCTCATTAGTCATGATATGGAGATATCAAACCAAACACATAGGTACTTGTTAAAGAACAAGTTTACCAGACAGACCCATCGTGAGTTTGACACGTGGAACTATGACATGGTAGTCACAGTCAGTTCTCACAGTGATGGTGGTGAGTGTGATTCTTTGACCTGAAATCAATACACTCAACACATGTCGTTGGGTACACTTTGACATCATCAAACACAGTCCTGAAACATGGGTTGTTATAAAGGTGATGATTGGGTTGCTTTGACACATGGGGCTTTTGAGGGGTGAGTGATAGATATGGGATTTATCCCTCCTGAGGGAGTTTGATATCCATGACCACTTGATGAGTAGAATTGAGATAGGCGTGCACACGCATGTGTGAATCAGTATGTGATATTGATGTCATACATATCTCCTCCAATCTACTCTGAGATCAAGAAAGTGAATGAACGTTGACAAGATGACTGTTCCATTCCTTGAGTTCATTTAGGATATCAGTGACAAAGGAATTATACATTTGCTGTAACACCATTCATGGATTGTAGGATTGAAAGTTTTTCTCCAACTTTCTATTTCACTTGGGTAGCACTGATGTGCGACTAGGCACCGCTCTTTGCTTGTGAAGTCATAAGTGTTATGGACTTTCACTGCCAACGTGAAATGGACCTGCAGGGTCACACACATCGGATTTAACCTGGAAGAGGATTTTATCCACAAATGATGTTTAGATTGATTACTAAATGAGTTTAGTAGTTCAATTAAACACTCAATTAATTGATAGCTTAAAATCATAGTATTCAAGGTGTTGGATCGATTGATTAGAGTATCAGATTGATTGAAACTGCGATTGACTAATTTGCACAGTCTGCACTTCCAACAGATCAGCTCATGTGATGAACCGATCGACTCAGGTTGGTGAACCGATCGGCTTATGTGATGAACTGATCGGCTCAAGATAGGATGAGACGACCGGTTCAAGGGTTGAACCGATTAGCTCAACTGGTCTAACCGAGATCGTTTGGAAAGTGAGAAGACTATTTTGCAAATACAATTTGTTTCACTTGTATAAATTCAATTTGGACAAGGATTAATATTTGATTAATTGGAAACAAATATGAAAGTCAATTTGAGTTGGACCAGGACCACGAACCGATCAGCTCGGGGTACCAGCCGATTGGCTCAAAGCCCCAGATGATCGACTCAGGTCCCAAACGATCGGATCAGGACCCGAAACGATCGTTTCAGGGTGTGAACCGATCGGTTCAGCTGGCGAGTTGGTTGTTTTGTGGAAAATCTCAAATCCTTCTACTCCTGCATTAATCCTGCATTACCTGGGATAGAGAACCCTATCTCATGACCCTCCTATATATAGGGTAGTGGGGGGCTTCTCAGGTACACAACTCAGTGCACCAGTTGCTCTGTAAAGTTGTCATTCTCTCTGGTTTTGGTAACCGAGGGAGAGCCCGAGCAAGTGCTACCCAATAAGGGAGGCACAACAAGGGAAAGACAACTATAGAAAGAGACTGGTGGTAGGAGAGTGTGTCGGTGACTAGTACACTGACAGGAGGGTGTGACTCCTTCTAATTCCTTATGGGACAAGGAGATCGGAGTTCCAGGTGGTCCGTGTGGACTACTTCAGAGGCAGGAGACTTCTTCTGCTCAGAGGATAGCTGTCAATCCCCACAGTCCCAGTGAGACCAGGAGCTGACAGTCCTGGTGAGACCAAGAGCTGTACAGACACAATCTAAGACCGAAGGTGAAGACTGCGCAAGCCACAAGGTAAAGTCACCGAGCAAGCCTCGGGATAAGGTACGCCTCCACAAACCATCCTTCCTATTGTATAGACATTGATGTGATTCCTTTATTCTGGGTTTGGGAGAAGAAATCTTTTATTTCCGCTACCTTCTTTGTCTCCCCTAAAACCCAACAGTGGTATCAGAGCCACGTAAACTTCTCTATACTTTAGGATTATCGATATGATCGATTTTGGTTTGTCACCTTTATTTATTGCATACAATGCGAATAAAATTGGCTTTATGCATGTCCAATGCTAAACCCACAAATCCCAAAATACATATATAATATGTAATATGAATGAACTCGATACACGTCACCCTTAAATGAGTTTTGTGGTGGTTGTATAGCGTGGTTATGGCCAATAAACCCTATATGTGTGCTTGGTTGAATATGGTTGCTTGCATCTCGGTCCGCGCACCAATTCCCTACCTCCTTATTCCTGATGTAACTCAAGATAACTCAAGATTTCTTTCCTACCTTTGCTCCCCCCCAATGTAACTCGGGGTTTCCCAATTCAAATGTAAAATAGGATATATCTTTTATTTCCTGTTATTTCGAAGAACGGCGGACAACCTGACACAATTGAGACGATCGGTTCAAGGAGTGAACCGATCGGTTGGCAATCCAGACGACCGGTTCAAGGAGCAAGACGATCGGGTGGTGGCCATGAGGAGATGCACGACGACCAGGCGAACCGATCGGTTGGAGGAGTCAACCGATCGGCTGGTGGCACCCAGACGACCGACCAGAACGAGCAGGTCATTCATGAGATGAGTTGATCAACTCGGACGGCTATAACACTTCATCATGGACATGTTGCATGTGATGTAGACCTAGATAACCGTGATTCCTCTTGGTTTGAGGAATCACATTAGGATCACCATAATCATTTCTTTTATCATTTCACATGTTTTCTATGGGATATAGCATGTATATGATACATACTATATATTGTGGTGATTGGATATGTATATGTACCTATAAAAACCAAATCCCTCATCTAATTATTAAGTCTTTTACGCCTTCCATTAGCGGCACACATGAAAAACTTGATCGACCAAGCGTAGGTTATGCCAAAGCATGGTGCGCCGTGTATCTCACGGAAGTGTGAAGGGTAAACATGTAGGTTCTGCCAAAGCAGGGTGCATGTTTACCATGTCAGCTTTTGGGTTAGACTTAACTGGTGATTCTTAGAGCGTCTAGTCCCAGAGGCACGGAATGTTCATGGCAAGGTGTTGCACATGTTCATTCAACAAGAGTTTCATATGATGCAATTGGCATGATGGCCTACCTAAATAGTCAAGATTATGGGCGATCAGCCAAAGCTAACTCATGACTTGATGAAATACGGATCTTGACCCACTAGAAGGTTGTACGCTACAATCTTTTGAATTGATGGTGAGGGCTATCAATTTGAACAAAAATAGTGGGAGCAATAATTAATTAAAGTCCTAATTATATAGTCACCTTTTCCAATCAATCAAATAAGTCAAAATTGAGTTATGGACTAAATTGCATATATTTCCTTTTGTTGTACAATAAATGACTAATCTACAGTAATCACTTTATTTGCGGTCGGTCCTTGAGATCAACAAACTAATGGGAATAATTTCCAGGACTGATTAGGACATTGAGAAGTGTTCTCAATCAAAGAGAGAAAGCTCTAAGTCCTAGTTATACCAGAACCAGACGAACTCGATCCCACCACACCAATGGCTGAAAGTATGCTTATGGAAGCATACTGAGGATTCCGCTGATGTGGAGTGCTTAATGTTGTACTATCTGAACTATGAGTTGCAGATACAACATGAGACATATGATGTCTCCAAGACACTGTCCTAGTATGTCATGACAGAAGGAGATCCAATAAGGTATTCACACAATGTGATTGGGTATGTGGAAAAATCTGACTAAGAAGGATTTCCTCTGAGCCAAGAGTTGGCTATTGATATGATACTGCAAATGTTGCGAGAATCATACAGTTCATGATGAACTATGACATGAACAACTTTGACAAGCGTTGACAAAGTTTTTGGACATGTTGAAGACAGTGGAGGCAAAGATGAAGAAATACATACCCTAATCTTTGATGTGATCAATGAAGGATAAGTCTTAAAGGCAAGGACAAAGGCAAAGTAAAGAAGCATTCTGATGCTAGCCAACAATCCAAGCTGTCTTCAGCCTCAAGGCACATGGGAGGGAGAATGAGGGAATTACCCTCTATATTTGGAAGAACAAAAGAAGAAGAAAGGAGGGGATGTAAATCTCCACCTAAGGTATGATGAAATGAAGCACTTCTGAGGTATATGATACCAACATGAAGATCTGACATATATGATATGTAAGATCTACAAAGAAGTGATGGCCTTTATGAAAGGACCAAGAAAGGAGAACCCATCATTGGAGCAAGTGTTGCTGCCATAGATAGGAGTACCTTTCAGTTTATTTCAACCTAAAGGCATGCAATAGAGTTATGAACTGCTATTTCATATTTGCCAATGGATAGAAACACATATTTTGCATATTGTATGAAAATGATAGCAATTAATAAAGTTGATGTTTCAATCTATGTGGCAATGACTTGTTTATCTTGTGGTACTTGGTATGCATAAGATAAAATGATACCTAAAAGTTATTGATAACTCAAACGATCAAATTAGCAATATCATGAGAAATTCATCTCTAGTTTCCATATGATGGATATCTAGACTCTTTTAGTTAGAGAACCAGTAAGAGACATGAATCTCTTGGACATGATTAATCAATCTTCACTAAGGTAGTGGGAGAATGATTATCATATTAGGTATAATACATGTGATGTATTTACATACCTATTAGAGTTAATGCTAGTACTTCAAACAATGTTTAGAGAAATACCAATATGAATATCTTGAGGTGTTCAAGAATATCATGGATGAAGTGCGAATTTGGTAAAGTGCTAATTCTTGATAAGATCAATGAATGAAATACTTGAACCAAATGTTTGAGATCCTTATGAGTGATTATGATAGTGTATCATAGTAAGCTCATGATTAAGGCATGGTGGTGTCTAAATCAATAAGGAGTCATACTCTAAGGAGTTAGAGGATGATTATCAAATAACTAAATTCTTCTTAAATAAAGAATACCCCACACTAATAAAGGACATTAAGAATCACAAGGAGTTGTGAGTTCTTATATCCTTGATAGATACACCTTGATTATTTATGTGATGAGTTGGTCATGTGATGAAGTCAACTATCTAGATGAATATGAGGAACCGGATTTTGAGTTATGGTTTATGACTATTACATCCTAAATGACTTCCATGTGAACCATAAGGTATGACCTTGATGGTATCACCTATTGGGATGAAATCCATAAGTGCGAATGAGTCTTAAGCATTAAGACACATGGATAACATTTTGAGAAGGACAATGCTTGTTGATTGAAACTTAATGACTAAGAGATTTGGCATACATATACTAAAACCACATTCCTATGAGGAATAAAACAAGGATGTGTACGTGACACAACCTATAAGGTTTATGTATCCATTAATGGAAATGAAGTCTATAAGTTACAATGGACTAATCAATGTGATTGATTGAGTACAAGCAACTCAGATATGGATCTTTACTTTGATAATATAGTCAAAGGGTTTAACTTATATGACAAAGATAAAGAAGGGATATGTGATTTAGTGGTAGCGTATTCACATTCCACATGTTGATGTGAAATGAAAATGTTCTAGAATGGAAATCCAAAGTGGAAATTATATTTAGGGAAGATAGAGACGTCTTCTATGTGATAGGAATATAGATCTATAGAGATAGTTCTTGAAAACCTCTTGACCTGAAAAGAGAGAGCATACATTGGCTATCTATACTGAAGGGTTCAGTATGCATAGATTCAGTGGGAGAAAACTTATCCATGTTACATGGAGTTGGTATCCCAAGGCCAAGTGTCCAATTCTTATGAAGAATGGGAAAACTAAGAATAGATATGGATCTATCATGCATGTAAACATCCCATCATCTTGCATGTATGGAAATGGAAAGAACAAGACACATTTATCATCTTTTATGTAGGACATGACAATATGATATGCTCATCCTGATAACTCGTATGTGGGACATGACGAGTGGATGTCTGTCTAGTTCTAGTAAGGGTTACTGGTATACCATGAGAACTTGATAAGTACTTGAGAAGTACTAGTTCTATGGAAATAAGGAAGGGATCACTGTAAAGAGTTACACTAATGCGAACTTCCAAAAAGGATAGAAAATTAATCGCAATATATATATATATGAGATATATATAAAAGTGAATGTTTGTTGATAATTGGAAATGTTCCAATAAAGCTGTTTTAAAAGGAAATGCCGAGTATCCGTGTGTTAGAGAACAACAATGGATACTATATGGATCTAGGAGTTCATAGAGATGAACTTATAGATATCCGATCATTGATGACAAGTAAGAAGTACTTGGTCATGCAATGTGGCTAAAGGTTAGCATAGGAATACTAGATCACATATTGTGGCAACTCCATCTCATACGTGTGATGTACAACGAAGAGATGAGAGACATGCAATTAATACCGACTTTGGCAAGGTGTTGCCATAACTCACTATGTTAGCACAAGAGCATAATAACATGTGGGACATGTTTGAAGATCACTACGAATATGATTCAAGGGTGATTGGCTCACAATGCAAGTGGGAGTCTGTTGGTATGTATGCCCTAAGAACCAATCATGGGATGATTGGTGGGATACATTAAGATTGATTTGATAAACATCCAAGGCAAGCTTCCAATTCTTTCTGGTTCAATCATATGAGATAATGATAGAATAGATTGAATGTCTAGAGAATGACAATACTCAATGACGTATGCTTTCAGGTTGAGGACCTGAACGATGAGATCATACAGATGATAAGAGTTTGTACATTCTTATTAATTCCCTAGTCAGATGTCATTATGGAAGGTAGATAGACAACAATGACACACAAGACTAGATTGTGGTGTTGGTTGATGACATAATCTCATCAGTCATGATATGGAGATATCAAACCAAACACATATGTACTTGTTAGAGAACAAGTTTATCGGACAAACCCACCATGAGTTTGACGCATGGAACCATGACATGGTAGTCACAGTCAGTTCTCACAGTGATGGCAGTGAGTGTGATTCTTTGACCTAAAATCACTACACTCAACACATGTCGTTGGGTACACTTTGACATCATCAAACGCAGTCCTGAAACATGGGTTGTTATAAAGGTGATGATTGGGTGGCTTTGACACATGGGGCTTTTGAGGGGTGAGTGATAGATATGGGATTTGTCCCTCCTGAGGGAATTTGATATCCATGGCCACTTGATGAGTAGAATTGAGATAGGCGTGCACACGCATGTGTGAATCAGTATGTGATATTGATGTCATACATATCTCCTCCAATCTACTCTAAGATCAAGAAAGTGAATGAACGTTGACAGGATGATTTTTCCATTCCTTGAGTTCATTTGGGATATAAGTGACAAAGGAATTATACATTCGCTGTAACACCATTCACAAATTATAGGATTGAAAGTTGTTCTCCAACTTTCTATTTCACTTGGGTAGCACTGATGTGAGACTAGGCACCACTCTTTGCTTGTGAAGTCATAAGTGTAATGGACTTTCACTGCCAACGTGAAATGGACCTACATGGTCATACACATAGGATTTAACCTGGAAGAGGAGTTTATCCACAAATGATGTTTAGATTGATTACTAAAGGAGTTTAGTAGTTCAATTAAATGCTCAATCAATTAATAGCTCAAAATCATAATATTCAAGGTGTTGGATCGATTTATTAGAGTATCAGATTGATTGAAACTGCGATTGACTGATTTTGGACAGTATGCACTTCCAACCGATCGACTCATGTGATAAACCGATCAGCTCAGGTTGGTGAACCGATCGACTCATGTGATGAACTGATCGACTCAAGACAGGCTGAGACAACCGATTCAAGGGTTGAACCGATTAGCTCAACTGGTCTAACTGAGATCATTTGGAAAGTGAGAAGACTATTTTGCAAATACAATTTGTTTCACTTATACAAATTCGATTTGGACAAGGATTAATATTTGATTAATCAGAAACAAATATGAAAGTCAATTTGAGTTGGACCAGGACCATGAACTGATCAGCTCGGGGCACCAGCCGATCGGTTCAGAGCCCCAGACGATCGGCTCAGGTCCCAAACGATCTGCTCAGGACCCAAAACGATCATTTCAGGGTGTGAACCGATCAGTTCAGCTGGCGAGTTGTTTTTTTTGTGGAAAATCTCGAATCCTTCTACTCCTGCATTAATCTCGCATTGCCCGGGATAGAGAACCCTGTCCCATGACCCTCCAATATATAGGGGTAGTGGGGGGCTTCTCAGGTACACAACTCAGTGCACCAGTTGCTCTACAAAGTTGTCGTTCTCTCTGGTTTTGGTAACTAAGAGAGAGCCCGAGCAAGTGCTACCCGATAAGGGAGGCACAACAAGGGAAAGACAACTACAGAAAGTGACTGGTGGCAGGAGAGTGTGTCGGTAACTAATAAACTGACAAGAGGGTGCGACTCCTTCCGATTCCTTGTGGGACAAGGAGATCGGAGTTCCCGGTGGTCCGTGTGAACTACTTTAGAGGTAGTAGACTTCTTCCGCTTGGAGGATAGCTGTCAATCCTGACAGTCCCGGTGAGACCAGGAGTTGACAGTCCCGATGAGACCAAGAGCTGCACAGACACCGTCTAAGACTGGAGGTGAAGACCACGCAAGCCGTGAGGTAAAGTCGTCAAGCAAGCCTCGGGACAAGGTACAGCTCCATAAACCATCCTTCCTATTATATAGACGTTGATGCGATTCCTTTATTCTGGGTTTGGGAGGAGAAAATATTTGTTTCCGCTGCCTTCTCTGTCTCCCCTAAAACCCAACAATTAGAGCGTACAACACATCTACTCATAGGTTCTCCCAAAGTGTGTCACCACCGGTGGCCCTCCTCATGCCACTAAGAAGCCCATCATCTCCTCATCTGTGTCTCACAATTGCTATAATTGTTGCAATTGTGTGTGCCTGCCACACACACTTGCTTCCATCCTCGTCGTTGTGGTAGTGGAACTAAATCTCAAAAGAATATCCAATCTAAGGCAATCATAAAACCCGTGAAGATATGGGGATATCTATGGTATACCCCATTGGTTAAGAAGGTTAATAATGGGTTGTAGAATCATATATTAAGGGTTCTGTGAACCCAAGTCTAGAGATTGAAGAAGACCTCCATGTATAATAGTTTTTAGTAGCCATCTTGCGCACACTGTAGTCGTCATCAAACAAAAGACAATAACCACCATACATTGGTTCGAGTTTTCTTATACATGATTATAGAGATATTCTAGTCTCATTTGGATAAAAAATGCAAATATTTAATACAAATCCCTTATATATGCATACATATAATAATGAAATTATTTCAACTATTTTCTAAAAATTCTCAAAAAAGTTACTGAAAAATTCATCAAATATTCAGAGTGTTACATCTCATTTGAACATTAGAATCTTGATTATTAATTATGTATCATATTAATAAAATAATGTAAATGACTTTAACCATTAAAATTAGTTCAATTATAATTCTTGTATATATTATTTGAACCATTGAATGAGCTCAAAATGGTATAAAATTTCTAAACTATGTTCAATTTTATTAAAAGAACTCTTGTACCAATTTTTATGTAAAGATAATTTTTTCTTATCAAACAAAATTATCATTAGAAATACAATTTTTGGCCAATATGAATTTTATAATCGTTCAAGAGATATCCCAAAATTTTCAAAAATGATACATATCTCCTTTACGATTTTAATGTGATTATTGAACAATACGCTACTCCAAAAACATATATTAAAGAACTCACTTAGGTGAAAATATGAAAATTCCATTGATGCATGGGTTTTTAGTCATTTTCACAGACATATTTTCCTTGATTTTATGTGTTGTTTTGTCATTTATTTGATTAATAATGAATAAAATATTTTTAATAGCTTGTGATATATAAATACATAAAATTATATGATTTTTACTATTTAAGATGGTTTAATGTTTATCCCGACCATTTATCCACGTTCTTGTGTATTTTCAGGCACAATTGAACTTTACAAAGTCGATACTACCGACACCAAAAGTCGGTGTGACTTCACATCAGTACTTGACCAGAAGAGACTCGTACAAACACAATACTATCGAAACTCAAAATCAGTAGTACTAAAACCTCACCAGCAAAGCACAAGGAGGAATCGTGAAAAGTCGGTACTACCGAGTTCACAAACTCAATACTACCGAGATGGCATCAGTTGGGAGTGCTCGGGCGAACTAAAGACTCGGTGCTATCGATACAAGTCGATAGTACCGATATTGTCATGAGTCACGACTATCCTAGGATCTCAATACTATCGACTATCAAGTCGGTACTATCGAGTATGCCCGATTTGGAAAATATGAAGATAACAATCTAGTCCAACAACTGGCGTTATTTCGTACCGAGTAAGTGGCTCCTATGACCTAAGGGGAGCTCAGCCAGATGTGAGGAAGCAACCATTTGCATTGCATGACACCAGAGAAAGAGAAGAGAAAGGAATCAAAAGCTTCACCCGAGACGATCTGAGCACCTCCAGAAGGCAAATCGACATTCGAAAGACAACCGATTGCACACACAACATAGGGGGTCATCCGAATCAGCTATTCACCAGGGGTTACTTAGTTTTCTAATGTTTTCCATGTTTTTCTCTTTCTCTACCATGTATTCGTCAATGAAAACCATGCAGAGCTAATATCCTTGATTCCTTATGACTCAGGAGTAGCCCGAATATGCATTGTAACTGATTTCCATACATCGATATCATTTTAATCCCTATTTTCTGGATATAAATCTATGAAGTTGCTTTGTTCTGTTTATGTCTGATTAACATAGATAGATTATTAGACTCTTAACCATTTCAGGAGAGAGGTTAATGGTGGGAAAGTATAGATTTACCCATTTATTGCACCTCTTGGAAAAGCCAGAGAATAAATGGGAGGAGAAACCCAGAGTTTATTCATAAAACACCTAACTAATCAATCATTTGCTATGGAAATGGGATTGGCATTAGAATAGGTAGTGAACTACGCTGTAAGAATGAGTAGTTCTGACTACATGATCTTTATCCAGGGATAGGGGTAATAAATATTGGTGTATGGAATGAATTGCAATGTTATATGTGGTGAAACCATAATCCTAAGGAATTCCCTAAGTCTGAGTAATTTGAGTGTTAAGTTTTCTTCATTCTATTTTTATTTCTGTTCAATTAAACCAATTCAATTTCACATGCCTAACTGATTTGACCATAGTTAGTAGTAGTGTTATGGAGAATGTTTCCCTGTGTTCAACTCAGGCCCCAAAAGGGCCTGAAGTAGTTCACTTGCGTACAACACACAATAAATACGTGTCAAGTTTTTCACGTCATTACCTGGGAAATGACAACATCCAACACTACCCTTTTAATTTTTATTTTTTTCTTTATTTTATTTTCCATTTCACTTAGAGATGAATCATAAAATTATTATTGTTTCTATCTCCATTACTGTACTCTGACAATCAATTTTCTACTTTCAGGTACTGGTGTATGGTGCACACTCGAGCCCACAGTTACAGAGAGCCATCTTCACTGGGTTTTGGGCAAGCAGAACTCCTTCATAGAGAGAGGAAAGTTGGAAGGTTTGTGGATAGATTCCACCAAACTCCACCACCGACGCCTCCTCCTGAAAGACTTATAACACCAAAAGAACCTGAGTCAATAGAAATGGGGGATGGAGAAGAAGATCAAATGATATGACCTATAGGTACGACAACTTTTAGGTTGGTTTACGGACGTGCTTGTCATTTATGAGTAGAGCTTGAGCATATGGCGAAGTAGGCATTGAGAAAGTTAAAATTTGGATTGGATGAAGCAGGTAGGAAAAGACAAGACTGTTAGAGATGAATGAACTAGATGAGCTTAGGATGGATGCTTACAAAAGTTCTATGATTTATAAGGAGAGGACAAAAAAGATTCATGACAGACATATTATGAATAGGGTGTTTCTTCCAGGACAAAAGGTTCTCCTTTTTAATTCCCGACTTAAGTTACATCCAGGCAAACTGAGGTCCAAATGGAGTGAACCATTTGTGATTGACCAGGTTTTTCCCCATGGTGCTGTGAAGATTTTAGATGGGACTAGGTCATTCCTTGTTAATGGCCAAAGATTGAAGCACTACTATGGTGGGGAAGTGGAGCAGAGAATAGAAGAGGTACAACTTATAAAATTCCATTAGATTCTTGCTCTTAGGAACGTCTCATCTAGGACATTAAACAATAGCACTTGTCGGGAGGTAACCCAACCTTCATTTCCCTTATTCATGTTCATTTTAGCATTGTAGTTGTCATTTTATTCCTATTTCTTGAAAAAAGGTACGTTGACCTGTTTGTGAAGTGTGCAGATTTTTCCCAGGTCGGTACTACCGAGACACCCATTCGGTAGTACTGAGATTATATCAGCAAATCATCCACACAAGTAAGACATACTCGGTACTATGGACTCTCTCAGTCAGTACTACCGAGTCTCTAAAGATTTTGAGTGCTACCTAATAAGAATTCAATAGTATCGACAACAGTGTCGGTACTACCGACTTTTTGTTGCTCCCAAAATCAGAACATTGAGACGAAACATTCGAAATTACCGAGCCATCACAACCAACTCGGTACTATCGACATTCTAGTTGATATTACTGACGCATGACATCAACAATATGTGGACGCTCAATTCAATGGAAGATGCATTCTTCATCACACAGTCGGTAGCACCGATCTGTAACTCAAGTCGGTACTACTGATTTCAACTCAGTACTACCGACTCCAAGTGATCCGCGCTCGGGACATAATCAAACGTCAGTCATCCATACATCCGAGCCACAGATCTGTGCTTGCAGCTTAGTACTACTGACATAAAAGTCAGTAGTACTGACTCTGCCCGATTCAACTACATAAGGAGGGATGGTGAATCCAGTTTATTCAAACCACTTCCTCCACTCCTCCTGTAACTCAGAGTAGAGCTGCACCAGACATCGGCGATCTTCATCAAGCTTATCTTTCCTCTTCCTCCTTCTTGCATTAGCATCATGGCACCAAGGAGAGGCCCTTCTACGTCGGCAGAGCAAGGCGAGTTGGTCTCTCAACCAACATGCATCCAACATCCGTCCTTAGAGATTAGGGAAGTCTATGAAGAGCTACAAATGAGGCCAATGGTGCCAAAACGATATGGAGATCACACATTGATCGAGTGAGTGGACTTCACTACGAACATGCAATGTCAGAAGCAGCTCATGGAGGGAGACAATCCATTATTCAGTGACTGGCAGACTTACCCAAAACTCATCCTTGAATTCTTGGCATCACTAGATGTTCTTGTCACCCCAGATCATCAGTTAGGAGGTGAATGGCGGGAAGGTATATTCATCTTCCATCTCATAAAAAACAACTACTCCATCACTTCACGGGCCTTCAACAACATCTTCAACTGGGCTCACATCCCAGAACGCTCGGCCCCTTCTGATTTCGACTTCGACTTGGCTTGGGAGAAGTTGAGTGAGGTGCCAGAGGGCTTTCACATATGCTAGCATGTCAACTCTATTACTGACATCGAGCACCCTTTGATCAAATCCTGCACCGCCTCTTCACCAACACCATCTTTGCTCATTCCAGTCAAGCTCAAGGAAAGGTACTACATGCGAACCTCTACTTCCTCTACAGGCTATTGGATGGAGATATTGTCAACTTTGGATGCTTCCTTCTTCTCTGCATGATCTTAATTCGGCACAACGGTATAAGGAAGGTGCCAATTGTACTTGGGGGTCTCATCACCCCCATCGTGCTACACTTCCGTCTTGACTTGTCTACCCTCACGCCCATGGAAAATACAAAGAAGCTGTATCTCCTGCACTTTCGCAAGGCGACCATCCTTGGCTTCCACCACAATGTGCTGTATGGGACTTGCACACATCGAGCAAAGTTCCAGGAGCGAAGCCTCCCTAACCCCATCTTCAACCTACATGGAGTGCACCATCTTCGGTGACCACTAGACGAGGGGGAGGCAGAAGATCCACCTAGGGTAGCAGCTCAGGATGATGACAAGCAGCAAGATGATGATGACTCTGACGACACTATTGAGGAGGTCCCTATCCCCATCACTCAGAGTGCAGTCATGTGCTAACGGGCCCGCACCTACGCTGACTCGACTTCTTCTGCCCTCTCTCATTCTCAGGAGGAGAAAGACCCATACAACATGGTGGGTATGTATGGGATGTTGCAGGAGATCCAGACTGGACAACAACAACATCGGGCGACATTGGCAGGTGTGCAAGAGATACAAGGAAGGTTGTACCAAAACTAGCAGGCGATATATGAGAATGAATGCCTTCTCTTAGCAAACCAAGAGAATGTTCACATGTGCATGCAACAAATGGAGTAGTACCAATATCCCTTCTTCGACCACTATTGGAACTAGGGATATTTTGGAGGGTGCCCACAACCACAACAGATTGCACTACCAGATCTATCTTTTCAGGGGATGTTTCCCCTTCATGACCCCAATATGCCTCCGCCACCTCCATTTTGAGCAATGGTACCACTGTTACACCTCTTAAGTGTGAGTATTGACTATGTGGACATAGTCATATTCAAGATTGGGGGGTGCTGAAACAACATTCTATCTTAGTTTATATAATTTTTCTTACATTTTTATGTTGTTTATTTTTATTTTGAGTTATGCATTTTTTAGATCTACACCTATCTAGTGTAATTGTGGAGCAATAATGCATGGTTGCATATGTTAATTCATAGGTGTTAGTGCATATAAATGCTTGTGTCTTCATAGCTTAACTTATGACATATTTGTGCATCACCACTTGAGGAAGTGTTTGGTTAAGTCAGCTCTAGGATATAGGATATGAATGAACATCTAAATCAAAATGGGAAACTGAATGAAGATGGTGTTGAGCTTAAGTTGATAAAACCTTTAATGAGATTTTAAATGGAAATCTAAGAAAGAAATCTTAAAATCACCCTATGCACAGGTCATTAATGATGGACATATCATAATCCTATAAAAGGCATTGTCTCTTAGTTATGTGATTCCATCCATCCTTTCCATCCAATTTTGAATCACCACCTCAAGATGAATGAGTGCTCCAACTTATTTCTTTTGATTTCATTACATGGCATGATAGGTGACATGGTATATTAGTTTATCCTTACTTGCATTAAAAAAAAGTTGCATTTGTATGCACGAACAATCTTAGTGCATACCATCTTAGTTGCATAGAAATTGCATGTAGATTACATACATTTCATCGCATTCAATCCTTTTTCATCATGTGGATTGTAGTCTCTATTTGTGAAGATTGAAGTGGGGGCATACCTCCACATGTGAAAAAAAAGAGAAAGAAAAATATATGAAGTGAAACCCCAAGCATAACCCAGTCATGCCAAAGACAAGAAAACTATGGGCTAGAAAAAATTTAATCTCAAGATTTCTTAAGGAGAAAGTATGTCCTTGAGTCTTCTTGAAGAGATGAATTAATTCACATGATGCATATGTTTGTTTTTATAGTCTCATTTTCTATTATGAGATATCTTTATACATGCATCATGTGTCAAAAAGAAAAAGAAAGAGAAAAAGTCCATAGGCATTAGGTCTCATGCATAACATTCTTTTCACTCATGTAGGTCATCATTCTTTTTGCATAAATAAGTTGAATGTACTTGTGATTCTTCAATTGCCACCCATCTCATATCATTAATTGCTCTCATTGGTAGACCACTCAAAATGATTGATCTCCTCATCCATTATTATAAGGAGATATGCTTCCAAGTAGTTGGTAGTTAGGAGAGAGTAATTTAGATTAGGGAATTACATAGTGCACCAAGTGAATGCCTAAAAATAATGATATTATTTTCTTTCTTGATAATGTTAATTGATCAAAAGGTAGACATTTTCTATGGAAATTTTTGGTCATTGTAGAACTGTTATTGGTTTAGTGGTCATTGGAGGCTAGTTCAGGGATTGTTCGGTGGGCATGATTAAGAAAAGATTTCATGTGTTATATCCTTTTGCTGACTTACATCAAACAGATCCAAGAGTAGTGTTGCTCGAAGACGAGCAACATTTAATCTTAGGGGAGTTTTATGCATGGGTTTTTAGTCATTTTTACATGCATATTTTCCTTGATTTTATGTGTTGTTTTGTCATTTATTTGATAAATAATGCATGAAATGCTATTAATGGCATGTGCTATCTAAATGCATCAAATTATATCATTTTTATTGTTTAAGATGGTTTAATGTTTATCTCGAGCATTTATCCACATTCTTATGCATTTCTAGGTACAATTGAACTTCACAGAGTCGATACTACTAACACCAAAAGTTAGTGGTATTGACTTCACATCAGTACTTGACCAGAAGAGACTCATACAAACTTGATACTACCGACACTCAAAGTTGGTAGTACCGAAACCTTGTTAGTAAAGCATAAGGAGGAATCGCAAAAAGTCGGTACTACCGAGTTCACAAACTCGTTACTACCAAGATGGCATCAGTAAGGCAGTGCTTGGGTGACCTAAAGTCTCAGTGCTATTGAGACAAGTCGATAGTACCGACATTGTCATGAGTCACATCTACCCTAGGATCTCAGTACTATCAATTGTCAAATTGGTAGAGTCTGCCCGATTCAACAAATCTGAAGATAGCAATCTAATCCAACGACTGGCGTTATTTCGTACTGTAAGTGACTCCTATGACCTAAGGGGAGTTTGGCTAGATGTGAGGAAGCAATTGTTTTACATTGCATGACACAAAATAAAGAGATGAGAAGAGAAAGGAAGTGAAGCTTCACCTATGACGATCCGAGCAACTCCGAAAGGCGAATCGGAAGTCGAAACACATATGATTGCACACACAATGTAGGGGATTTTCTGGATTAGCTATTCACTAGGGGTTACTTAGTTTTTCTAATGTCTTCCACATTTTTCTCTTTCTCTACCATGTATTTGTCAATGAAAATCATGCGGGGATAAACCCCTTGATTCCTTAGGACCCGGGAGTAGCCCAGATTTGCATTGTAACTGATTTCCATGCATTAATATAACTTTGTCCCTATTTTCTGGATATAAATCGATGAAGTATCTTTGTTCAATTTATGCCTGATCAAGATATATAGATTATTAGACTCTTAATCATTTTGGGAGAGAGGTGAAGGGTAGGAAAGCATAGATTTACCCATTTATTTCACCTTTTGGAAAAGGCGAAGAATAAACGGGAGGAGAAACCCAAATTTTAATGATATATCACCTAACTAATCAACCAATTGCTACGGAAATTTGGTTGGCATTAGAATAGGTAGTGAACTACATTAAATGAGTGAGTAGTTTTGACTATAGGCTCTTTATCTAGGGATAGGGATAATAGATATTGGTGTATGAAATGAATTGCAATGTTATCCATGGTGAAACCATAATCCTAAGGAATTCCCTATATCTGAGTAATATAAGTGTTAAGTTCATTTTATTTTATTTTTGTTTCTGTTCAATATGACCAATTCAATTTCACAGGCCTAATTGATTTGACCATAGTTAGTAGTAGTCTTCTAGAGAATGTTTCCCTGTGTTCGACTCAGGCCTCAAAATGGCGTATATTACTTCGATACGTTCACTTGCGTACAACACATGGTAAACACATGTCACCAATACTTAGGGATTCTAAGGCTAGGATCGTTTAGATGATGTCAAACTTATATACAACCTCAATATCATTTTTATAAAGCTTTCATTATTTCAAGGAACATGACCTTTCATCACAGAATGTTCAATTGTATTTTCGACCTCATTGCATCCATTTTTGCAATCAAAACTAGATCTTATGCACATACTATATATCATCACTCACATATTTTTTATAATGCATTATATCATATATAAAATATTGGATTAAGGAACCAAAATTTTAGAATAAATAGTATGTACCCATAAAAAATGAGGGAAAGCAAAAAAATAAATTCTTAGTACCTAATCACATATACCAAATTAGGATCACATTTTAAAAGAGAAATAATGTTCAAGAACAATTTCAAAATCGACTATCCAAGTTTAACCCTAGTGGGTTAACCTTAGGAGGGAATAACTAGGTCATATAGACATTTTCATGACTCAGATGTCAATGATTTCTAGGATAGTATATGCATTTGTTCATGTTCACACAATTAGTTCATGTATAGGTCATATAAATGTGTTAAATACTGACTAAACAAATGGGATCATATTTTAGTATATATAGAATATAGCTCATGTAGAAACAACAAATTTGAAACAATAACAATAAACAAATGATATATATATATACATATATATATATATTAATATTAATATTAGAATATAGGTGCACTATGAGTCAGTTATGGGTATATTAGGATTAGAATATAAGTTCTCTAGGGTTCATACACATGTTCACTAGGATTTGATGTTGTTGAATTAGGATTCAAAAGTGGGTGCACTAGAAGCGCATGGTTTGGTAGAGAGTGCACATGGATTAGAATATCATTTAGACGTGAGTGGATGAGGATCCAATCTTAGTATATCCAAATGCTGACACAACTTTTGATGGTGAGTTCTGATTCATAATACATTTTCAACTACATTTTATGCCATGTGCATAATAATCAACAATATAATTTGGATGAGGGTGGAATAGGATCCAATTTTGGGTATTACAGTTTTGATATAGGATTAAACTTTATTTAGGATTAGCAAATGAATATAATACCCTACCTAATTATTTAAATAGGTCAAGGTAATTATTTTTTCAACCCAACCAAAATTTGATCCAACCTCCAAAACCTAAAATTATTTCAGGTTCGACCAAGGTTTTGAATTTAGACTCAATTTGTCCTAATTAGCTTAAAATCACATTATATTTCCAAATAAAATAAAAGACACTGATTATAAACCACAATATGGCCAATTAGGTTACCCAAAAGTCCTTAGGTCTAACTTTGATTTTTCTACATAGCACATGTATTAGTTTTAGATTTATTCTTTTTATTATTTATATATATGATTTTAATGGTTTACTATGCAATATTTTGTATACATTTGTGCTTCAAATAATTGTAATAATGATAGAAATCGTTTGTATGTTCTAAATACATTTAAGTATTTTTCAAATAAATTATATGTATTGAGTATACTTTATTATAATAGAGTAGACCGATAATAGATTTGTTTTCAAAAACCATAATCTAGGTTTCTTGTTTTATGTGTCAGACTCAATAGACCCAAAAATATTTTACCTATGGGTTAGGGTCAAGAGTTTTGACCCAAAAATCCATATTTTACAACTATAGGGTATATAAAAAAAGTGTCGACCCAAAATTAAAACTTGTCAACTTACACCCAACTGACACCCATATCTTTAATGCATAAGTTTTCAACTTTGAGTCTCCCACTTCACAATATTAATATAATTTAGGGTTCTCATCAACATGTCAATTGAAGGTGCATCAATGTACCTATATTGAGCAGTAGGAGAAGTAGGACTCAAATGAGCGTTCAACATGATTTTATGGCATGTACTCAAGGATTGAAAAAAGGATTTAGATGTAGGTGGACTAGGATCCAAATGTAGATGTATTAATATTCATATATAGATAGACAAGGATTTATTTGCATGTGTAACATGATTAAATTGCCGGTGCATTGGGATACAAATATGAGTGTACAAGAATTGCACAATTGAATAGTCAGTGCATAAGGATTTTTAACGTACTAGGTTTAATAGTATGTACATGTGAAATAGGATTATATGTCTGTGTATGAAGATTCAACTATGGGTATACTAGAATTTAGATAAAAGTGTGGTAGGTACTATAGGATTCAAAATGTATTTTAAACATGATCCAATAACATGTGTGGAAAAACTAGAATATGATCCCAGAATCACTAGGATCCAATGGTGTGTATATTAGGAACTAGATATAGGTGCACTAGAATTCGGATAGAGGTGCACTTTATTACAATTATGTGAAAATATAAACATTGGTTCACTAGGATAGCAAAATTCGATAGAAGGTAGACAAGAGTCAAAAATATGATTCGTTGTGAGTGGACCCATGATATGATTGTTAATATACTAGTATTCCAATACAAGAATGCTATGAATCCATTGTGAGTGCACTTTGATTGTAAGGAATATATTTGGTTATAAGTGTACCTAGATTCGAGTCGTTTGTGTGTCTCATTCATAAGAAAGTTCACCGAGATTTGGATGTAAATAGGGATTCAAGGGTACATGTTCAACATGGTTTGATAGACCATGAAAAGTATTATAATTGAATTTTGATTTAGGTGGATGATGATACAATAATAAGTATATTATGAATAGAATATAGGTTCACTGTGGCTTGGATACAAACACATTAGGATTTGTGTACTAGTGTGTTTGGCTTCAAATGCTAGTGCACAAAGATCATAGGATTTTGTATCGGGTGCACAAGGACTAGAAATAGGATTTAGATGTAAATGGACCAAGGTCTAATTGTCATTTTACTAGATTTTGTGCACAAGTGTTTATGGATTTGAATGTGGGTGCACAATGATTGCAAAAAGATTTTGTAGTGTGTGCATCTGGATTGAGTCTTGTGTGTGCCATAATTCATACACATATGCAAGAGGGTTCACATGTGGGTTCTCGAGAATGGAACCAAGAACGAATATCATGTAGTGCATGCTTTAATAGTAGGTGTACTAGGACCTACCACGATTTAAATTCAAGTGCACCTAGACTAAGTGGAATTTGAAGCAACATCCAAATGTGTACGACACATTAAAAAGGATTCAAACCACTCAAATGGAAGAGAAGGCGTGGGAGAAAGGTAAAACTTCCTATGATACCTCCACTTACCCTACACCTGGGATTTTTAAATGATGGCAAAATGTTCATGTTGTGTGGAACATATGTCATTTAGGTCTTCCTGAGGACTTAGTATCACATAACCATTTGTTACCCTCTGTCAACCCCCACTAAAGAGTCAGTGGCAGTGGGGATTGGGTGCCCGTCCATAGAATGGCACATAGTTTCACACAAGTAATATATATGAAAAGGCAATAACAAACTAAAGAGATAACATGATACTAAACATGGAGATTAGAGATAAGTGCCCATTTCTATATTCAAGCATACCCATTGGTGTTCCATTCAAGTCCAGAGTGTAGCAGATCTTCATTTGGCAACTACAAATTCGATTAACAAAACATATTAATGCTAAAGCATTAAGTACGCTATGAAAATGCAAGTAAGCAGTTTAAGAATACTATAAAAGTTGCTTGGATAGAAACATTATATAAGCAAGATTTAGAAACAAAGCGTGAAACACTTAAAGACATTCTTGTATACAAAGTGTGTTTTATGTACATTTACATTATACTTAACAACATATTATGGCCATTGACCAGCTTCCCATTGGAAGGGTTCGTAAGGGTGCTCAAGATTAGCTACCCTTTTATCAATGTGAGGGACCTCAAGACCAAAGTCAATGAGATAACCCTATTTCATTCATGCCTCATGCCCTTGCCCCAATAATTGAGGAAGGTACACTAGGTTTTTATAATGGACAAGTTCAATTGTGTTCATGGTTTGTTCAACATATTTCAAGCAAAACGAATGTACTAATCATAGAGAACAAGTAGCTCAATCAAGTAATTAACTAGCCAATCATTTGTATGATCATACATACAAATAAGCCAATACCATAGTGTGGTCAAGAGAGTAAGCGTACCTTATGAGTTATCATTCTAGAGTCAATCCTAAAGATTATCCAAACCAAGGGTACCTCACAAGAAACATATATATATCATGGTGTCTTAGATCTAAGGGGTTGGTAAATCAAACATCATATGATACATGTGGATGTTCCCCTAGACATAGGTTTCAAGTATTTCAAACATAGTTTCTAAAGTTCCAAATATGCAAGCAAAGATTTCATGAAGCATGAGCATCAACACTAGAAATTAGGTCTAGATGGACCATCCACACTAAGAGTGATACTAGATAAACAAAATCTATGATTGGACATAAGAGAAGCATGTGATTTAGATTATCATCCTTATTTTGAACATGCACGATCATAATTAGTCATATTAGGTCAATTCATGCAACATTGTACATTTCAAAGTCATGGGAGAACTAAGTAGACCAAGCTAGCATGTAGATCCTATAAGGTTGTATCACTGATTTCAAGTCATTAAGATATCATGGATATCATTAGGGGGTCATACATGCAAGGTTTGAGTCAAACAACCAATATGTGTAATCGCATCACATTAGATCCATTTCATGCAATATGGTCATGTTTCCAAGTCATGCAAGCATTAAGAACATTGGATATATCAAGTTGGTATTAGTGCTACAAGGATGATGGATCTACTAAATTAAACAAGATAGAGTATGTGTTTAGCATAAGATTCATATGTCATCCCATAGAAACCAAACGGGTCTACTTGGTCATTTTAGTGCACAACTAGGTACTTGAGGTTTTAAGGGACAAGTACGGCAATAGGCACAAAAGCTCAATCAAGAGTTTCACAAATCATCATGTCATTTACTAATTTCAGGATTGAAAGATTAAATGATGACATATAAAGCCAAACTCTCAAACTTGATCAAGTTATAGCATGTAAGTGCATAAAAGAGTCACCTTTTGGTCAAGAATGAACATTAGGGTCAAGATTTAAATTAGGGTTCATTTAAAAGGGTACAAGACCTAAATCATATAAAAAGTGATCCAAGGTTACTGATCTAGTGGATTTGTAAGACTAGATAATATTAATGATACATATGTAGCATGGTTGAGATTAATTAATAAGAACAAGATTCACTAAGCATCATTTTTACCAAAACAGAGACAAAACATGTAAAATTAGCAACTGATATTAATGTCATTAGAAGGATGACGAATTCCTGATCAAAATGATATATAATATTAAGGTATTTGGTTAACCAAGATAGGAGTTATGAGGTTTGGAAGATTTGAACATAAAAAAGATTTTTCAGATGTTTTACCCTGATTAAGCCATGAGGATGGGATATGTGGGCTGACCTGCCAGGGAGGCATCATGTGCATGAGCCAGTAGCGCCCAGGGACTCCATACTCACAGTCAATGATGGTGAGTAGTGACTGGGTAATCTCCTCGCGTGGTCCATCATGGCTCCTCACACCTGGAGGCGACCACTGGAGGTTGGGAGCATCAAGTTGCGATCGAGGGGGTTATGTTGTAGGTCAGACCTTGTGCAGTGAGGAGCGGTGGGGAGAGGTAGGATGCACTGAAAACTAGCTTAGAGTAGACAGAGAGGCATTGGGTGACCAGGACGGTGGGTCGTGATGACCCCCATGCGTCGTCATGTAGTTGGGCAGCAGAACTGGAAGGACGCGCTTGCGTCACGAGTGGGCGGGAAATGATAGGGTTTGCATTAACAAGAGGACATGGGAGTGAGAGAAAGAGGGTGATAAGGAGAGGTTGAATGGGTGAACTTGGGCTGTGGATTCCCAATACAATGCCCAAAACATCACCACTAACCTTCCGTTAGGGTTTGTAGACCCAGCCACAGAGGAAGGTGGCTCCACCGTAAGGAAAATTGAAGGTTGCATGGCTTAGGGGACGGGATAGGAAGCAAGAGGGGTGGTTCACGGGGCTACATGTGAGTTTTATAGGCAACACAGGGAGTGTGGTGGTGTCTAGGGTTAAGGGTAGGTCGGTTGGCATTAGAGGAGGAAAAGGAGGTTGGCCCGGCCCCTGACCTGCTCCTCCCAGCAGTCCCTTCACGCCCATTAGCGTTGGTCGTGGGTCAGACGAGAAAAAGTGGCCCGAGGTAGTGGTGGGAAGAGGATAGATGAGGCTGGAGAGGAGGGGAGCGTGTTTTCAAAGTAGCTTTGCTATTACTACTGACGCAAGGTGGGTGGGGGACCAACTTGTTGGTATGTATGCCCTGAGAGCCAATCATGGGATGATTGGTGGGATACATTAAGATTGATTTGATAAACATCAAAGGCGAGCTTCCAATTCTTTCTGGTTCAGTCATATGAGATAGTGATAGAATAGATTGAATGTCTAAAGAATGACAGAACTCAATGACGTATGCTTTCAGGTTAAGGACCTGAACGATGAGATCATACGGATGCTAAGAGTTTGTACATTCTTGTTATGTCCCTAGTCGGATGTCATTATGGAAGGTAGATAGACAACAATGACACACAAGACTAGATTGTGGTGTTGGTTGATGACAGAATCTCATTAGTCATGATATAGAGATATCAAACCAAACACATAGGTACTTGTTAGAGAACAAGTGTACCGGACATACCCACCGTGAGTTTGACACATGGAACCATGAGATGGTAGCCACAGTCAGTACTCACAGTGATGGTGGTGAGTGTGATTCTTAGACCTGAAATCACTACACTCAACACATGTCGTTGGGCACACTTTGACATCATCAAACGCAGTCCTGAAACATGGGTTGTTATAAAGGTGATGATTGGGTGGCTTTGACACATGGGGCTTTTGAGGGGTGAGTGATAGATATGGGATTTGTCCCTCCTGAGGGAGTATGATATCCATGGCCACTTGATGAGTAGGATTGAGAAAGGCGTGCACGCATGTGTGAATCAGTATATGATACTGATGTCATACATATCTCTTCCAGTCTACTCTGAGATCAAGGAAGTGAATGAACGTTGACAGGATGACTGTTCCATGCCTCAAGTTCATTCGGGATATCAGTGACAAAGGAATTATACATTCGTTGTAACACCATTCATGGATTGTAGGATGAAAGTTGTTCTCCAACTTTCTACTTTCACTTGGGTAGCACTGATGTGTGACTAGGCACCGCTCTTTGCTTGTGAAGTCATAAGTGTTATGGACTTTCACTGCCAACGTGAAATGGACCTGCAGGGTCACACACATAGGATTTAACTTGGAAGAGGAGTTTTGTCCACAAAGCAAAGTTTAGATTGATTACTAAAGGAGTTTAGTAGTTCAATTAAACACTCAATCAGTCGATAGCTCAATATCGTATGGTTCAAAGTGTTGGACGCATTGATTGGAGTGTCGGATTGATTGAAATCGCAATCGACTGATTTTGCCCAACCTGTGCTCCCAACCGATCAGTTCATGTGATGAACCGGTCGGCTGAGGTTGCTGAACCGGTCGGCTGGAGTGTCCAGGCCGATCGGCTCATGCCCAGGTTGAAATGACCGGTTCAAGGGTTGAACCGATCGGCTCAACTGGTGCAACCGACCAGTTGGGAAAAGTCATGTCGACAAGAATTTTCCTTTGGTTTCAAACTGCCCAATTCGATTGGGAATAATATTGGTATTCGATACCAATTGGGAAAGAAACAAGGAAAGTCTTTTTGAGCCGGATTAGGACCATGAACCGATCGGTTCAGGGCACCAACCGATCGGTTGGAGTGCCCCAAACGATCGGCTCAGGTCCAACCGATCGGCTCAATGGCTGAACCGATCGGTTCAGCAGTGAACCGATCAGTTCAGGTTGCGAGATGGTTGCTTTTTGTGGAAAATTCTCAAACCCTTCTACTCCTGCGTTAGTCCCACATTGCCTGGGATGGAGAACCCTGTCCCATGACTCTCTTATATATATAGGGGTATTGGGGGCTTCTCAAAGTACAACTCAGTGCAACCAATTGCTCTGCAAGTTGTCGTTCTCTCTGGTTTTGGTAACCGTGAGAGAGCCCGAGCAAGTGCTTCCCGCAAAAGGGAGGTGCAACAAGGGAAGGACAACTACAGTTGCAACAGGAGGCAGGAGAGCGTGTTGGTGACTAGTACGTCAACAGGAGGGTGCGACTCCTTCCACTTCCTTATGGGACAAGGAGAGTGGAGTTCCAGGTGGTCCGTGTGGACTACTACAGAGGCGGGAGGACACTGCCGCTTAGGAGGACAACAACTGTCATCCGACAGTCCGGTTCGAGTAGGAGTTGTCAGTCCCGGTGTGACCAGGAGCTGCACAGACACCGTCAAAGTCCGGAGTTGAAGACCGCGCATTGTGCGAGGTATTGTCGCCGAGCAAGCCTCGGGACAAGGTATGATTCCGCAAACCATACTTTCCTATTATATAGACGTTGACGCGTTTCCTCGGTATGGGTTGGGGGAGAAATTTTTTCATTTCCGCTGCCTTCTCTGTCTCCCCTAAAACCCAACAGTGGTATCAGAGCCACGTCAGCTGTTCTATATTTTAGGAATATCGATATGATCGATTTTGGTTTGTCGCCTTTATTTATTGCATACGATGCGAATAATATCGGCTTTATGCATGTCCAATCCTAAATCCACAAATCCCTAATTACATAAATGATATGTATTATTAATGCACTCGATACGCGTCGCCCTTAAACGAGTTTTGTGGTGGATGTGTGTAGCATGATTATGGCCTATAAACCCCTATCTGTGATTGGTTGTGTGTGGTTGCTTGCATCTCGGTCTGCGCACCGATCTTCCCTCTCTTATTCCTGATGTAACTCGAAATAATTCGAGATTCTTTCCTACCTTTGCTCCCCCCGAATGTAACTCGGGGTTTCCCTTTTTAAAGCAATGTAATAAATAGAATAGGATTTTATTTCCTGTTATGTCAAAGACTGGCGGACATCAAGACGACTGCTCAGACGATCGGTTCAAGGAGTTAACCGATCGGTTGACCTTCCAGACGGTCGGTTCAAGGAGTGAACCGATCGGTTGATGATCAGTTCGAGGAGCGAGACGAGCGGGTGGCAGACATGACGAGATGCACGACGACCAGGCAAACCGATCGGTTGGAGGAGCCAACCGATCGGCTGGTGGCACCCAGACGACTGGCTGCAGAGTACAGATCATTCATGTGATGAGTTGATCAACTCGGAAGACAAGGCAAAGAAGTTCATCTTGTACAGGTTGCATGTGATGTAGACCTAGATGACCGTGATTCCTCTTGGCTCAAGGAATCACATTAGGATGGCCATAATCATCGTTTTTATCGTTTGTGCATGTTTTATGTGGGATATAGCATGTATATGATACGTACTATGTATTGTGGTGATTGGATATGTATATGTATATAAAACCAAATCCCTCATTAAAATATTAAGTTTTAGATGCCTTCCAAATGCGACACACGTGAAAAGTTTGATCGACCAAGTGTGGGCACGCCCTAGCGTGGTGCACCGTCTATCTTGTGGAAACGTGAAGGATGAATGTGTGGGTCTGCCCTAGCAGGGTGCATATTCATCGTGTTTGCTTTGGGTCGGACTTAACAAGGTGATCTAGATGGGATCTAGTACCTTGAGGCATGGAGATGATCATTGCAAGGAGTTGTATATGACATTTTATCAAGAGTTGCATATGATGCAATTGGCAAAAGTTTCCTACCTGAGAGATCTATGTTGTGGGTGACAGCCCTAGCTGGTCCATGACTTAGAGGATTTCAGGATCTTGCCCACTAGAAGGTTGTACGCTGCAATCTTCCGAATTGATGGTGAGGGCTATCAATTTGAAGTAAAATAGTGGGAGAGATAATTAATTAAAGGCCTATTTATATCGTCAAACTTTCAAATCAATCAAATAAGTCAAAAATGAGTTTTGGACTAAAATTGCATATTTTCCTTTTGTAGTTCAAATGGCAACAAACAACAACAACTTCTCTTTGCGATCGGTCCTTGACAAGGACAAGCTAAATGGGACAAACTTCCACGACTGGTATCGGACATTGAGAATTGTTCTCACTCAAGAGCGCAAGCTCTATGTCCTGGATACTCCAATTCCAGAGGAACCCGCTCCTAATGCACCAAAGGCAGAAAGGGATGCTTACAAGAAGCATTCTGATGATGCCATTGATGCAAAGTGCTTGATGCTATGTTGAATGAACCATGAGTTGCAGAGGCAACATGAGAACATGGGTGTCATTGAGATGATTCTGCATCTCAGGAACATGTATGAAGATCAGGCACGGCAAGAGAGGTACAATGTTTCTAAGGCGCTGTTCAAGTGCGTCATGACAGAAGGAGATCCAGTTGGTCCTCACACACTCAAGATGATTGGGTATGTGGAGAACCTGCAGAGACTGGGATTTCCACTGAGCCAAGAGTTGGCTACTGACGTGATACTGCAATCGTTTCCAGAATCTTACAGTCAGTTTGTGATGAACTACAACATGAACAACTTTGATAGGCCACTGTCAGAGTTGTTGGGTATGTTGAGGACAGCCGAGTTACAGATGAAGAAGGACAAGCCTAAAGCTGTGATGGTGATCACGAGCAAGAAAGGCAAGTCCAAGCGCAAGGGCAAGGGCAAATCTAAGAAAGGTTCTGAAGCTAGCCAGGAGTTCAAGCCATTTTCAGCTCTCAAGGCCAAGGGAGGGGTGACAAAGAAAGGAAATTGCCACCATTGTCAAAAGCCAGGACATTGGAAAAGGAATTGTCCTCTCTACCTGGAAGAACAAAAGAAGAAGGAGGCGACTGAAGCCTCTACTTGAAGGTGTCATGTAAATAAACTTGTAACACTTTTTGAGGTATATGATACCAAGATGTAAAGTGTAAAGCATTCTTACTTGGGGCAAGTGTTGCCTTTATAGATAGGAATACTTTAGTTTATTTTCAGCCAATAAGGCATGTAATACAATTGTGAACTGCTATGTCATACTTGCCAATAGATAGAAACACTTTATTTTTGCATATTGTATGACAATGATGGCAATTAATAAAGAGATGTTTCAATTTATAAAGATGTGATCTTTGTGGCAATGCCTTATTTATCTTATGATATTTGATATGCATAAGATAAGACGATACCTAAAAGTTATAGATAACTCAAACAATTTAATTAGCATTAATCATGAGAAATTCATTTCTAGTTTCCATGTGATGGATAAATCTAGACTCTTTTGGTTATAGAACCAGTAAGAGACATGAATATCTTGGACATGATTAATCAATCTTCACTAATGTAGTGGGAGAGTGATTATCCTATTAGGTATAATACATGTGATGTATTTACATACCTATTGGAATAAATGCTAATACTTCAAATGGTGTTTAGAGAAATACCAATATGAATATCTTGAAGTGTTCAAGATTATCATAAATGAAGTACAAATTTGGTAAAGTATTAATTCTTGATGAGATCAATGAATGAAATACTTGGACCAAATGTTTGAGATCCTTATGAGTGATTATGATAGTGTATCATAGTGAACTCATGATTAAGGCATGGTGATGTCTGAATCAAGAAGGAATCATACTCTAAGGAGTTAGAGAATGATTATCAAATAACTGAATTCTTCTTAATAAAAGAATACCCCACACTAATAAAAGAAATTAAGAATCACAAGGGTTGTGAGTTCTTATATCTTTAACAGATACACCTCAATTATCTATGTGATGAGTTATTCATGTGATGAGTCAACTATCAAGATGAATATGAGGAACCAAATCTTGAGTTATGGTTTATGACCATTACATCCTAAATGATATCCATGTGAACCATAAGGTATGACCTTGATGGTAGCACTCATTGGATCATATCCATAAGTGCAAATGAGTCTTAAGTGTTAAGACACATGGATACCATTTTGAGAAGGATGATGCTTGTTGATTGCAACTTAATGACTAAGACATTTGGCATATGGATACTAAAACCGCATTCCTATGAGGAATAAAACCAGGATGTGTACGTGACACAACCTATAAGGTTTATGAATCCACTAATGCAAATAAAGTCTATAAGTTACAATGGACTAATCAATGTGATTGATTGAGTACAAGCAACTCAAAATTGGATCTTTACTTTGATGATATAGTCAAAGGGTTTGACTGATATGTCAAAGATAAAGAAGGGATCTGTAATTTAGTGGGAGCGTATTCGCATTTCACATATTGATGTGAAATGGAATTGTTCAAGATTGGAAATCCAAAAGTGGAAATTATCTTTAAGGAAGATAGAGATGTTTCCTATGTGATAGGAATAGAGATCTATAGAGATATTTCTCGAAAATCTCTTGACCTGGAAAGAGAAAGCATACATTGGCAATCTGTACTGAAGTGTTCAGTATGTACAGATTCAGTGGGAGAAAACTTGTCCATATTACATGGAGTTAGTATCCCAAGGCCAAGTGTCCAATTCTTATGAAGAATGGGAACACTAAGAATAGATATGGATCTATCATGTATGTAATCATCCCATTATCTTGCATGTATGACATGGCAAGAATAAAATGCATTCATCATCTTGTATGTAGGACATGGCAATATGATGTGCTCATCCTGATAACTCGTATGTGTGACATGACGAGTGGATGTCTGTCTATTTCCAGTAAGGGTTACTGGAATACCATGAGAACTTGATAAGTGCTTGTGAAGTACTAGTTCTATGGAGATAAGGAAGAGTTCGATGTAAAGAGTTACATTGATGCAAACTTCCGAAAGGACAGAAAATTAATCGCAATAAATATACATAAGATGTATAAAAGTGAAAGTTTGTTGATAATTGGAAATGTTCCAATAAAGCCATTTGAAAAGGGAAATGCCGAGTATCTATGTGTTAGTGAACAGCAGTGGATACTATATGTATCTGAAAGTTCATGAGATGAACTTATATTCCACTCATTGATGACAAGTCTGGAATCCTTGATCATGCAATGTGGCTAAAGGTTAGCAAAGGAATACTAGATCGCATATTACAACAACTCCATCTCATACGTGTGACGTACAGCGAAGAGATGTGAGACATGAAATTTGTACAGACTTTGGCAAGGTGTTGCCATTACTCACTATGTTGGCACTAGAGCACAGTAACATGTGGGACATGTTTGAAGATCACTATGAATATGATTCAAGGGTGATTGGCTCGCAGTGCAAGTGGGAGTCTATTGGTATGTATGCCCTGAGAGACAATCATGGGATGATTGGTGGGATACATTAAGATTGATTTGATAAACATCAAAGGCGAGCTTCCAATTATTTCTGGTTCAGTCATATGAGATAGTGATAGAACAGATTGAATGTCTAAAGAATGACAGAACTCAATGACGTATGCTTTCAGGTTAAGGACCTGAACGATGAGATCATACGGATGCTAAGAGTTTGTACATTCTTGTTATGTCCCTAGTTGGATGTCATTATGGAAGGTAGATAGACAACAATGACACACAAGACTAGATTGTGGTGTTGGTTGATGAGAGAATCTCATTAGTCATGATATAGAGATATCAAACCAAACACATAGGTACTTGTTAGAGAACAAGTGTACCGGACAGACCCACTGTGAGTTTGACACATGGAACCATGAGATGGTAGTCACAGTCAGTACTCACAGTGATGGTGGTGAGTGTGATTCTTAGACTTGAAATCACTACACTCAACACATGTCGTTGGGCACACTTTGACATCATCAAACGTAGTCCTGAAACATGGGTTGTTATAAAGGTGATGATTGGGTGGCTTTGACACATGGGGCTTTTGAGGGGTGAGTGATAGATATGGGATTTGTCCCTCCTGAGGGAGTATGATATCCATGGCCACTTGATGAGTAGGATTGAGAAAGGCGTGCACGCATGTGTGAATCAGTATATGATACTGATGTCATACATATCTCTTCCAGTCTACTCTGAGATCAAGGAAGTGAATGAACGTTGACAGGATGACTGTTCCATGCCTCGAGTTCATTCGGGATATCAGTGACAAAGGAATTATACATTCGCTGTAACACCATTCATGGATTGTAGGATGAAAGTTGTTCTCCAACTTTCTACTTTCACTTGGGTAGCACTGATGTGTGACTAGGCACCGCTCTTTGCTTGTGAAGTCATAAGTGTTATGGACTTTCACTGCCAACGTGAAATGGACCTGCAGGGTCACACACATAGGATTTAACTTGGAAGAGGAGTTTTGTCCACAAAGAAAAGTTTAGATTGATTACTAAAGGAGTTTAGTAGTTCAATTAAACACTCAATCAGTCGATAGCTCAATATCGTATGGTTCAAAGTGTTGGACGCATTGATTGGAGTGTCGGATTGATTAAAATCGCAATTGACTGATTTTGCCCAACCTGTGCTCCCAACCGATCGGTTCATGTGATGAACCGGTCGGCTGAGGTTACTGAACCGGTCGGCTGGAGTGTCCAGGCCGATCGACTCATGCCCAGGTTGAAACGACCGGTTCAAGGGTTGAACCGATCGGCTCAACTGGTGCAACCGACCAGTTGGGAAAAGTCATGTCGACAAGAATTTTCCTTTGGTTTCAAACTGCCCAATTCGATTGGGAATAATATTGGTATTCGATACCAATTGGGAAAGAAACAAGGAAAGTCTTTTTGAGCCGGATTAAGACCATGAACCGATCGGTTCAGGGCACCAACCGATCGGTTGGATTGCCCCAAACGATCGGCTCAGGTCCAACCGATCGGCTCAATGACCGAACCGATCGGTTGAGTAGTGAACCGATCAGTTCAGGTTGCGAGATGGTTTCTTTTTGTGGAAAATTCTCGAACCCTTCTACTCCTGCGTTAGTCCCGCATTGCCCGGGATGGAGAACCCTGTCCCATGACTCTCCTATATATATAGGGGTATTGGGGGCTTCTCAAAGTACAGCTTAGTGCAACTAGTTGCTCTACAAGTTGTCGTTCTCTCTGGTTTTGGTAACCGTGAGAGAGCCCGAGCAAGTGCTTCCCGCAAAAGGGAGGTGCAGCAAGGGAAGGACAACTGCAGTTGCAACAGGAGGCAGGAGAGCGTGTTGGCGACTAGTACGTCAATAGGAGGGTGTGACTCCTTCCACTTCCTTGTGGGACAAGGAGAGTGGAGTTCCAGGTGGTCCGTGTGGACTACTACAGAGGCGGGAGGACACTGCCGCTTAGGAGGACAACTGTCATCCGACAGTCCGGTTCGAGTAGGAGTTGTCAGTCCCGGTGCGACCAGGAGCTGCACAGACACCGTCGAAGTCCGGAGTTGAAGACCGCGCATTGCGTGAGGTATTGTCGCCGAGCAAGCCTCGGGACAAGGTATGATTCCGCAAACCATACTTTCCTATTATATAGACGTTGACGCGTTTCCTCAGTATGGGTTGGGGGAGAAATTTTTTCGTTTCCGCTGCCTTCTCTGTCTCCCCTAAAACCCAACACAACTGCTGTTGGATCAATGAGGCTATCCATGGGTATAGATCAAAGGGCCAAAAAGACGCCAAACTAGGAGGGATTCAATGGGGGCAAACATGGGCAGGTTATGTGGGCCGTGCGCTAGCTTCAAGCCCAAAAAGGGTGGAAAAAACATATTCGACTTGTAAATTGTATAATTAGACCCAATGTTCGAAGGGCCATAACTTGGGCTAGGAGAGTCCAATCGAGGCAATTTTTATGCCCTTGGAAAGATAAAGAGAATATCTACAACATGAGATACATTGGAGATTATGTTTGAAGAAAAGAATTGGTTCAAAGAAGTTTATAAGATGGTGATAAGTTAATAAGTTGAAGCTTAGATTTAAAAGAAAAATGAGTGTCAACACAAGACACATGTGAATGCAATGTTTCAACCATGCATTGAGGCTCATTCATTCATAAAATCGAGGGTTATAGTATGGAACCACAAGGATAAGTGCATAACACATATATGAAGAGAGAAAAAAGTCCGAGTCATGACACTTAGGGACTTGGCGACAGATACATATTTCCCTTGGTTAGTTTCTACTTATCTCCTCACTTATGGATGGAGGGGTGATATATGAAGTGATGTGAATATTAGATAAATAATTAAAGGAGGGGGTTGTAGAGTGTGGTAGGTGTTGAGGATAGAGGATATATTACATTTCAAGAAAAATTATAGTATAAAAATTATATAGACAACAATCCATGTGCAATCAATATAGGAAATAAATTTATAATCGAGTTTAGATGATATGATCCTGGAGATAAAGACATTTCAAAGTGATCACTACTGGATGATAAAACATACCACTTTGATGAATAAAATAGTTTTCCCTCTTCCTATTAGATTTAGTCATCTCCGTGACATCTAGGTCTTGTCTCCTATTGCCAGCCTAGATTTTCATATCAAGGTGTCATTTTTCTTATGTATTGTTGGAGAAAAGTAGTTGCTAGAAACGTGTACTCACATAATTGTAGCCGATATGAGTGGAAAGGGGTTGTTTGAGGTGGAAAGTGAGTAACTACTTTGACACAAGAATCTAAAAAGAAAACCAAAACATGAAAAAGTTAAACACTAAATGAGACTGATATTTCCTAATTAATTGGTATAACTGTTGTTTTGGTAGGTCTGGTGTGCTACACATGCTTAATGAATCTCTCTAATATAGAAGCACATATTATAAGATAGACTCTCTCCTTTGGAAATTCCACACATGTGTTGATGATCTTTTGTTCTAGTAAATACATATGTAGGACATGAACAAAAAAAGACATAATAACACCATGAATGTAATTAGACCGAAGTGAGGGACATTGCTGACTGGAAATGATAGGATATGAAGGGCATTTATTTAACTGTGAATCTATTTGATCCAACAATAAAACTAGAATGCAATGTACAAGGACATATTATGATAGCATATTTTAATGAACAACTATCATGATATGAATGGTAAGTAGTGCACTCTACTAGATAAGGGTCATGCTTGGTTGGATACCAAACATAGTCAATCAAATATCTATCAAGATTGATTATATAAGGTAATAAACATATATTAGATCTAGTAGTCTATGCAGTATTTTGAGAAACCCAAAGTAATTAAATCTTTTAAATCTGATTAAAGTGACATTTAAGGATGAAAATAGTGAAATTTAATAAATATTTATAATTTTTCATCATAAGAATTTGGATGTTAAAACAAAATACACAAAACAAAAACAAAATCAATTCTCATTCTTACAAATGAAAAACTCAATCCATGCAATTACCAAGTTGAACTAGGACATGCTTGGGATTGGTATGATGGGGTCGAAACATGACACATATACATGTGTTTGTGTGTATTTTATGCCAACAAACATGGTAACAAGTTCACATTATCAACCTTGAAGTTCTCACGTCCATACAAGGTTAACATGGGATTGGAACTTGATTAAGACTTAAGCAGAATTATCCCACTTCAAAATTGAGAATCATGGGATTAAAGAATATGTAGATGATTTGAAACACCACAAATGTAGTAGGGAATAATAATTTTTCTTTCATATGTATAAACTAAAAAATTCATAAAAATTTAAATAGGGCCAAGCTGATGTCTTTCATACAAGTATAGTGTTACTTTAAACCTTGCATAGTATAGATTCATCTACATCTGGAGTGGTGGGGTTCATGAAAATTTCAAATGAACTCTACCATTCATATTTTTGTAAATCATGCAAACATATTAAGGGAATACATTCATGTTGTGGATTTTTCAAGAATTTGTTTTATAAATGCTTTAAGGAAAATACCCAAATCACACATACTTGGACCAAGGTACCACTCTTATAGTAGGAATATTTGAGGGTGCACTTAGAGTCCTACACCATGATCCATATGGCTCGACCATGTCTGTATTTAAAGTCATTCTATACTAAGACAACAACAAACCACAAGTTCCATATATTTGGTTGCATAGTTAAATCCAATGTTTATCTTTGCTTTGAACACAAATAACTTTTAATTATTACTTTAAATCACTTCCTATGATATCTACATTTTCAGAATGGTTCCTATGAAGATTTTTTAAAGTAGTGCAACTAAGTTAAACTTCTTCGTAATATAAGAGAATGCAATCAATAACTTGCTTGAAGCTAAAACTGAAGAAGACTTCTTCCATAAAGATTCAAGAGGAGATTTAAGTTTAGGCACTACTATGTCCAACATAGGAGCTTCCATCATATGAAGCTTCCTATGATATCTTTTCATGCTATGTTAGGTTACATAATTTGTAAAACAAGATGTGTAGGTTGTATGTAGTTTCTGATGTCATCTTTAGTCCAGATATATAATTATTTAAGATTTCTGATTTGTGAGTTGATATAATGTATTACAAAGTTCCAATTATAAATCTTAACATTATGAGATTATACAAGACCTACAATGAACATATGTGATATATAAAAAATATATGAAAAGGATTCTATTTTGTTTTCAAGCATCTTTGATCAAATTGTAATGCCTTAATTACATCTCTAATTTAGGTTTTTGCAAATTGAGTTTTTGGAGTGTGTCCAATTTTCTACAGATTTCTCAAAGAAATTCATGATACAAAATAAATGGAATGATTTAGTCATCATAAAGATATAAAGAACAATATTTTAGTAGGGTTAAGAGAAATATTTGCAAAAGTTGTAAGGAAGAAAATAAGCAGTCTCTCGAGAACATTAAAGTGAACATGATCATTATGAGAGTTGATGCATTTTCCTCTAAAAGGTGAATAATTTTTGTGAGATTTCTAGGGGTCACAATGTCTCCATAAACTAATTTGTCAACTTTATATGTGTGGATCTATAATTCACATATGTAGAATTCCTAAATCTACAAAACAATTTACAAGTTCTTGGTATCAAGAAAAATTGGGTAAGCAAATTGTTTATTGTCTCTAGTAACTGATTGTTGATTAGTAAAACAAACTTTTGATATCTAGTTTTTTCTCATAAAAAAGTGTAAATTAAATTACAATCTTTAGGTTTTGTTTTAGTCTAGGGTTTCTTCATGTAATGACACTTCTCAGCTTCAGATTATTACATCAATACTCATACTACTTTTATAATTTGTGAGGTTTGGCATGAACATTTCAGGGCATGAATAAGGATATTATGGAGTGTCGTTCACACACACACACACACATACACACACATATATATATATATATACTTATATGTTTAAATACCAAATATGTGTTCAAGATAAACCTCCTAAGATTTTTTTGATGAGTAGATGTTCTACCAAGCATTCTTGCAGTCTAAAGAGATCAACCCATTAGAGCTTTGTCAATTACTTCCATGACCAGATATATTTAACTTAACAACCTCCAAGCTAAAGGAAGCAACCTTTAAGACAAAAACGATAAGCCAAAGATTCAACTCAATCATAAAAAAACAACAATTTTCTTATCTTCAATTCTTGTCAAGATGGGAGAAAAAAGTAGAGAAGAAAAAGAAGATTAAATGAAATGGTAGAAGAAAAGAAGCAGGGAAAGGACTCCAAGGTTGTTGGGTGTTTTTCCATCTACTGTTGCACACTTTGTGGAAGAGGGTATCTTCATGGGAAGTTTTGGGATGGTATATTATAGAGATTTCTTCCTATAGTGGTATCTTCTTAGATCTCTTTTGATTGTATTATGTCAAGTTTGGGGTCAAAAATTTGTGAAGAAAGTTTGTATCTTTTATTATGGTGAATTTTCCCATCCTTTGGCCGATGATTTTCCCCACATTTTGTTAGGATTTTCTGCATAAAAATATGGTGTTCTCCCTCTATCTACTTGTGGTTATTATCCTAGATTTATACACTCATCTATAATACTTCTACTACTAGTTTTTTTGTCATATCATGGCTGCACAATATAAGTGCACATAATTTAACAACAAGTGGAATTAGAGTGTGGTTTGTACATATAGATACAAGAAACTTTTAAATAAATGGACAATATTTTCAATGATTTGCTCCTTTATTCGTTTTTGAACTCAAAAATTTGTATTGAACCTCCCAAGTCATCGGTTTTCATTGGCTTGACCTTCTATCGATTGTCTTTCCTTTATAGAACCTTCATTGATGCATACCGTCAACCTTACATCAATATCTCCCCATGGATAGGCTTACACCTACCAAATCATCTGGTTACATAACTCACTGCTTCCACTAGTTAGAAATCAAAGGAAGTTTGACGCTTTCCTACCGATGGCCCATTGGCTTTAACCTTGTGATGGTCACTCTAACTCTGCCTTGTGAAGGAAATCCAACACTCTTGCTTTCCGATGGATGCTTAGCATTTTCCTTCTAAAGTTATTTTTTCATACTTCAATTGTAGGATCTCCTGCGTCTACCTTTTGATGGAAAATATGCTCATGACAAATGATGGTTGTTCTACACTCTAACTAAAGGCTTCCCATTTTCTTCCTTACTAAGAGATTTTTTCTTCGCCTTATTATGGTCTACCTTACCCTTCATCTACCAATAGTCTTCCTGACCCCTCATCTATTGATGAAGTTAATCAACACTACAAACCCTTTGTCTACCTCTATCATTGTCTCTTCACCTTCATTTTAGCCAAGGAATTACCTTCATGGAAGATGGGAGGGTTGTAGACCCTAGCCTATGCCTATAAATACATGGGGACTAGAAAAAAAGAATGGATCCGCCATTGGTGCCGCCGCTAGGGTGCCACATCCATTCTAGACCTTTAACCGCTAGAGCTTTTGACTTCATCCATCATTTGGTGAGCATAAATTGATGCTGCTTCCACCTTAAATTCCGCCAAGGATTCAAGGTTTAGACCTAGAGAAAGTCTTGTTAAACTACACCCATTTCCATTGTTTGATGACATTCACTTTAATCTTCCTATTGCTCTCTCCTCTCGGTGATGAGATTTGTCCTAGGTTGGCAAGTCTCTCGCCAACGAACATTTATTTTCATCTTGTCCAACCTTAGAGACAGGCATCTAGACACCAGGGATTCTCCTTCCTTGTCTATTGTGATGATGGTCTTCTTCTCTTCTTCCATTTTTGATTTTATCATTGCTTCTATGAACAAGTAGTCCTCTCGCTAGGGTGCATGGAGTAGCCGTATTACCCAATTTTGTTATTTTTTCTGCATGTATTTTTCTATGGAGCATTAAATGTTTAGAAATCAATTTTTTATGCTTGTACTCTTGTTTGTTCACCAAGTTTATATATTTATCTGATCTTGGGTGTAGAGAACTTTGAACCCAAGATCCAAGATATTGATTGATTCTAGTTGAATCCTTAATGAGAATTTTTTTTGGATAGGTGTATTTTTAGTTGATAGATTTAAGATTTCTAGATAACATGATGGTGAACTTATATTGATATCCGTTTGGATTTTACTCCTAACACTAAAAGGGGGATTTCTGGCCTCAACATATATGTTCCATATTTAATATGATGCAACCAACGAGTGAATGATAGGTAGCGGTGGTGAAACCCATTTGAAAATAGGTTTCCCATCATCTAATACAATATTTAATTTATACCTTTTATTAATCACGTCCTTAGAATAATCAATCACTCCAACTTTTGTGTTAAATACCAATTCTTGTGTGGTTACCTTGATAAGTAAACTCTTATAAAAGTTGTCCTTTGGGTTCAATTATGAACTATACTAAAAAATATCTGTCTATTTATGGGTGGTTATTATTGTATATTGGTTAAGGTAAACTCAAGATATTTCACCTCTAGTGAATTTGGTTGTGTGATAAAAGCCACGTCAAGCAAAAATTAGCAGCCCTGGAAATGTAAGATGGAAGATATTCTATATTTAAAGGATTTATATGATCTGATAGAGGAATACAAACAAGAGAGAACGTTTGATCTAGAATGGAATAAAATAAATAGGATGACCATGGGAATAGTGCAAAAGCAACTCAAAATTTTGTCACTCCACCACATCTTAGAGGAGGCCAATTCTTAAGATTTGTGAAAAAATAACATGCAATTTAATTAGTGAAAGAGTGTCACAGACAATGCTTTATTGATTAGGAAGTTGGTGAAGTTGAAGTATGAAGACAAAACTAGCATTATCTAGCACATAAATGAATCCCAAATCCTTGTCAATAAGTTGAGGTCCATGGATATTGTTCTTCATGATGAAATCTATGCGCCACTTCTTCTAGGATACTTGATAGTTGACAGAATCTCATAGTGACTAACAACAATTCCATGAAGGAAGAAAAGTTGACACTTGATCAGGTGAATAGAAGTCTATTAAATGAAGAGACTTGACAGGCGAGCGTTTACAATAGGTCAAATGTGCACCTCACTAAGAGCTAGATAACTGACAAAGAAAGAGATGTAGTAGGTTTTAGATATGTGGTGATTCCCAGGACCACAAGAAGGCTCATGGTAGATCTAAGTCAAAGAGTAGAGGGTGATTTCATCATGAAAACTCAATTCATATTAGGAAGGTTTGTAAAGTTTTGAAAAAGAAATATGGGTCTAAAGAAAATGAGAAGAAGAATGGCGACAAGAACATGACAATATAATTTTAGATTTTAGGAATGATGATGAAGATATGGTCTTGACTGTCTAGGAACAAGGTTTGCATTCTTATGAGGATGATTTTGAGTGGGTGGTGGATATTAAAACTTCTTATAATGATTCACCTAGTAAGGGTTCTTCACTTCTTACTGGAAGGGAGACTTAAGGAGGGTGAATATGAGAAATTCCAAGTTCTCTCCAATTATCGGGACCAGAGAGATTTGTGTTTGGAGAAGTGTTGGTTGCGTTCTAACACTAAAGGATGTTCATCGTGTTGCATATTTTTTGTTGAGTTTGATATTTAGTTATTTCTTCGATAGAGAAGGTTGTCATATGGAATTTTGTGGTTCCAGTTACAAGATTAAAAAGGCGTCTTTGGTTATTGTAGGAGGTAAATTGTGTCACACATTGTAAAAGACTCAGCTTAAAATACTCAAAGGCGATATTCTACATGTATTAAGGATCACTAGGTAGATATATGGCACAAACAACTTGGACACATGAGCAAGAAAAGTATGCATCTTCTATAAAAGAAACAAATGATACCCTATGAGAAGAACACCAATCTCATCTCATGTGATTCATTTCATATATGAAAGCATTGACATGTTTCATTCAAGATAGGATTAAAGGAAAAGTCATGTTCCACAATTGATTCATTTAGATGCATGTGGTGTGAGGTGGTTTAACTAACATATAATAAATATTTTGTCACATTCATTGATGATGTTTCTAGGAGGGGGTTGCTCTACTTGCTAAAAACCAAGCATCAAGTCTTTCAAAAATTTTATCCCATGGTGGAGCAAGAGACAAACAAAATGCTAAAGTGTCTCCACAAGGATAATGGGGGAGAGTACACCTCTAGGGAATTCCAAGACTACAACACACATCATCACATATTACATAATAGGATAGAGACCAAAACACCACAATATAACAACACGACCGTGGGGGATGAATCATACCATAGTGGAGAAGTTAGATGCATGTTGAAGGCTATTATAAAGAGTGGGACCCGATAGGGGATCCACTCATTTTTTATTTGAGAAATAAACCCCAAACATACCAGAAGAATGTGTGAAGGTGATGAATTTTCATTTCTTTAATAGTAATATACAAAACGTTACATAGTAGTGGAAAGAAACTTCAACGATTGCAAGTATCACAAAAATATATATCTACGTTTATCCTCACACATAAAGGTGGCATACATAAGGTCAGAGTTACAAATGAAATCTATTCTATAAGGGACCAAACAACATGTACCTTTCAGGCTATCCTCCAAATTTGAGCTCATGTTTCATGCCCAACATGAGTCATTCTCCTATACCCTATATACTCCTGGGTGGGTTGAAGGGAGCACCCAGAAGAAGGAAAGTAAAATAGTAGGAAATTCATCATAAAACTGAGTATGTGCATATATTAAATGATTGGGCATATTTAAGGTAAAGAACTATTAATAAAATATATTGCAATAGAGGGACGTTCAAAAGAGAAAAAAGTTTCAAAATATTAAACATTTCAAGTAGATGAGGCATGTATGATTATCACTCAAGGAATATTTCCTTAAGAGATTATCACTAATATCATCACTTTGTAAGTTTTGCATGTAAACAATCATTAGACCAATATACTATAAAGCAAGAGTGGGACACCACAGGTTTTTAGGCAAAAAGTGGGTGGAAATTACATGTTGGACGGAGTAAGTGGGCCCTATCATATATGTTGAGTGGAAAAAGAACACTTGGGATGGAAAAAGTGCTCCCTATGTATGATTGTACTAAGTACCTTACTGCAAATAAAATTAGTCTAAACCATGTATACATAGGAATGAAAGTTCAAGCGTAGTCAATCACAATATAGTTCAAGAAAAGGATTATTGCATCCATATAAGTAGTAAAACTATGTCATAGGACCATTAAAAATATACCCATAAGATTTTTGTAAATAATTCAGGATAAATAATCCCATAAGAATAGGATTCTCACAAGGTTTTAATAGTAAGCAAAGGATATAAAAGGGACGACTCGTACGTAATATAGTTTATTAGTCATGATAATAATACTCAAATAAATTAGGAGGATACACATGCCTTAGTTGAAAGCCTAAATATCTATCGCACCAAAAAGATCAGGGTCGGGGTCACACCAAACGTCCCACTAAACTATTCATAGAAATGCAACCACATCATTCCTAGAAGCCCATAATCTTTTGAGATTGGATGCCTCCATGTAGAGTATGGGGAAATCTTGGTATAAACTTAGGCCCCATAACCAGAAAAGCTTCTCAGTATGGTGAGGAAGTATCCTAGCCTAGGAATGAAAAGGTAATGGCCTGAGGATAGAAGAACTAACCATATGTGCTTCAAAGTTATGATTTGATGAAGAAGAAATGACATGTTTAGATAAAAATGAACATGTCTACAAATTTTCTAAAGGGCTCTGAGCTCACAAGTTTTTTGGTTTTAAAAGGAAGTTAATAAGAATGTCTATAGTTCATGGGATTGAGAACCACAAAAATGTGATTAGGGGTTTCTTTCTTATTTATATTTTTAAAGCTATAAAATATGTTCCTGTACATAAACAAAGAGGAAACTATCCGAATATGAAATATTAAAGAGGGGAGGTGAGAGATGTTATCAAACTAAATATGAGATTTGGGGTTTTTGCTCAATTGGTTTCCTTTCGACGATATAAATTTATCCTGATAGTAAAATCTTTAGGATTTTTTAAGGAAAATTTAACTCGAAGAAAGAAAAAATATTTCCTTCTATACTACTATTTTTTATCATATGTTTTATATGTTATTTAAGGTAACAAACATTAACTAAAAAAGTAATTTTGACATGTAGTCTAATTATGATGTGTATAATCAAAAGCTAACATATGCTTCCTATTTTTTGACTATTTAATGGGTTATTTATTATATAAATGTGCTTTTGGTTTTTTTATAATGTATGTTGTGTTATTATATTTGGTTTTTATTACCCTTTTGTGATAACCAACTCATGAGGGAAGTATATACTATCTTATATTTCAATAAATACATCTTGTCATGCTAATTTGCCAATAAGTATGTGTACTACTCCTTCTAAGAAAGGCATCTATTTGATGGGTTCTACTTTCCAAAACTATTTCAACGGTGCAAATCACCAATTAAATTATATCAATTCTTATAAGCCTAAACATGTGTTTATATTCATGGTATCTATAATGTATATATTTTTTTCAATTTGTTTCAAATTAATTGACAATGAGATTATAAAATTAACGCTTTTTCATTTTTGAGTAGTTTGGCATGAAAGAGGGAAGTTTGTTTTGAAAAGTGTACAAGCAATTTTATTTTAGTTTATTAAACAATATTCACTTGTTTATTAGATGTGATTAATTATGTAATATATTTCTAACCTATTTTAACTTCATAATGGAAGTCTACTTCCTTTTTGATAGGCTAGAGAGGATAATTCAACCTATGTTGTTTTTATGTATGAGAGAGAGACATAAATACTAAATTAGACTTTTGTCTTTTTATAAATGTATATATTATATTAAATGAATGATATCATTAAAATACATATACAATCACCAAATTTAAAAATGAGAATCTATTGGAATTCTATTATGATGAAAGGAAATTCACACATTAACACACAACATATTATTTTCCAAAAGACAATTTGTTTTCCAAAGGCAAGATAAAATTTTCCATTTTATTGAAATACCCATTAATGTCTATTTAGGAGTTTGTAAATGTTTTGACCCATTAATATCTTTAGCGCGCGCGCGCACGCGCGCGCACACACACACACACACACACACACACACACACACACACACACACACACACACACACATATATATATATATATATATATATATATATATATATATATATATACATGTCCTTAATGTATTATTGAGTGCGTTAACTAAATCATGGAATACTTGTATGTATAAATACTTTATAAAGTAGAAGCTAAGTTTCCTATTTTGTTACACATTAATCAAAATCCCATCAAATGCTTGTATCTATTTTATTTCAAACTTCCACATAGACTTCTATTGTAACTAGAAAGTTACACGTGTATATTTGATTTTTTTTAAGTTTAGTAAATTTGATCTTATTGTTGAATATGAAATAAAAATAGACAGTTAATAATCAATACATAACACCCAATATCAACCATTGCAATTACTTTTAAAGAAAAACAATATAAAATTAGATATCAATTATCACTACTTTTTTGGAAACAATCATAAGTAAGTTAATTAAGTAGTATGTAACATGTCTAACGCATGGTAATTTGTCATCACTTATTTCTTTACCTAATTCCTATGCACAGTAGGTCTAATGTGACATTATTTGTTTGATGTACACTAACTTTAAAAAAGAAGACATCATATGTTGGTAATGTAACATCCCAAGATTTGATGCCTTGAATATAATAGTCTTAAATAGAATGATTTGACTACCCATGTCACCAAGGTACACCTTATTTTTAGGGAACCCATCACTAAAGAACTCTTTAATTAAGCATTCTCAACCCAAAGTAGTACTAGGACGGGTGACAAGACAAGAAATTTATCCTAGCTTGCATGTGACTAAGGGAAAAGCACACAATTAAGGGTAGTGGTAGTTTGTGAGACCATTCATCATTCTTGAAGTCTACTAGAGCCTTAGGCAGTTGGACCAAACATTACAAATGGTATTAGAGTCATAATACCTCTAGTAGGTGGGGCTTACATGAGCATGTGGCATATAAGTCTTGAGTCGAGGGTCTAGGCGTGTTGTAAATAGTTTTTCATGGTGATGTAGCCACCCTTGTGCTGGTATTCTGTGTTTAAGAGTTGAGTGTCCATGGGCCATTATGAGTTTGCACTGTAATGGTGAAATATTACGAGCCCTTATTGTCGAACCTTGAAGAAGTCGTCAAGAGTATAACGACACACTTGTTTTGTTGGACAACAGGAAGGATAGGAGTCCCAATCCCATTTAAATTCTGATCATATGTTTGGTTATGTAAAGACCCATATTAGGATGGGCAACTAGCGGTAGTGGAGTCATAACTAACTAGGACTCACAGTTCCGGATCCCCCTGAGTATTCAATTAGGATATATCCCAACAACCACCCTACCCCAATAAAAAACCCTCTCCCGATAATTTTTTACGTGCTCCCTCTCTTCTCACATACGACAACGCGAACGACAACACTTTTCCTCTCCGTAAGAATGGCAACACTCCTCCTCCCTCACGAACGGAGGCTCTCCTCCGCTCCCTTATGAATGACAACCATTCTCCAACCAGATTCAGAAACTCCTCACACCAGGTTCTCTAAGTGACTCTAACGTCTTCTCATTGGCCTCACAACCGGAGAGTCTCTTCTCTTCCTCACGAACGGAAGAGCCCTTTTCCAACTGAACGTGGTTGCTCGTCACGACTAGCGTCGTTGTAACTCATCCAGATTCCTCACTATTGCTCCTCGAGACATTGTTACTTCTCACTGCGGTTTCCAAATCACTACACGGTTTGAGTGACATTGCTATTTCTCCAGAGATGGTCGATGTTTCTAATCCAGACAATTGGTTTGGCACTTTTGCTTCTCACGACCAGTTCGACGCTTCTACTTACGATCAATAACTATCTAGACCGTTGTTTATCAAGATCCGTCGGTGTTGCTTCTCCTTTAGACTGACATTTTTTGCTCCTTTCTTCCCTTTCAGTGTACCCGTCTATACCGATCGTATCTAGAAGGTAACAAAAAATATGATCATTTATATGTTTAATTTGATATATGAACGGATATCATAGCCTTCATTATTATGTAAAAAAATTGAGAATAGGAAAATTATAAAAATAGAAATCGACGTGTATTGTCCATAAACTAGTATGTGCTATTTTAGATTAAAACTCTTCCATATTTATTACATGTTATTTTGATATTAAATTTCTATCTTGTATGAGTCATAGGAAAATTATTTTTCTTATAAATTTTATCTTTTAATCAATGTTGAGATTGTTAGTGATACATTGTTTTGACTGAACTTTTTTTACTAGTGATATAAATTGTCAATTTAACTTGACATACTAGGAATGTTTTCATAAAATCAACTTAGATGTGTTTACGAATATGTTCAATATGTGATTCACACAATTGGGTGTAGACTTGAACATGCAAACAAATTTATTCTAATATTAATAACTTGTTATTGAGTATCAAATTAGTTATGCATCTTGCATGACAAAACTGTGATCTAAATTTGATAAGCATAAAAATTAATAGTTTAATATGAACTTAATTTTTAATAATTATGAACCATGTTAAATACATACATTGAACAACAAGAGTAAGTATCATGTAAATTACAAATGATGATGATTGTAACGCTTTTTATATTACTAATCCATGTGACACTTTTATGTCATTCTAAAATATGTTTATGCACAATATAAAAAATGATTTACACATTATATAGAAATCTTATCTATATGTTCTCATCTTTTTCATATATCACATAAATCATTAGTTTGAAAAAACTCAAAAAATGGATATAACAAGTTTTAATTATGGGTTGCAATTTTATATGTAATAATGGCACATTTTTTAAAATGGGATAAACCTATTCGAAATAGGAGAATTATTGTCCAATTGTTCCTACGTTCTATACACGAGTCAATTCTTATGTTGATAGTCATCATCATTATAGTTGCATGGGCATATGAGAGTAAAGTTTTAAGATCAAGATATAGTTTAACTGATCGGAATGAGAATAGGAGTAGCCTGATTGATAGGTTGGTATACAAGAGTGATAAAAAGTGTATCAACAAGATTAGGATCGACCATCGAGCTTTTCTACATTTTTGTTCATTACTTACATCAATAGGGAAGCTCACATGTAGTAGGAATGCAACCATGGATGAGATGGTTGCTATTTTCCTTTATATCCTATCTCACCACTCAAAAAGTAGGATAATTCAAGACAACTTTTACAGATCTGGTAAAACTGTGAGTCGATACTTTCATGAGGTGTTAAATGTTGTGATCAGGTCACACAAAGCATTGTATCAAAAGACTGAAGCAATTCCTAAAAATTCAACTGACAACCGTTGGAAATGGTTTAAAGTAAGCATATTTATTTTACACACACACACATATATATATAAATATATATATATATATATATATATGTATTATCAACTAACCAATATACAAAACATCATTCTTTACCTAGAGATGCCTTGGAGCATTGGATGATACATACATTGAAATGAGTGTCCCTGAGATCGTCATAGCGAGATAAAGAAATAGGAATAGATTCATAGGAATTAATATTCTTGGAGTTTGCAACAAAGATATGCAGTTCATGTATGTGTTGCCGAACTAGGAGGGTTCAACATCAGACATGAGAGTTCTCAGATATTCCATGAATAGACACAATGGATTCCATGTTCCACATAGTAAAATTCACAAATTTGTATATATCACATATATAATTAGAATTATTATTTATCCATACTTTTTATTAATAATCTTCATGAATATGATTATAGGAAATTACTACTTGGTAGATGCTGGCTATGTCAATAGTGAGGGGTTTTTAGGACCATACAGAGGGTAAAGATATCATCTAAATGAATGGAGAATAAGCCAACAACCTAATGCATAAGAGATTTTTTTATATTAGACATGCTTCTATGTGTAATGTTATTAAAAGAATATTTGGTCTACTCAAACAACGATGGACGATATTAATAAGTCCTTCATTTTATCCAGTCAAAACTACCAATAAAAATATTCTAGCATGTTGTTTGTTGCATAAATTTGTTAAAAGGGAAATGTCAAGTGACCCGATTGAGGAAGAAGTCCTTGAGATAGTTACAAATGATGAGAATCAAGATGATGATGTACAAACTATTGAACCAAGTGATGAGTTTGAGACAAGTTAGCACAACAAATGTTTACTGAATGGTAACATCTGAACTAGTCATACAAATAGTCTCATTCCTAAAGTTTTGTTATTTGTTTATTTTAAGAAATATTTTCAAAAGATGATGAACTTATTTATTTTACTTATTTAATTTTACAAAAAAAATATATGAATTTGGAATCATTAGAAGATTATTATTTTTTAAATGTCATTCTAGTATTTGTTTGCTGAATATACTCTTTTCATTTGTAGTATCTTTCTTTAAACTGTAAGTATGTTCTCATCATTATTTAGTGGTGGATAATAGTGGGAAATCTCAAAACCAAATTGTGACAAGTAGAAATAAGCCACAAGTCACTTAACAACAAGTACAAGTTCCATGTCAAGATGGAGGAAGAACAAAGAAAAATCCCAAGTGAATTTGGATACCTATGGAAGAGGACAAACTAATTGAGGAACTAGAAGATATGGTTATTTCTGGGAAATATAAAGCTTATAAAAGATTCAAACCGGGTTTCCTATAGGCGTTAGAAAAAGACCTTGAGAAAATGCTACCCAGTTGTAGTTTAAAGGAAAACCACATATTGAATCAAGGATTAATGTTTTAAATTGAGAATTCAATGTTAGTTATGATATCATGAATGATAGCACAAGTGGGTTTGGATTTAATGATAATACAAATTGTGTGGAGGCTGAGAAAAGTGTTTGGGATAGCATATATTTTGACTATCATATTTTGGTATTTGTATATTCTAGAGTCATAATGAAGCAGATAGTTAGAGAAACAAAAAGTTCCCACACTATAATAAGCTCTTCCTGCATTTTGGAAAAGATCAAGCAACCAGAAATAATGCACAAGATGTTGAAGATATGAAGACAAAAATGGAGAACCAACTACAAAATAAGGATAATGTTCATGTTGAAAATGGTTAAGCTTTTTCTCCTATGGGTAGAGATGGTAGAAGTAAGGAGAGTCACAACACAGGGTGGAAAGGGAGGAGAAGTGATAATGATTTGGCATCTGTTCTATTAGATGTGACAAAGTGTCTTAGAGAAGACATTAAAACATTAACATAGAGATTAGGCGAGTCGATGGTGACAAAATTTGGAAAGCAAAAAGAAATAATTGATGAAGAGGTAAGTGAACTAGGAAATCTTATAGGGGAAAAGAAGATTTCAACCATTGTCCTATTGACTGCAATCAAATCTCTATGCCATCCATTTTTTTAGTTGACTGAAAAAAAGAGAAATATTTCTAGTAATTGAATAAGAACTATAATATTGATTTTGGTTAGAATTTTTTTTGTATCTTCTATGTAGATTTTATTCATGAATTTTGTTTTTGAGTATGCTTCCTTGTATAAAACTTGAATCATTGTTAGATATTTATTTCTCCAAAATTCCTTATGTGATTATTGGCTTATGGTGGTATACTTTGAAAATACAATTGTTTGGTGGATCATATTTTGAATGATTATTTTCTTCAGTTATATTATTTAAAACATACAAATTAGGGTTAAACCCAAAATTTGATTAGAATTCATGATATTTTTCACATAATGCATAATAAATTATGATATGTTCTATTATATTTCCAATGAATTCATTTTGGAATGAAAAATCAATTTTATTATAATGAACATATATTTATTAACTCATTTTCTCATACCAGTTTTCTACATCAATCAACTTGTACATATATTCACATTTTTAATTTGAGGGTAGAATTGTAATTTTTCATTTTATAAATTAAAAATATTTTCATAAAAATGTGCCATAATATTCATTTAGTAACTACTAAAATAATAATGCACACTAGAAAAATGCTAGAAATGTCTAACAGTCCATTTAGATAATCTTATCCCAAGTTGCATCCAAACATAAGATAGGATACCATGTATCCCATCCCCCACCAATACTTTTTTTTTGGTGAAACAAGCTCATCTATTAATACCAAAACAAGCTCGTCTATGTATCCCATCCCCCACCAATACTTGCTCATGCTATCCTTCTTTGAATTCCATCTGAATCCCTCCCACAAACCAAACATGTCGTAAGTGGGGGAGATTGTAATGTCACATGATTTGAGGCCTCAAATATATTTGTTTTAAAAGGAATGATTTGACTTTCCACACCACAAAGGAGCACCTCCTTTTTAGGGAGCTCATCAGTAAAGAACTCTATGGTTAACCTTGCTCAACTGAAAGTAATACTAGGATGGGTGATCCATGGGGAAGTTTATCCTGATTGGTAGGTGAATGATCGACAAAGCACACTGTTAAATCTTATGATGGTCTGTGGGGAAACCTATTGAAATAGCATCCAATACCAATATTTTTCATCAATATAGTATATAAATAATTAAAAAATTAGTAAAAGAATATTTCTTTGATAAAACCATCACCATTTTCAATTAAAATATTAATTGAGGTTGTGAGAAACATATAGAAAAATTTACGTAGAAGTTGAACTATAATAAAAGGATAGCAGATTGAAGTTTGTCGAATAGCGTGTACGACTTAGAAAAGATAATGGAAGTACCACACAAATAGGCAACTGAATAAAAAACAATTAAAAAAATTATCTGAATGAAAACACACGAATAAAACCTATGACCACTTTTGTAAGAAAATCATTAATCCAGTTCAAATAGATGCTGGAAAAAATAATATGTATCAACTAAAGCAATCATTTTAGATTACATCTGGCACTATCTTCTGTCAACAACTTTGTTAAACCTTTGCTAAAAAAATTTACATTAGAATTTTGGATACTACTACATTTAATATATGATAATATAAATAAAATCTACTAATAGAGAGGGAGAGAGAAGCTTAATATTAGCATTGAGTTGACTCCCTCTAGCGTATAAGGATAAAAACATTTTGGAATGATTAACAAATAGAAATTGTTGGAACCAGAGGCACATATAAGGGGGAGGGGCGATCAGGGCTGAATCCCCCTTACCAAACCAAAATAGATGTATTTTTACATATGTAACAAGCCCAAATATGGTATATATAGAGTGTTTTCTGATATGACTTTAAGTAAAATGGCTAGTTGGATTAGTAACATGGTGATATTTACAAATAAGTTGGTCACATTATAGTCTCAAAAAGATATAATTTTTCAAACTCAATTCTCATATAATTAAAATATCATCCTTAGAACTCAACACCCCTACTGATATATTATGGATCCGCCCCTGGCTAGAACACACAGACAGATTAGACTGATGCACACAAGGAGATTATTGGAAGACACATACACATTTTGATTAAACCACTTGACTTCCTCGAATTTATAGCATGTCTTTACAAAATTATCCAAATATACACAATTTTTTTTCATGATTAGTAGTACATTGCAATGTAATAGTTTATGTGCAGCCCAATAAGAGAGACACACTCAATTAAAAGCCAACTAACTCCTTTCAACCTATAAGTACACATACAAATTGCTGAAATACACAGACAGACTGGATCAATAAACACACAAAATGATTGTTGGTACACTATGTGATTACGATTGGCCTCACACCCCAAAAAAGACAAAAAACTAAATTAAAAAATGCACATGAATTGTAAAATAAAATAAAAAAATGAAAATGATGTCGATCAAAGTATCTCAACAAAAGGCAGGAGGTGGATTTATAGCACGTCTTTATAAAATTATCAAAATATTTATAATTTATTATTTTTTTGAGTTCATGAGTAGTATTTCATTGCTTTGTAGTAATTTATGTACAACCCAATAAGAGAGGACACTCTGTCAAAACAAACTGACTCCTTCCAACCTGTAGGTACATAGAAACATACAAATAGATTTATGGAACTCCATGTGAACCCAATTATCCTGGAAGCAAAAATAAAACTAAATAAAAAAACTACATATAAACCGCAGAAGGAAAAAATAAAAAAATGTTGTAGAGCAAAGTAGATTGACAATTAACATACAACTTTTTATTATAGGTACTAGCAGAGAACATATTCTAAGCATGTGAATTACATTTAAATTTCTCATTGAGATAGAGTAAAAATTATTCTCAATAGTTGATTTGAGTTAATAGTAGTTTCATACCAACTAAATTACACTTCACCACCCAATATGAAACATTGTCACTAATTTACTGAAAACAAATCCAGAAACTTCAACTTGTCAAATATATTAGTCACTATTTTTGTAGAAAAAGAATTGGAAGCAAGCTACTTGAATAGAAGATACCTCTTTTGACACAAGATGATCCACTACTAAATGTCTGGTACCATAATTACTCTATTGGGATGAATTCATTATCTGGTAGAGGTTCCTTCAAAAAAGTATGATTATGTATGTCAACTATTTAGATGCTTTATATGCTTCTAGAGTTAATTTTACAACTACTCTAGTAAAAAAAGTTACAAACCAAGTGAACTTCGATGTTCAAATAGTGCCCAAAGAATCCCACGTCACCACTTCTGTTGAAGAAGAGAATTTAAAAATCAGTGAAGTAAACGACATGAATAACAACTATTGTTGTTTTTGTAAAAGATATGTGTTATAACCGTTGGGGAAAAACCACACACACATCTAACGGAAGTTAGATTATGACATATTCACACAAATATTACACTTTTCTGGTGGGACAGTAGGTAGATGTAAAGTTGAACCTCTGTTAAAATATATTTTTATATTAGGCTCATAATTAGTATATATTGTCATATGTAATAATTTATGTACAACTAGCATCAATGCCTTTTTCAAGAATCAACTTTGGCACTTGAAGAAATATCAGTCATGCCATTCATGTATTCCTACCTTTAGCTCTCTATTGAAATCACAAGCAGAGGGGAGGAATGGCTCTTCTGACTATGAAACTTTGGCAATTTGAGTTGGGTATCTTTCTATTGTAAAAAAAACTAGATTAACAACCAAATGACTCCCCCAGACCAATAAGTATACATACATAATGCATGAATACATAAGTAAGCTACTAAAGTACATGCAAATGCATTCTATTAACAACAGGTTGACTCTGTAGGGAAATACAACTCAGATAGACAACTGAAATAAAATTTTTACTGACATATTTCCCATTAACCAACATATCACGTCAATAACTATGCAATGAGAAGGATGGTTTCACAAAGATATACCTGGTCCTGGAATAAGTCCTGCGACAATCCTTGTTGATGTAGATGCTCACTCTATCTTGGATGATGGTGCAGCTCCTAGTCGCACTCAGACTCGTCTGACTGCTCCTCCATAGATATCAGACTCGGAGAACTGCTACAACGGCTCCTCAGATCTTGTCACAGACTTTGAGTTGACGTTTCCCTCCTAGCAGCAACCAACAGACTCCTACTTCTAGAGTAGTCCACACAGACCAACTAGAACTCCTATCGTCCTACAAGAACAGACAAGAAGGACTTGTCTCTCCCATTGGTGTACTAGTCACCAACTTGCTCTCCCACAACAATGATCCTTAGTTGTTTCTCTCCCATGACTATCCCTCTCTAGTCGGGTAAGACTTGCCTGGGCTCTCGTGGTTACCAAAATTAGAGAGGACAACACTTGTCAGAACAATTGATTTTCAATTATCTATATAGTAGTTGTGCTCTGGGAAGCCCCGAGTACCCCTCTATACATAGGGGGGTTATGGTCAGAGCTCCCAGTCCCTGCACAATGTGAAACTAAAGACAAAGTGAAAAGGACAAGAAGATCTAAATTTTTTACATTTTTTTGGAAGTTTCACAACCTACATGCGACAAAACGGTCGTCTCGCCCAATGAGACGGCTATCTCACACACGAGACGACCTTTTTACTATGCGAAATGGCCGTTTTCACCTTCCAGTTCTGCACATATGTTGGCAATTCAATTCTAATTAGTACTCAACTTGACGTACCCCCCAAAATAGGCATTTGGTGCAACTGAGACGGGCATCTCGCACCAAACCAAACAGCCGTTTGGTGCAACTGAGATAGGCGTCTTGCACCAAGCAAGATGACCGTTTTACACAAGTGAGATAGGTGTCTTGTAGCCCAGGCCAGGCAAAATTCCAACTAATGTACAATACAATCGACCTGACACTCCAAACAACAGTCTCAACACTTGAACCGATCATTTGACAATCTTATCAGCTGAATTGTTGCGTGAATTGAAATACCTAAATACTTTAGTAATCAATTCAATTATCATTCAAGATCAAACTCCTATTCTAGATGAGTCCTATGTGTGGGACCCTATAGGTCCCATATCACGTCGGCAGTGAATGTCCATAACTAGCTTATGACATCACAAACAAAGAGTGGTGCCTATTCATACATCATTGCTACCCAAGTGAATGGAAAGTTGGGGAGCAACTTCAACCTATAATCTGTGTATGGTGTTATAGTGTTTGTATAGTTCCTTTTTCATTGATATCTAGACTAAACTAGATGCATGGAGTAGTCATCCTCATTATTATTCAATCTTGTTTCTTGAACCAGAGAAGACTCCATGAGATATATGTAATCTCAATATCACATATTGACTCACACGCGTATGGCCATACTTTTCTCAATCTCGCTAATAAAGAGGCCTTGGATATCATACTCCTATCATATGGAAAAATACCATATCTATGACTCACAGTCATACCCCATGTGTCAAAGTCACCCAATCATCACCATTATAACAACCCATGTTTTAGGACTGCATTTTATGATGTCAAAGTGTACCCAACCACATGTGATGAGTGCAGTGATTTCAGGTCTAAGAACCACAACCATTGCCATCACTGTGGGAGCTGACTATAACTTCCATGATGATGGCTTCCATGTGTCAGTCTCATGGTGGGTCTATCCGATACGTTGTTCTCTAACATGTATCTGTGTGATTGGTTTGATATCACTATATCATGGCCAATGAGACTAAGTCATCAACCAACTCACACTCTGATCTTATGCATTATTATTATCTATCAACCTTCCACAATAACAACCAATTAGGGACATAATGAGAATATATATATATATATATATATATATATGTGTGTGTGTGTGTGTGTGTGTGTATGTATATATACTCTTAACATCCGTATTATCTCATTTCTTAGGTACTCAACCTTAAGACATACATTATTGTGTAATATTACTCTCTAGACATTTATTATGTAATTCATTATCTCATAACTAAATATACAAAATAATTTGAAAGCTTGCCTTTATTATTATCAAATCGGGTACCTAATGCCATATCCCAATCATCATATAATTGGCTCTCTAGGCATACATACAGATAGACTCCTACTTGTACTTAGAGCCAATCACCCACATATCTCATCCCGAGTGACCTAACATGACGTTCATGCTTCTGTTGCGCAAGTGCTTTTATAGCAGGTTTAGCAACGTTTGCCTTAAGTCGCTATTTTCCATTTTTTGCATCTCTTCATTGTATGACTACTCGTATGAGATGGAAGTGCCATAGTATGTTATCTAAGATTCTCAGCATAACTAGTCGCTCCATTATTGTCATCGGTATTTCTATTGTGTCATCAATGGTTTGGAACCTCACACAAGTTTACCCATATGAACTTCTTGAGCCATAAAATATCCTCTATTGTTCTTATAACATAGAGATACTCAACTTCTTTATAGATTAGGACAACTATCATTAGCTCATAACCCTATCTAGCTTATAGTTCTCATTTTATGTCAAACACTATTGCGATCATTTTGTAAGTCTGGAAGCCTGCATGGGTGTAACCCTTTATATCCAACTCTTCCTTATTACCATAACCAAGTATCCAATTCTATAAGTGATTTACAAGCACCTAAGGTTTTTCATTATGGTAGTCTAGTGACTCTCACTGGTTTCTGACATATACCCACTCATCATGTCTAATTCATACAAGATTGGTAGGTAGGTATATATACATCCTCTCATCATGTCAATACATATGAGATGACTGGATATCATCTCCCCATGTCAAAAACATACAAGATTACTAGATATCTTCTCATCATGTCCAATACATATGAGATAATGGGATAAGTACATATCATTACATTCAAGATAGATCCAATGACATCTATACATGTGTCCATGTTCTTCATAAGAATTGAGACACTAGGTTCTTGAGAAACTAACTCCATGGAACATGGTCAAGTTTTCTCTTATTGAGTCTTGCATGTTGAACCCTTCAACATCTTGGCAATGCATGTTCTCTTACTTAGGTCAATAAGCTTTCTATATCTATCTCTATAGACCTCGATCCCTATCACATAGGATGCTTCCCCTAAACCCTTCGTATAGAAGGTACTTTCCTATCCATGTTTTAACACATGCAAGATAAGGACATTATTCTCCATTATTATCTGGAATATAAAATATCCTCCCACTAATTCTTTTGTAATCACAGATTCCATCTTTATTCTGACTCAAGTCAAACCCTTTGACTGTCTTATCAAATAGAAGATTCCAACTCTGAGATGCTTGCTTCAATACTGAGATTCACCTTTGTTGCTTATAGACTTTATTTGCATTAATGGATATATAAAACCATTAGGTTATGTCACGTACACATCCTCTTAATTATTCCAATTAAGGAATATGGTTTTAACATCCATATGTCAAATCTCACAGTCATAATAAGCTGCAACAATAAGCATGATCCATATGGATTTAACCATGGTAACTGGTGAAAGGATTCATCACGTTCAACTATTTGAACTAGCTTGAAACTCTTTGCAACCAATCTACCCTTCCATGTTGGTCTTCTTACAAAGACCCAAATGCACCCTATGGGTTTTACCCCTTCAGATGGATCCATCAAGGTCATTCCTTGTTGGTTTACATGGAGTCCATCATAGATCTCATTGCCTCAAGCCATTTTTCAGAACTGGTTCATCAATAGTTGCTAGGTAGGTAGTTGACTGATCACTATGATCAACTTATCGCCTTCTTAAGTTATAAGATATCATAATTTTTTAAACTTAAGGTTTTCTACTAAAACTATGAGTTCTGTGTTCACATAAGGAACTTAGATTCTACAAAAGTTTGTGATTCTCCTTGTTCGTTGTTCCTTGCTGTACCTCTTTAGGTTCAATGTTTTCTTAGTTGTCTCTAACATTTCAAGTTCTACTTTTACTCCCACTGATTCCTTTGGAACTAAGTTTCCTTTAGGAATTCAACCATCCTAGCAATGAACACTTTGTTGTCGGACTGGAATATAAGTAGTATTCAACAAGATAACATTCATGTAATTTGTGAATAAAGACGATTTTCTATTACAAGATTTTAATCACAATCACTACAAAAGACTCATCGGGACACTTACCATTCCATATCTCATATGGTGTCTTTTGATCCATTTTAGACAGTATTTTGCTTAGTGTTTAAGCAAGTGCCTAAAAAGAAATTGTATGATTAGATATATTTTATTGATAATCTCACCATGACTTAACAAGGTGTGATACCTTCTTTCTGATACATCAGTATGTTTCAGGTGGAGTTCATTAGGATACACTATCATGATCTTCCAGAAGGCCCTCAAACTCTTAGTTTACGTATTTCAACATTGATCATATCGAGGTGCCTTAATACTTTTACCAATTTAGTTATGTACTTCATTTATGATCACCTTAAACACTTCAAGAGATCCAAACTTGTATTCCATTAAATATAGATTTCAATATCATCTAATTGTATTAGTAAATATAATGAGGTACTTATAACTACCTTTAGCATTCATCCAAAAAGGTCTATGTACATCAATATGTTCTAGTCCTAATGGAATAGTCGATCTCCCACTATATCTAGTGAAGATACTCTTGTCATATTAAAAATAAAATAATACATGCATGTCACTGTTGGTTTAATAACCAAAAGAGTCTAGATAACCATCATATGGATTCTAGAAATGCATTTCTCATTTATGTGCTCTAGATGACAGTACTATAAGTATTCAATGTTTGAGTTATCAAGTCATTCAATATATGTGGCATACACACTTGTCTTTTCAACTATTAAGTATAGTTTATGAGACATAGATCATCACCAAAAAGATCATAATGTTCTTTTCATAAAAAACATATGATGTTTGGCAAGTACACAATATCAACTCATTGATCCTATTCCGTGCCCATGAGTGACAACCTTTAACTATAGTGGCAGCAACCCTTGCTCCATATAGTTCTAGATTACTTCTTCTCAATTCCTAAAGTGGAGATCTCTATCTCTATCTTCTTCCTGAGATCCTCTATGAAGAGGATAATTCCTTTCTAATATCCAAACAAGTGACAATGGTGACACTTTATTTTCCTTATCCTTTAAGTAAAAAACACATATTCCTTTTACACTAATCCTTCTCCATATATTGAGTGTAGAAGACTTGGGCTTCAACTTAGCCTAAGAACACTTCCTGGCCTTTCTTTTGCCCTAGGTCTCACTTTTGCTGATCACCATCATGGGTTTGTCCTTCTTCTTCCTTGATTTGGCATCAACATGCCAAACATTTGATAAACTGACTATATGATTCATGCAACACTTGCATAATCATATTCATTGTCAACTCTTGACCTAAGAGAAATCTCAGTCATTCCACATGTCCAATCACATTGAGCACATGGGGTTCTACTGGACCTCCCTTTGTCAGTTTGCACTCAATTAATGCTTTGGAGATATTATACCTTCTTTGCTTTACATGATTCTTAAGAAATGTTACCATCTCAAGAATGTCCATGTATTCATATTGTTCATGCAACTCATAGTTCATACAACATGGCATTAGGTATTCAAACGTCTTTGGCTTCATTGGCATGCTTCCAATAAGCATCCAATTAGCCTTAGGTGCTTTTGGAGTGGGTTCCTCTGACATTGGTCTATCAAGGACATAGAGCTTTCATCCATTGATGAGATCATTTCTCAAAGTCCTTAACGGATCGTGGAACTTTATCCCATTTTATCTTTCTTAAGGACTGATCACAATGTGAACATGTTTGTGTTTGACATTTGATTCTACAAAGAAATATTGCAACATTTTCAAAACATTTTTTATTTGGTTTGATTTATAATTTGTACGATGTTAATTAGGTATTTAATTATTATAGTTCCCACTATTTTATTCAAATTGAAAGCCCTCAATATCAATTGCACCATACAATATTCTAGTGCGCCAATATCTTAATTTCATCAAATCATGAGCTAGCTAGGACTGTCACCCACAACTTGATTTTATTAGAGGCAATCGTGCCAATTGCATCATATGCAACTCTTAGATAGATGATATGTGCAACTCTTATATGTAATTCTCACCTAGTTAAGCCTGACCCAAAAGCCAACACGATACATATCTACCATTACACTTCCACGAGATAGATGGTGCACCATTCTAGGATGTTCCCATGCTTAGTCGATCAAGATTTTCATGTGTATTGCTTATGAAAAGCATCTGGGACTTAATACTTTAATGAGGTAATTTGTATAAATACATATACTTTATCCAATCACCACATATATAGTACATATCACATACATGATATAGCCACAAATGAGAACATGTAATAAACAAAACATACAAGCGATGGTTATGACCATACTAATGTAATTCCTTAGAGCCATAATGAATTACTACCACCTATGGTCCACATCATATGCAACCTGTTGTTGGTGATAATCTATTCTTGAACCAATCTGGGTTGATCGGTTCAAGTCTTGAACTGGTCGGCTCGCCTCTTGGTCACTCAGTTGGGCTCTTTTGAAATAGTCGTCTGGTTCTCAGGTCCAAATAACATCTGGACACCTCCATCCAATCGGTTGGGCCACCAGTCGACCATTTTTCCTCCTGTCATCTGTCCTCCTCAGTCCTCCAGCTAATCGGGTCGTCTCATGAGCTAGTCATTTTGCCTTTGTGTAGATCGTCATCTCATGTTGAAACATAAATTTTTTAGCTTGTCGGGGGAAACCCACCCCCAAGACAGAGGCCCAGATAGCAGGCATGGTAAACCTGGGAGACTTGTGCATCCACATACCAATATCTCAATAAGTCGCATCAGAGGCCGGTTGACGCTACGAAAAATTCACTTTCGAGCAGCGCTTCCAGCGGGAGTCGAACCCAAAACCCTTCGTGAGGGGCCCCAAGCTGCGACTAGCTGGGCTACTACTCACCTACACGTTGAAACATAAATTAATACTATTTATTTCTTATTACATTGTATATGAGAAAATCATGAGTTACATTCGAGGGGAAATAGGAAGAAGAGTATTAATTTACATTGGGAAAGAAGAGAGAGGCTCGGTACGCAGACCGATTAACAACAGGAATAATAACCACAACTATGCACACACAGATATGGGGTTTTAGCCATAACCATGCTTTACGTCCACCATCAAAACCAATTTTATGGCGATGCTTTTAAATTACATATATATATATATATTCGTTTGGGTTCTTATATGGTGATTTAGATGGACATGCACATCAACCAATTTAAATATTCATATCACATGCAATAAATGAACTCGATAAAACCAAAATTCAATTATATCGATTATCCCAAAACATAATTATTTGATGTGACTCTGATACCACTGTAGGGAAATACGACATCAAATAGGCAGTGAAAATAAATTTTTTATTGACATCTTTCCCATTAACGAGCAGATCGCGTCAATAACTATGCAATGGGAAGGATGGTTTCACGAAGATATATGTAGTCCTGGAGCAAGTCCAACGATAATCCTTATTGATGTAGATGCACACTCTGTCTTAGACGGTGGTTGTGAAGCTCCTAGTTGCACTCAGACTTGTCTGACTGCTCCTCCACGAATATCATACTTTGACAACTGCTATAGCAGCTCATCAGATCTCGCCACAGACTGCGTAGTTGACGTTGCCCTCCTAGCAGCAGCCAACATACTCCTGCCTCTAGAGTAGTCCACAAGGACCAACTAGAACTCCTATCATCCTGAAGGAACAAATAGGAAGGACTTGTCCCTCCCCTTGGTGTACTAGTCACCACCATGCTCTCCCTCAATAATGATCCTCAGTTGTTGCTCTCCCATGGCTATCCCTCCCTAGTCGGGTAAGACTTGCCTGAGCTCTCATAGTTACCACAACCAGAGAGGACAACACTTGTTAGAGCAACTGATTCTCAACTGTCTGTTTAGTAGTTGTACTCTGGGAAGCCCCCAATACCCCTCTATATATAGGAGGTGTTAGGGTCAGGGTTCCCAATTCCCAAACAATGCGGGACTAAAGCGGGAGTAGAAAGGACAAGAAGATCTTGAATTCTCACAACTTTTCTGGAAGTTTCACGACCTGCGTGTGATAGAACGATCATCTCACCCTGATAGACAATCATCTCACATTCTAGACGGTTGTTTTTCTAAGAAAATGGCTATTTCTCACCTTCCAATTCTACACATATGTTGGCAATTCAATTCTAATTAGTACTCAACTTGACATACCGCCGTAACATGCGTTTGGTGAAACTGAGATGGGCGTCTCGCACCAAACCAAATGATCATTTGGTGCAACTAAGATGGGATTATTGCACAAAGCCAAACGGCCATTTTGCACAAGCAAGACAAGCATCTTGCAGCCCAGGTCAGGCAAAATTTCAACCAATGTACAATACAATCAGCCTGACACTCCAAATAACAGTCTCAACACTTGAATCGATTGTTTGAAAGTCTTATCAACTCATCTGTTGCATGAATTGAAATACCTAAATACTTTAGTAATCAATTCAATTATCATTCAAGATCAAACTCCTCTTCTAGATGAGTTCCTATGTGTGTGACCCTATAGGTCCCATATCACGTTGGTAGTGAATGTCCATAACTAGATTATGGCATCACAAGTAAAGGGTGGTGCCTAGTCGCACGTCATTGCTACCCAAGTGAATGGAAAGTTGGGGAGCAACTTGAACCTACAATCTTTGTATGGTGTTATATTGTTTGTATTATTCCGTTATCATTGATATCTAGATAGAACTAGAGGCATACAGTAGTCATACTCATTATTATTCAATCTTGTTTCTTGAACTAGAGCAGACTGCATGAGATATATGTAAGATCAATATCACATATTGACAAACACACATATGCCATACTTTTCTCAATCTCGCTAATAAAGAGGCTTTAGATATCATACTCCTATTGGAGGGAAACATCCCATATCTATGACTTATAGTCATACCCCTTGTGTCAAAGTTACCCAATCATCACCTTTATAACAACCCATGTTTCAGGATTGCATTTGATGATGTCAAAGTGTACCCAACCACATGTGATGAGTGCAATGATTTTAGGGCTAAGAACCACAACCACCACCATCACTGTGAGATATGACTATGACTTCCATGATGATGGCTTCCATGTGTCAATCTCACTGTGGGTCTATCCGATACACTGTCCTCTAACATGTATATGCGTGATTGGTTTGATATCACCATATCATGACTAGTGTGACTCAATCACCAACCAACTCACACTATGATCTTATGTGTTATTTTTATTTATCAACCTTCCACAATAACAACTAATCAGGGACATAATGAGAATATATATATATATATATATATATACTCTTAACATCCGTATGATCTCATTTCTCTGATCCTCAACCTGAAGATGTACGTCATTGAGTAATACTACTCTCTAGACATTTATTATGTAATTCATTATCTCATAACTAAATATACAAAATAAATTGGAAACTTGCCTTTATTATTATCAAACCAGGTATCTAATGGCATATACCAATCATCATATGATTGGCTCTCTAGGAATACATACCAAAAGACTCCTCCAACAATGTAGCACATCACTAGTGAAAAATGAATCCAATTTTTTTTTTAATTAGACACCTAATTCATATTACATTGTCATGTAATAAATAATATACAACCATCTTAGAGAGAGTAACTTGATTAAAAGACAAGTGACTCCCTCCAATCTATAAGCACATATATAATCAAGACCTATGAAAACTCAAACAGACTATTTGAACACACAAATGGACTGAAAAAATTAGCACTCAAACATACTAATTAAACAAAAATATGAACTAACTAAATAAGAATACAAATAGTTTGTTGGAATTCCCTCTAATCTGACAAATAGTTTTTACATCAAATGTGTGATTAATGTTAGACTGCCAAACTCACAAACAAACTAGATAATAAGAATGACCACACATCTAAACAACTAAAACACACACACACATACTGGACCGATAAGAACACATACTCAAACTATGACACTTTCATAACAACTCCATCCATAGCAATAAAAAAACATGCTATAAAAATATTTTGAAATTTGAGCAGATGAAACAACTGTAATAGGAAAAAAAATTTTAAGTAAAAAATAGATAGCTGTAGTTAAAAAATAAAAAATAAAAATAAAACACGAGCAACTAAACAACACCTAGGTGGCACTCATTTATTATACATATATAGATTCCTTTAGGAAATACCAACTTAAGTTCCTAACTTATGTAAATTTTCACAATACTATGAAACTGACTTCTATAACAAATAAGAAAGGAGAATACTACTTCTCTCATTAGTTTACACTTTTTGATATTTTTAAATACATGTATATATAACATGTTGTAAGTGAAGCAAACTTGTAATGTATTTATATTTTCCTTCTAGCCATAAATTAATATTAATTTTTGAATCACCTTTTCTCTATCATTTAGTTATAGAAAAAATCTAGAAAATAAATTTAAACCTAAAATCTATTACAGTTGTAGGATGATAATACTAAACTCTATTGGAATATTATTCTAATTAAGTCTCAAAATTGTAATCAACTAAAAAAGCATATTTATTGATTTCTATGAATCCTAATAAATTCTATTTCTGGGAAATGGTTATTAAGGACATTGATAATAAATAATGTAATGAGGATTAGGATAGAGTCACAAAGTTGGGATATGTTATATACAATTGTCAAATATATTCAGGGACTAGGTAGGGAATGCTACATGATATTTGATTAATTGATCTACATAGGTTCCTTTGGCATTTGTGAAATGTGAGAAGGTATGGACAAGCAAGGATGCATCCTACACTCATTTGTGAGTATTTGAGTGAAAGGAATATGCACATGTTCCAAAGAAAACGTAGAAAAGGATGGATGATAAAATGGTGCCATCTATCTTTCTTGAATATGGAGATCAGTAGTTTAGCTACTGATTATGGGATCTTATAGAAACACCATGAGCATAGAACAGGTGTGACATTCTATGAGAGTCAGGTAATGAAAATGACTAAAAGTGATGGTGCAGATGCTATGTGTTTAGGTGATAGTTCTTTTGATGATGAGTAGGATGATATTTTAGCTTATTCATAGGTGAACTTTTCAGATGATGGACAAGAAACACATGATCACCTAAGAACTAGAGTTAGCACATCAGGTGGTCCTGTTGTAGATGCATAACTAGTGATTCCAATTCATAGTCAGAGACTTCTAGGTAGAGGGAGCAAGATCATCACTAGGCAGAGTCCTCAAAGAAAAATGTTTGGAGGTTTGATAGATTTTACAATCCTTTATCTAGATATTTGGCATATCAATATATGCTTGTTACTAATATGCAGGAGACAAAGATTTTCCATGAGGCACATACTCATAGAAATATAGAATAGTGGCATCAAGTGATGTAGGAAGAGAAGTATTCTTTGTAGATGAATGATACCTATGAGCTAATATAATTGCCTAAGGGACATAGATCATGAAGAACAACTAGGTCTATAGGATGAAGAGACATGATCAAAGGCTTCATTTAAAGACTAGTGGTGAATTTTAATAATTTATTTTCTCCTGTTGTAAAGATGATTTATAATAGATTGGTTCTAGGCTTGATTTCTAGCCTAGACTCTGGGGCTTTTACAGTGGGAGGCATATCTTGGAAGTCTAGATTGAAAAAGTCTATTGAACTTTCTATGGATGAGGCATAGTAAATTGCAACAATATATATAGGAAAAGAAATACTTTAGATGGTGATATTTATAGGGGAGTTGGGTATGAATTAGGTTGATTTGACTATTTTTTGTGATAGTTAGTGTGTTATTAACTTGAAAAAAAGCACAAGGCATCGTGCACATATGCAACATTTTTGCATGAGATATCATTGGCTTCATGATGTGATTGATAAGAAGTTTCTCATACTTATGAAGATCCATAGTGAGAAGAATATTTGACATGACGACCAAGGTGGTGACATAAGACAAGCTAGAGCCCTACATTAAGCTTAGTGTCGTACAACCCATTGTTGATTCTATGATGGGAGACTCCTCCTTGGACTGGAAGGAGATATTATTGGGTCTCACATTATTCCATCTCAAAGAGATTAATCCATTAAGGATATGGGAATTGATGTCCTGACCAGTGATATAAATCCCAACAATCATCAAGCCAAATAGAGTAGATCAGAATCCACGAGATGACATCCAATATCCAATGAAACCATAAAAGAAAAGAAACATTTAGATATTGTTCATTGCTCATTGAGATAGGAGAAAAAGGCAAAGAAGAAGAAGAAGAGAGAAAAAGAAAGGGAACAAGAAAAGAAGTAGGGGTTGGCTGTCAAAGTTTCTAGTTGTTCTTTAGGACTCCATCATTGCCTACTTTGTGGAAGTGGGTATCTTCCTAGGGAGGTCTAGGGTGGTAGACTTCAAGGATATCTCCCTACCTTATATTTTCTTTTGACTACATTATCTCAGGCTGGTGGATAAAAATTCAAGAAGAAAACTTGTATCTTTGTTTATAATGTATTTATCGATTGGTTTAGCTTGTATTTTTTTCCTCACACTCTATGAGATCTTTCTCCATAAAGACATGGTATTCCTCCTCAATCTGCTTTTGAATATTATCTTGGTTTTACACGCTTGTTTGTAGAGCTTCCACAAATAATCTTTTTTCATCGCATCATAGTTGCACAATATGAGTGCACATATTCCAAACAACAACTATTGAAATAAAAACTTCTTCCCTTGAGCTTTTTATACCAATACTTATCATCCCAATGATATTCATACTCGTTGTGGTATGTGTTACCTTTTTTAACACTTATCATTAACTTTCAGAATTTTATTATATCAATTTGTCAAATTCAAAAGATGAGAAAAATGAAAATTCTTAGAGTATATAAGATCCAAGTAAAAATCCAAAAAATATATATAATCAATAGCATTAAGTATGGAAGAGGTGGTTAATATACTTCAAGTAAAGTTAATCAATTCAATGAATAATATGGCATTATACATGAACATATTGTCTCCTTTCACCCTTAGTCAAAAGGGGTAGATGAAAGAAAAAAATGAAATGTTGAACTATATGTTAGATATATATGATCTTGATCAAAGATTGTGGGAAATAGACCTCCTAACTTCCAACTGTATACAAAACTGTTCATTTTTTGTACATGTACACAAAACTCTTCAGGGATGGTAATTAAAACCAATCTTAAAGTACCCTGATATGTAAAGTTGTAAGATCTCGGGCCTTATTTTATGGTTGAACATGCTTGATCATATTAATTGGATTCTTAAAACCTTAATCAAACCCTAGATGTTCTTTGATATCATATGGCAAACCTAAGTTTCAAATTTGGTTCAATGTTGACACTGTTTAAATAAATTATGCAATATTTATGCTTATAAGGGCTTTTATGTAGTTTTTCCATAACTAGGATTTTTCTTATAATTTGTCACGTATGATGTGCCTTGTAAGTTTTCATATTATGTTTGATATAGTTGAACCTTGGGGTGCCTAGTTTCACCATTGGATTATTGGTAACACCTAACCTAGGGTTGAGGGCTAGTGTTCTTCACCCACATGCCCAAACTCTATGGTTTTCCTCTGATGTTGGGATTTGATGGTCCCACTGGGAAGCCATGGTTGGATGGTTATCCTATGTTGATCATGATTTGATTGTTTCCCTAGTTCCAAGAACCAACTGTCAACCTAGTTTTTCATGGACGTGAGGTTTTGACCTTAGGACACATGGCATGTATGCCTTGGCACCTCTACCTTCCTTTCTCTCTCACCCAAAGATTTATATACCTCCCTTCTTCCATGCAAACAATCTCTTTAGACTTTCTCTTCTTCTTCTTGCTGCTTGAAGGTCGACCCTCTTGCTTGGCGGAGAAGAAAGAGCTCAAGGAGGAAGAAGCTTGGCTGATCTTTCTTGCATGTGCACCTAGGGTATGGGTATACCCTTATCGAGGTCGTTTGGTGCTTCCTTGCCTTGCTTCTTGGCTTAGGTGTGTAAGATCACCATCTCTATATTCGTTTTCCTTGCTGCCCTATCTTCTTCTCTCTTCCTTCTTGGTCAGATCCATTACTTTCTTCTTGGATCTTGTGCTAGAGGTTGAAGAATACCTTCTTTCTTCTTCTTCAACCTAGGGTTTTACTTGTTCTTAGAGAAATGAGCTAGCTTGATTGAGTGGAGTGCTCAAGATAAGGTTTCTTTTCTCTCTCTCTTTGGGATACCTTTCTTTTGGACCTTCTTAATCATCCTTGAGGCAAGTTATGTAACTTTCTTCATATTTATTTCTTACTCTTAATGTGACATGCTTAGATCTTTCTCGAAAAATGTAGTTTCAAGTAGAAAGATGCTTCTTTGTCTAGGGTTTAAGCATATGGGGTAGATATTAAGTAGATAACCATCCTTAATGTAACCCCTAACCTTGTGCACATCTCCTCCATGAGGGTGGGATCTCTAGACCTTGAATGTGTGATGAGGCAAATGGTTTTGTTCCTTGAGCCTAGGGTTTTCTTTAAGGTGGTAAATGGTGGTTTTTCCTTGGTGCTTTGAACTGATTTCCTCCTTGTTTCTTGAATTAGTGGTTTGGTTTCGTATGTTATTTGATATTTTTGATCTAGTTATTATTTTGGACCTTCTTGTATTGAGAAAAGGTTATCATACTTCCGTCAACAACCGATGGCCTTTGTGCTCTCACTTAGTGGTTCAAATGATGGCTTTTCCCTTGTGTGTAACTGTTAATTTTCACCCAGTGTCAACAACCAATGGTTCCACTAGGTCATGATTTGATGGCCCACAATCAATGGTTCAACTGGATCATGGTTATGTGGGTTCATGATTCAATGGTCTACAACTAAAGGTTCCACAGGTTCATTACTCAATGGTCCTCAACCAATGGTTCCACTAGGTCTTGATTCAATGATCCACAATCAATGTTTCCACTAGGTTATCATCCATTGGCTTTTTTAGTTCACAACCAATGGCTTTTCCTGGTTCATAACTAGTGGCTTTTTTAGTTCACAACCAATCTCTTTTTTGGTTTGCATCCAATGGCTTTTCTAGTTTACATCCAATGGCTTCTCTAGGTTTGAGATCTGATGGCCTACCTAGGTAAATATTGAATTATTTCTACTTGATGCACTTAATCCAATTGTTTGGGTTTGATGCTTATGATTCAATGGTGATACTTTAGCTTAAGTGCATCCATGGTCCGATGGGATGTTAAGTGTTTATGATTATATTTTTGACCCAAGTAAGAGTATGACATGATGGTTTATTCTATTTAGTTTTGTAACTTCAACCCAATCTATCTTACTAAACCTTAATTGAATAATCAAAGGGATTATGGTGAATCATACTTAACTTCCTTGTATATCAGTATGATGAAGGAAATTATCTTAATGTTATGTTAACCCTACTATGTTACCTTGTAAACATCATAGCTCTTGTGCTTAATGCAACCTTATATTAAATTTGTGTACCATAAGAATGATGAAGAACATTGAACCATCGATAAGGTGTTGAAAGGCAATGATGTTCTTGTAGGAGATTGAATGAATGGTCTTAATGACCCTTGGGCATGGTATTATCCCTAATGGAGGTGTCACCCTCTTCACGTGTGACAAGGATTAGTATCATGTGATGGTGTGATAAGGAATATGTATCATACATGTTATATATTATGAAGTTGTTACATACCCATGTTTTTGTAGTAATCTTTTAGGTTTTATACGTAACTTGATTAATACACCCTTAAATCACCCAGTTGATATTAACTAATCAAGTGAAACACTAATCATGTAGTACCATGTGCCGCAGACACATTCTAGTTTCAAGACTTGATGGATCATTGAAAGGGTGTTCCAAAAGGAAGCTCAAAGTCATAACTATTGATATATACACGTGCAAGTAAATGTGTGTCCTTGTCATCCTGATCCCAAAGTTTCGGAGGATGGTTGTGGTCATGCCTCGGATTGAGTGAAGTTGAGGCAGTGTCTCAGATACTTGTATAAATGGTGTGATAGAGTGTAGATGTGGTTGTACCTTAGATGATAGGTTCATATACCCTGGTTGCTAGTGTCATGACCTAAATACCAAGGGTAGATAAGTATAGCATCTTGAATATATGTCATTATAGGCATCTTGACTAATATGTCATTGTATTGACTCATACTAACCGATGGGGAGAGATATTAGGACTCTGGATCTCCTAGGTCTCGTACAAAACTGAATAGAGCTTCATAGGGTGTAGTTGGAATTTTGAGTGATATACCTCAAACTCCCCATGGCTTAATACAATTTTTAATTCAGTTGTGTAGTATGTCTTCTAGGGATAAATACAATTCACATTGTTTGATAACCCTTGCCTTAATTCTTATAATGTGTAGTTGATATATAATGCGATAAGAGGAATCGATTGTTTCCACGGTGATAACTTTATCTGTTCCTCTAAAATAAACTATTAATCATGATTGTTGTAATACTATCTTTTTAATTTGTTTAAATGTATAACCTATTGTAATAAATAAGTATTTTTGAGAGTTATATCTCTTTCTTGGACATGGTTATCACTTCTTCGGTCACCACATCTTTTTCAGTGATCGTTAGTGACATCATCAGGTTCGTGGTGGTGAGGAAGTACAACTTAAAGAGCATTAGGAGAAGAAGATGGCTAGTGTAGAGTGTGTTCTAGAGTCATCCCTATACAGGTCCGGACATGGATGTTTTGTAGATGATATGTATACCGAGTTTAGTTTTGGAAGTACTCTAATGATGTATATGGAATCTATTATTCTTCTGTATCTAGGTTGTGGCTGAGGCCACAAGACAAATATGCAAATACCTGGTAAGGTATGTGCTCTTATGCAGGATGATGGACTTACATGTAAATGTTCTTGTACATGTTGGTGATGTTTAATTCGGTTTAAATTATCCCTCTTTTCTATCTATGTGGTTAATTATTTATCGATTGAGTGTTTTATTTTGTGTAATCGCATTTAGCATGATACTGTTGTCATGAGTAGTGGTATCAAAGCTTTAGGTTTGTTGAGTATACAAGGACATATGATGTAGGTTTTTGTCTATTCTTACATCATCCAACATATCTGATCATAGCTTATGCTTATGCAGATATGTCTGGTGAACATGAAGAGTATGTAGAGAGTGGTTATGTTGTGCCAGGAGGGGGTGGTAGGAGACTGGAACATGATGGTAGAGTACTTGTAACGGGGCAAGAATATACCATAGTGCCTCAGTTTGACCCTACAACCATGGATAATCTAGCCTTCCAAACCATGTTTGGATAGCTCATGGCAGTGAGTACACATTTATCATATAGGGAGCCCATTCCTCAAGATAGGGGAGTCGTCCCCAATGATGAATTGTAGGGTCCAGGGAAGATGTTTTAGTGGTTGAAGTGTGTTAGAGATACCGAGTATATAGGTACAAAAAACCCGAAAAATGTTGAGATGTGTCTAACTGATCTTGAGAAAGCATTTAAGATCCTCAATATCCCAAAAGAGGACAATGTGAAGCATGTTGTTACCTATTGAAGGGTAGTGTTGGCCATTGGTGGCCCATTGAAGAGGAGAAGAGACCGAGCGTTTTTGTGAGTTGGGAAGAGTTTCGATGGGAGTTCATGAGCCACTACTTCCCTGAGACGTTTCTAGATGAGAAGATAACTCAGTTCGAGTGGTTGCACCAAGGTTCAATGTCCATTAATGACTACAATGCAAGGTTCATGGAGATTTTGAGATTTTTTCCTCATATGGCAACAATAGAGAAGGATATGATTCAAAGGTTTAAAAAGGGTCTGAACTCTAAGTTGTCCATGACAACATCCTCTTTGGAGAATAGGGAGAAGTTTTGTACCATTGTTGAGTCTGTAAGGAGCATTTAGAGGTCTACCCTTGAAAAGCGTGAAGCCAAGGATGGAAAGAGGCCAACTCAATTTCAAGGAAAGTCATCTAGAGGCTTAAAAAATCCAAGGTTCTCATCATCACAATACCAACAGTCACAACAGAGGTCAAAATTTTCTAAACTAAGATCAGGAGCACCGTCATGGTGGTCCCCAATTAAGGGTAGAGGTCACAACTTTCCATCGGCAAGGACAAACAGTGCATCATCACTGTTAGTGATAGGGCTGTCTAGACCACAGTTCAATACCAGAACATGTTACTAGTGTGGGCAAGTTGGGAATATGATGTGTTCGTTCCCTATGAAGAATGAGGAAGTGACACATTAGTTGAGGTATAGTCAGAGAGGTTCATAGCAACAATAGTATAAAAATGGTGGTAGAAGAGGATGTGGTTAGTCATTGTAGGTGGGGTCATATGTATCGGGTGGTAGAGGACAAAGACAACAAAAGGAGACAGCTAGATCCTATACCATGAGTTAGCTGGAGGGAGTGTTCAATCCATGAGTCATGAAAGGTTTGATGGAACTTTTTAATTCTGACTTATTTGCTTCTTCTTTTGTATTTATTTTGGTTGACCCGGGTGGGGCGTACTCCTTTATCACCAAAGAGTTGATAAGTAGTTTTTATCTGCCTGGCTATAGTAGATTTGACATCCTTCTACTAAAAACCCCTTTATTTGGTTCTACTAAGTTGTGGGAGGTGTGCCCATCTTACGTTCTTTGTTTTTCTGGACACATCATTCAAGTAGATCTTATGCCACTAATCATGCATGGATTTGATGTGATCCTAGGAATGGATAACTTGGAGAAGTACAAAGTTTATTTGGATTGTAGTTCTAAGGTTGTGACATCTTGTGATGGATATGTCTCTTGGGCTTTCCTAGAATATATGAAGATTCTTCCTACATGTTTGGTGTTGGCTGCGATAGAGAAGTTGATGAGACAAGGGTGTGAGGCTTTCCTGGCACATGTTGTAGATACCAAGGTGGGGAGTCCTAATATCCAAGAGGTAGTTGTACTGCTTGTCTTTGAGGATGTCTTTCTAGATAAGTTTCCTAGTGTTCCAACTCATATAGAGATTGATTTTGGAATCAATCTAGTACCTGGAACACAACTCATAGCACATGCACCTTATAGAATGGTGCCATTAGAGATGCAAGACTTGAAGAAATTATTGCAAGAGTTTCTAGAGAAGGATTTTATTAGACTAAGCACTTCATCTTGGGTGCTTCCTTGGTGTTTGTAAATAAGAAGGATGGTTCCATGAGGCTTTGCACATACTACCACTAGTTGAACAAGGTCACAGTGAAGATTAAGTACTTGTTGCCAAGGATTGACGATCTATTTGATCAGTTGAGAGGTGAAACAATGTTCCCTAAAATAGAATTGAGGTCAAGATATCATTAACTGAGGATCAAGGCGGATGTCATGCCTAAGACTGCTTTTAGGACTAGGTATGGTCACTATGAATTCGTGGTTAGCCATTTGGGCTAACCAATGCACCAACAACATTTATTGACTTGATGAACATGGTGTTCATATTGTATCTTGATCATTTTGTTGTTGTGTTCATAGATGATATCTAGATATACTCCAGGGATAGACACTAACATAAGAAGCATCTTCACCAGACATTAGAGTTGTTGAGGAAATACCAGTGTATGCCAAGTTTAGAAAGTGTGAGTTCTGGTTGACTGAAGTGTTATATGGGTCATGTCATATCTTCTAAGGGTGTTTGTGTAGACCCAAAGAAGGTAGAGTATGTGCTGAAGTGGGAACATCCTGAGACACCGAATGAGGTTCAAAGCTTCTCAGAGTTGGCAAATTACTACAAGAGATTCATTAAGAATTTCAATGTTGTAGTGTTACCCCTAACCAAGTTGACTAGGAAGGGTGTTCCTTTTCTCTGGGATGATAATTATCAGTGTTATTTCTAGTTGTTGAAGGAGAAGTTGATGAGTGCCCCAGTGTTACTATTTCCAGAGCAAGGGAAGGGCTACATCATGTTTTGTGATACTTCAAAGAATGGTTTGGGATGTGTGTTGATGCAGGACAAGAACATAATTTCTTTTTATTAGTATATATGCTTTATGTGTTATATTGTGTTGTGTATTTTGTTGTTTTGTGTTTTTTGTTATGTATTTAAGCCATGTCTTAGATCATACCCTATTCCATAATCAGAAAGCTAGTTAGGTTGTTCTTTAAGCGTGACCAAACAAGGATACAACTTACACAATAATTTAATTACATGGAAACATGTAAGTAAATCATGAAATCTATTACATATATCTTCTTTACTAACATAATGGCTAAATAGAAATAAATAACATGCTTTCGGTAAAAAATGGTGAATTCAAGTTCATAAATATTAATAATGTTACATTATCCAAATAAATATGTAATTAATAAACTTAATGAGAAATATATATGATTTCATGCACAATAATGACATATAATTGTTTTGGTTATAATATGAGGATATGGGATACAATTGGATGAATAATAGTAATAATGATAAATAATATGATAACTAAAATAATAATGGGCCACAAATACTATTTTTTCATGAGTCATGAAAGTAAACCCTAAAAGTGAAATCTAATTTGAAAATCGTGTTCCTTGGATCCCAATTGCCTTGAGAGCTAAGTTTCACCTTATTTGAAAAATAATAAGTATTTAAAAAAAGAATATAGCATAAAAGTCAAAAGTATTAAATAAATTACTAAAGGTATCCAAAAGTGGAATTAAACCCCAAATTTGAAATTTATATTCCAAAATTAGCCTAGGTGTACTTTTTCATCTAATTTGAACAATCTTATATGTTGTAATCAATTTAAGAGAGAGAAAGTGCTTAAAAGACCAAAATATTAAATAATGTGTGGAATAATCTTAACAGAGAAATTTATGACAAATTTGTGTTCCACAAGTTTAAGTTTGCTTGAGGGTGAAGTTTCATATCATTGCAAAGTTTCTAGATTCATGTAATTCATTAGGAAAGAGAATATATGAGTAACTTAAAAGAATTAAATAAAATGCTTAGTCTCCAAATGTGAAAACTAATGCCATAATTGGAATCAAAATGTCTCAATTAACCTACCTGCCAAATTTAACTTTAATTGGGTAATGTTTGGATTCTCAATTTCATTGGGAAAGAAAAGACATAATTGATTAATCTCTCTTTATTTGTTTTTTGATTTGAATATAGTTTTTGGATTTATGTTGTCATTATGTTTTCTAAATTTTGTGTCGATATCAGGCTAACCAATCATGATCCAATGAGTTGTACTTCATCTCCTACCTCGAGTAGGAGTGAATAGTGTGCTCAACCAGTTGGATTCTTGTGACCAGGGTTTCTCCCTCCACATTCAATGAAACCTCTCAAAATAATTTCCATTGAATTCGAAATACTCATCTAGCCCTAAATGTAACCCTATCTCTCAATATTCAAGTTTTTCCCAAATTTGAATTCATGCTTAACAAAGCCTCCTCCACCAGGCATGTGAACCCTAACATATATAAGGCATTGTGTCTCTCGAACTCGTTGCATCTCTGGGATTTTCCCTCTCACTTTAGTTGTCCTCCTACCCTCGCGTACTGTTGCCGTAATCAAGGGGATCAGTTCACAGTGACAACATCTTATTATCCTTCCTTGCTTCATGTCAGTCCAAATTGCGCCCATGATATGAATTCTTGGACTCTATTCTTTCACTATGTAACTTCAAACAATCGTAACATTGCTTTCATGGGTTTTCCCCAATTCCACGCCAACCTGCTCAGTTGCTTCTCGCGGCCATGGCTGGCGTGAGAAAGGGGACGAGCCCCTTGATTCGTCTTTGATTTTTGGTTTTTCTACTAAGGGTAAAAGTGTAGTTCCACCATTCTTTTGATCTCTGATTTGCATTGAGTAAGGCTTCTGAGTTGGCTTGGGCCCCGACGAAGTGGCAGACCTAGATAGGGCATGATTCAGCAAGGTGTTGGCGTGGATTAAACAAATTTCTTGATTTATCAAAGCTTCAAAATTGACAATTAATTCTTTAATTAACCAAAAATTACTAATCAATATTTGTTGGATTTAGAAAAAGATTATCTATCAAATGGTATCAATTTTATCGCCTAATTCCAAACAAATTTATATGTTATTTTTGTGGATTTTTCCTAATTGGCTATAACTTGGAAAATTCATAACTAATAATCTATAAGTTAGAAAAATAAAATAAAATCCATTATGAACTCCAAAAAATATATCCTATAGCATGGCATGATTTTGACAACCTAATTCAAAGATAATAAAAAGGTGATTTTTAGGGTTTATGAAATTAATGAAAACCTAATCCTAATTCTACATATATGATCAATAAGTGCTTTGGAGATCTAGGCTTGAACCTAAGACTGGCTTTGGATTAGTTTAGACTTTAAAGTGAGGTATGTTTGCATCCCCTGCTATTCCTTTTGAGGAATAACCTATTTTCATCTTTTTCTTGGTCCTATGGACAATAGCCTACACAATATATCTTTCTCTTGAGAATATATTACTTGGTTCTGATTTTTTAGCATAATTCTACTCTGAATGAAATTCTTTTGACTCAATCTTATACTTTGATCATGATGGAACTCTACTTGGTGATAAGTGCAACTTATGTCCACTTATGTGGTGGATGCTTATTTTGTCCATTTTTAGATGACATCTTTAATTGTGTTATAAAAGACTACAATTTTTACTTGCCTCTACATTAAGTATGTTATGTGATTCAGTAGCCCTAGAGTAGTGTAAGTACACTGGTTTTTGGGTTGTGTGCCCATGTTATTATTTTTGGGACGGAGGTTGTGTCTCCATACCTGGGTGGTGATTCACATTTTTATATATATTGGGAGTCTGGTAGTACATCATTCTCTATCAGGTTTTGGAGTTTGTGAGACTTGGTCTCCTTTTTTACTTATATTACTCTATTGCTATGCTTATATCACATGCATGTAGGTTGATGATGGGTTATTGATGCGATGGTTCTGGGTCACATTTATAGACTTGTTTTACTTGCATTTTATGTGTTTATTGGTCATTCTGGTGGTTAATATTGCATAATTCACTTACTTTAGTCTATGATCCTTCTCAGTGTCAAATTTCTCTTATTTTATTGTTTTGAGCATAAATGATTACAATAATATGTTTTACCTCGACTGATGTGGTTTTATTTTGCAATTTCAGGAAAAACACATATCTGCTGCTGTCAATACTATTGACACAACCATAGGCAGACAGCCGCAAGGAGGAGCACAGAGTCGATACCATCGATAGGAAAGTCGATGGTAGCGACTTACCATCAGGTTGCCAGTGACCAGCTAGTCGATACTATCGACCCCAAAGTCAATACTATCGACACATGTACTTTCAACGACGGAAAAGGGATAAAACCGACGCCTAAGGGTGTTGATACCATCGACCCGCGTCGATGGTATCGAGTCAGCATCAGGCGCAACGATGAAAAGAAAAGAAGGCTTGCTGATATTGCGAGGGGTCGATACCATTGACCCACGTCGATGGTATCGACACTGTCAGATCAGAGTTTGTTTCAGATCGGCTCTAATCCAACGGTTGTGATATTTTTGCGACCTAACTCAGTTATTATACCTAATGATGGCAGCCAAGAGTAGGGTATCACGTCATTATCCGCTGCACACGTCCCGAGAAGGGCTGGAGAGAAGAATAGAGCCCAGAAGCATGCCCCAGCCATTTCGAAAGCCGAAGAAGACGTTTTCCACCTCCGAAAGGCTGTAGATCGCGCATTCTACGCCAAGGAACGCTTGGATCTTCTCCGTTCAGGGTTTCATTACTTATTCACGTTTTTCTCCATGTTTCCCCTTTCTTCAACCATGTCTTGCTTTGAGATGAGCATGCAGGGCTAATCCCCTTTATCTTTAGGATTGGGAGTAGCCCGGGGAAGCATTGTATGACATTTTTATCATAGTAATTCATAATTTATCTCTTAAATCCGTGGTATGATTTCGTTTTCTCAATTATATTATTATGCTTGATCACTATAATGATAATCTAATGCCTTTAATTACTTTGAAAGAAGAATTAACGGTTGAAAAGAGACAAAATTCACATTAATTAACAAATCCTTTGAACAAGGTGATGTAAGGTTAATGGTGGAAACCCATAGGTCGATTCTAATGCACCTAGTTTAGGGTATAGTTTACTACGACGATGGAACCGACCTAGACATAGGTAGTGAATTGTACCACGACAGTGGACAATTCTGACTACAAGCCACTACCCGGATTGAGAGATGAACCTGAATTATTATATGGAAATTCATACAATGAAAACCTGTGGTGAAACCACAATCCTAAAGATCTCCATTTGAATTGATTAAAATAAACACTTAATCGATTGCTTTATTTTATTTTATTTTCTTTTATTTCACAACAACTATCATAACCTTTTTATTGGTCTAGCTGATTGTGAGTAGTTAGTAGTAGTCTACCGATAATTTAGTGTCCCTGAGTTCGACTCGGGCCTCACAAGGGCCTATACTACATTGACGCGTGCACTTGCGTTATACGCACGGTAAAACCGTGTCAAGTTTTTGGCGCCGTTGCTGGGGACACGAAAATTGTCGGCACTACGAGTGCTGCGAGCGGCCACTCTAGGCCACATTTTTATTTTATTATCATTTTTGAAATTCATAGTTTTATCTTTCATATTATTGGAATCGTCTAGCACTGTACTGAACTAAAATTATCATCTTACATGTACTGGTGCATGGTGAGGACGCGTTGCACCGACTACACGCAGCAATCACCAGAGGTTCCACTGCCGGGACTAGACGACAAGCAGAACTATATTTAAGACCAATCAGACGAAATAGATTCCGACTCAGAACAAGAAGCCATGGCAGAAGAGCAGACGATATGGGAGAAGATCAAGGCATCTTCTACATCTGCATCTAAAGGGCCAATCAAGAGGCAGGCGATCAACATTCCCAACTATAAGATCGATCCAGGCCTAATAAATTTGGTCAAATCAAATGCATTTCACGGGCTCAAAAACGAAGACCCAGTGACTCACATTAGTCAGTTTGTGGAGAACTGCAACATGATCAAGATATACATGTTTCCACAGGAGACATTGTACTTGAAGCTGTTCCCCAGCTCTTTGGCAGGAAATGCATGAGAATGGCTACATAATCTTGATGATGAGTATGTGGAATCATGGGATTATATGGTCGAGGTGTTCTTAGAGAGGTTCTTTCCGCCCAAGAAGACCAACGATTTGGTCCGGAAGATCCATAATTTCAGCCAGAAGGCAGGGGAGACTTACTCCAAGACTTGGGAACGGTTTTAGACAATACTAAGGAGGTGCCCGCATCATGGGCTTGACAAGGAGAAGCAGGTTAAAATCTTCTATTTTGCTCTTTCCGAGCATGATAGAAGCAACTTAGATTCTGCAGGTTCAGGTTTCTTCTTAAACAACACAGGCACGAGGTGTTGGAAAATTTTGAAGAACATGGCTAAGAAGCAATCTTGGGGCGACAGAGATGCCATAGAGCATGTTCAGGCTACAAGAGAGTCAAAGGCCATCAAAGAGATAAATGAGAAGATGGACCTTCTAGCAAAGAAATTGCTTGCAAAATAAGATACCGAATCCAAGGATGAAGCTCAAGTAAAATTCATGCACCAACATCAGGGGTACAGAAACAACGACTACTCATGGAGGAAAGACAAGAAATTATCCTGGAAGGACCCAAATAATTTCTTGCAGGACCCAGACGCAAAACCCCAACTGGCACCAGAGGATAAGAGCAATGAGTTGCTCAACCAAGTTATCAAGCAGAATCAAGAACTAATGAGCACATTTGGTCAGCATATCAAGCAACAAGGAGAATTTATGAACAAATTTGGGCAGACCTTACAAAGTCACGGGGCTCAGATGAGGACTATAGAGAAATCCTTGGCGCATATGGAAGCTGAGATAGCAAATCTGAAGAAGCCAGCGTAGCAAGGCTTTCCGGGTAATACAAACATTCCAGGAGGAAACCAACAGGATAAGGCAATCTTGCTAAGGAGCGGTAAGAAGATTTTAAACCCCAGGGCCGATGAACCAAGCAAACCCCAGTCAGAAAACACATGTGAGGCCACAGAGGAGGTTCCAATCCCAATCACCGAGCTGGTAGAGGATGTTGCAACAGAACCCGTCATTGTTGAGGAGGAGATACAGAAGAGGACGCCATATGTGCCGCCACATCAGAGGGCACATAATGTCCCGGTCCCATATCCCAATAGCGTGAAAGCCAAGAAAGTGGACGCTCAGTTCAAGAAATTTCTAGATAGCTTTAGAAAGCTTTCTGTCAACATTCCATTGTTAGGCAATAGAGCAGATTCCCTCTTACGGCAAGTTTCTGAAAGACATCATTACAAAGAAGAGGAAAATCCCAGATACCAAGGTCGTGGTTCTTAAGGAACATGTGAGTGCTTTCATCATTGGCACATTGCCACCTAAAAGGCAGGATCCGGGCTGCTTCAACATTTCATGCTACATTGGTAAAGTGAAATTTGGCGAAGCACTGTGTGATTTCGAGGCAAGTATAAATCTGATGCCTCTCTCTACATTTAAAAAGTTGGGACTGAAAGAATCAAGGCCGAGTAATATGACAATTCAGCTAGCAGATAATTCCGTGGTGAAACCGTATGGTATTTGCGAAGATGTGTTGGTGAAAGTTGATCGGTTTGTATTTTCAGTAGACTTTGTTGTAATGGAAATGCAAGATGAACATGGTAATGAGCTACTCCTTGGAAGACCCTTCCAAGCTACTACTGACATGATACTTGAGATGGGGAGAGGTCGTTTGACCTTGGGTATCGCTGATGATCGGTTTGAAATGGTCATGCCCTCAAGCACAACACAACCTAAAGTAAAGGAGCAATGCTGCATGATGAAGCACTTTGATCAGAATATTTCTCTCTGTCTAGGTAAGCCATTTCTAGATATGGCTCATGTGATGACTAAGGTGGAGAAAGGGACACTGGATGTGGAAATTATGGAACAAACTAAAGTTGTTTCTCTTACCAAGGCTGTGGGTTTTCCCAATGATGAAGAGGAGGACATCCCTCCTACTATAGATGAGGCCATAGCAAGTTCTGTCTTCAATGCATATCCAGAACTACCTCTTGAAGCCTGCCTAGTTAATATAACACATGATTGGATGAGAAGCAAGTCACTACAAGAATGCGCCAAGATGCTTCAGGTGCTGCTGTGTTTTTATGCTAGGTACTATGAAGACCTTGGAGAGCTCCCACCACCGCTTCAGTCATCCTTGATCGTTCCGCCAGAGTTAGAATTGAATCCGCTGCCGCCTCACTTGAAATATGCATTTCTAGCTGAGGGTCAGAAGCTACCAGTGATTATCTCAGCATATCTGAGTGCCGAGGAGGAGGATCAACTGATGATCGTGCTGAAGAACCTGATGGAGTTTTGCAACACCACTAAAAATCCTAGAGATGATGAATCCCTAAGTTTAGCCTTGCTAGTACTATGGTAAGAACTCCACCCGCGTATGCTAAGACACGCGGAAGTCTTATCGTAGTATAGTTAAGGGTCGAATCCTCGGGACAACGGTCTTGATGAAATCAAGATGGAAAACATTTTTAGTTGAACTTAACTACTTAACAGTTGATACTTAGATCGAAAGTTTGATTTGGTTTTAAACTAAGTGCAAGGAAAGTAAAGCAAGAAAGTAGAGATTAAGGTTGTAAACAATGATTAAAAGCCACTAGGATGCTATCGGGTTTCACACCACTACACATGGATCAAGACATGCAACATAATAAAACAACCTGCAAAGAGAGTCAAATCAGTTAGTATCTTGTAGTCCTAGCTTCCTTTCAGATAACTAGCTACAAGAAGTGTGGAGTATTGCAATGCCAGCCATACCATGATGAATGGTCACATGCTTTGCATTACTTCTTCATGAAATGTGTTCCTCGACCTTACCAAGATTGCACTTCCATACATCAACTGATTCCATTTCATAGTATGAAAGTGCAATGATGGGGGTGAGTTTACTCCACTCATGAAAGCACTCCTAGATACCGAAACAGACATATGGTGACTACATATATCTAAGACCAACATTCAATCGATATTCAGATCTAAGGGTATAAACATAGACAATTCATACCAAAAGATAATAAGTAACACAAGTTGATGATCAGGCAACTAGTATTCATTAAACGATTGATGTTGAACTGAAAAGAAGAGTATCTCTATTACAAATTATTGAATTACATTGCATGAAATGAAAACATGGGTAGCGGGGCTACTCCCCGCACCCTAGTGAATGAAACTACTCGCTCATGTCAAGGACAAAGAAGGAGGCGAGAAGAGAGAGAAAGAACGTCATCTCCACGGAGGAGGGAAGGTTGAACCCTTGGTGAAGAGAGCAACGATCTTCGCACTTCGTGGTTGACTTGATGAAGGATCTTCTCTTCCCACCTTCTTTGCTGTTGGGAGGAGAGAGAAGATAGCTTGGTGATGGAACGCGGATCTCAAACTGGCAGCCTTGGGGAAGTGGATGGAAGACAAAAGTGCTATGGAGCTAGAGAGGCAGCCTCTGGGCGTATGAGATTCGATCCCCTTTGAAGTGGCCCTTGAGGTCCTATTTATAGGCTCAAGTTGAGCCCAAACGGTCTAGAGACCGTTTGGCCTCTCGCGGTCTTGGGACCGTGAGACCTTCTCGCGGTCTTGGGACTGCGAGGCTTTATCGCGGTCTTGGGACCGTGAGGTCTTCTCGTGGTCTTGGGACCGTGAGGCCTTCTCGCGGTCTTGGGACCGTGAGGCCTTCTCACGGTCTTGGGACCGTGAGGCCTTCTCGCGGTCTTGGGACCGTGAGGTCTCCTCGCGGTCTTGGGACCGTGAGGCCTTCTCGCGGTCTTGGGACCGTGAGGCCTTCTCGCGGTCTTGGGACCGTGAGGTCTCCTCGCGGTCTTGGGACCGTGAGGTCTCCTCGCGGTCTTGGGACCGTGAGGGGTCTTTGTAATTTTTTTTTTGTGTTTTCTGAAATGAAAAAAATAAGAAAAGTTAGTTTATTGGTGTATCTGCAATAAAGTAAAAAAGTTTAATGATTCTATCTAGTTTATCTAAGAAAGAGTATGGAAAATTAAAGATAACTAATAAAATAACGTCACAAAATGGGAGGTTATCACCCCCCCTAACTTAGAGTCTAGCTTGTCCTCAAGTTAGATAGAGATAAGGCATGTAATGGCGAGGCGATTTTATTTAATTAGGGTTTCCATACTCTTGCTTCAATTCTAGGTCAGAGATCTACCGAGGTCTTATCAGGGCTTCTGCTTACACTAACTCTTTCGAGTATCAAAAGTTGCATGGATCTCAGGTTCCTTTTATATCGTGAATCTCGCATTGGGACCACCTTTCTTATTATGTGCATGTCATCGACTCTAATCAGTTTTATACTTCTTTGGAGAAATCTACCGGTAGCTAGAGTGGGTATGAGGGATGGCTTAAAAGGCTTATTGTGTAACTCCCCCTTCAAGTGGGGAAGGGTTTGTCTATGCTTTTTAGAGATTCACTACCGGGCACGACACATCTGCCTTCATGAGGGCAGCTGAATGTACCGGCCGGGTGAGCTCTTTTATCAGCCTTTTCATATATTAGGAAACCTTAGGATCTCATTACCGGGCACGACACATCTGCCTTCATGAGGGCAGCTGTATGTACCGTCCGGGTGAGATCTTTGTTGGCTCTTCATATAGGTCCTTATGCATGGCACAACTCTCATGTTTTTATTCAGCACTCTGGCTTTTATTCGAATCTCACAGGCTTAGGAAGTGGGTTTTGTTAGGGTTTTTGATTGGGCGGCCAAGCCTCTTTTATTGAAAGAAGAAAACTGTTCTTAGGGTTCCTGACATGCACTTATTTTTAATTGGTGGTCCACTCGCGAGATTTCTTGATTTTGGATTTCCCTGATTTCCCTCTTGACTTTGAGAGTTTTTGGTTCTCTTTGGCCCTGAAGTTGACCTGTTAAGAGTCTGAGATAGAATTGAAGCAAAAGTATAGAAACCAATAGTGAATGAAATTTATGAATTCGCCATTTCAAGCCTGTATGCTAATCTTATTATTTATATGAGGACTACTTTATCTCTAACTTAGTTAAGGGTGATTCTTTCCATGCTGAAAGTTATACTTAAAAGTTATTTTATTGAAAAAATTACTAGAAAAAGTCTAAATATGGACAGAATAGTTTGAAAATTGATATGCGAAAGGGTTGCAGAAGAATGATACCTCGCCCTTGTCCAATGCACTCCCCCCTAACTTATCACGCACTCTGTCCACAGAGTGTCAAAGTGATAGGTTGAGAAATGCATGGACTAGGGCATTCAGGCTTCAGTTAATCCTTTATTTGCCCCATGTGCTCTGAGTAAGTTGGCTGCGAACTTTCCCCGTAGTGCATGGTAATCCACCTCTGTCATGTCCCCTACCGGCTTGTGAAGGGCCAGAATTGTATACATCCAGTAGAGGACGTGGAAGCCGCAGTCATTTGATTCTCTGATTTGCTGGGGGCACATGTGGCAGAAGGCTGGTGATTTGAAGTGATCTCTGTCATATGCCCGCGTGTGCTGACCCAAAAGATCATGTAATTTTTCAGCACACTCCTTCGCCACCTCCTCCGTTGGTGTCTTTGGAGTTGTAGTGAATGCTTTCTGTTTTGGATCATACTGGCTGTCGGAACTGTTGTAGATTATTGTTGTTCCTTCGTGAAGATTGGTTGCCAGTAACATCCAGTGCTCTTGATGAAGGAAAGGTAACATGATGAACTTCGGAGTTGTATGTTGGAGATAGGAGATGGTTGACTCCTTTGTTCCAAAGTTCTTCAGCCCGAGAAGATCATCCTTCATGTAAGCTGACACCATATAGACCGTGTTGTGATTCCGTGCAAGCAAGTATTGATAGGCAGTCATTACACTTACAGACATGGAACCCTTGAATTGTAAGGTCTCGCGGAGGGCATCTGCCATAACCAATATATCCCCGTCGATATATACCAGCTCGTCTTTTTTGGCATATAGCCGTGACATTATTAGCCGGAGCTCGTTATCTGAAAGAGTTTTGCAAGCCTCCGGGTCGAAGTCGGGAAATGACGGTTCAATGGCAGATTGGGGTACCATATGTGATGAAGATGTCTTGATGACTACCCCTGATATCAGATCAATGTCACCTTTGTCTGGAACCAGATCGAAGATGTAAGGGTTCCATTGGCTTTGCCTGGTGACATTAGATAGTTGTTTTTCTTTTGTCAGCGCCGCTAGGGTTTGTCTGAAAGGTATCCTCTGTGGGCGTTGAATAGATGAAAAGAGATAACGAGGGACGTCGTCTGCCGCCATAGTAGGGTCGTTAAAAAACTGTCTGTCGCAAATAAGCTCCATGGCGTAACGTCCTCGTAGGGAGTGGAAATCTTCATTAATTAGTTCAGTGAAAGGGACCTGCTGGTTTAGCGCTAGGATGTGCCTTATGACGTAGAAAGCGCTGTCCCAAGAACCTTCTGCGGCTTGGACTTGTGGGTTAATTATTCGAAACCAGGGGGAGCTCCAGTCCTGGCGGAGAGAAGGGCATGCGGCCCATATGAGCTTTAGCAGCCGGAAAGGGATGCATCTTGCCTCCCCGACTTCAATTCCAACAAAATTGATTATTCCGGCCTTTAAGTCACTGACACAGAAATTGTACACTTTGGCGTCGCGGGCGACAATGTCCACAATCAGGAGTAGCTAGTGGTTACAGACTTGGAAAGGCACGGTTATGTATCTCGCTTTTCTTGCGATCCCCCTGTGCAACCTTGTAATGGATTTGTGCTGTAACTCTGTGTACAGTAAGCACAATCCTAGTGTGGGTGAGGCGTTAAGAACCGGTTGCTGTCGCCGAGAGCTTTTGTAGATTTTGATAGAGTTGGCAAGTAGGGTACGGAACATTGCCATCTTCACCGGCGACTGGGATCGAAGAAGGGATCGGAAATCTTCACGCGTCAGATTGCGTTTTGTCATCGTGTTTTTGTATATTACATCCTCCCCAGCTTTGGCATCATCTACTATAGTGTTTAAGATAAAGATATCTTGTGCATCTAGGGTAGAGATGGCCGCCATGTCTAACTCTTTCATTTTGTTAGGTAGAGGTGGCGGTGGAGGTAGCTTTTGCGGTGTGGGGGTAGAAGTTTGTTCTATGCTGTCCATGTACTGCTGTAGATCGTAGTCTTTATCAGAATCAGAAGGAGTGTCCAAATCGTCATCAGTGTCTAGGCATACTCTTTCTGATTCTTCAAGTTCAGGCGCTGACGGTTCGGGTGCAGAGATTTGCTGGGCTGTTGTGGCTGGTGTAGTGCTGCTGGTTCCTTGAATGCATTTTTCGAACTCAGCAAAAGCCACTTCTTTGGCAGCCTCCCCCAGAGATCCCGCAGAAAAGTTGAGAAATTGATCCCCGAAGTATATGTTGACATTCTCTGTATGAGCAGGGGATTTGTGATCTTTATCACCAGTTTGGTGATCTTGCTGTTGTTTTGGTTATGTTCCTTGGCTGGGGCCTGCCCCAACATCATCTGGCTTGTCGGAGTCATCAACTGAGGAGGAACTATTGTTTGAGTCAGTGGAGGAGTCAAAATCTTCCTCGTCATCAGCATCATCTTCATCGTCGTTAGTTGTCTTCTTTTGTGCTTTCTTCTTGCACAGACGATGGATGGATTGGAGTTCATCATATGCCACTTGCACGTGCTCGTGAGTTTCGAGCAGTGCTTCGTGGGATTCTTTTAGGTCAGAATAACGTTGTTCGGCCGAGAGGAGTCGTGCTGTGAGATCGGTTGCTTGAGCTCTTAGCTGAATAAGCTCATTATTTGACGACTCCTCCTAGCGATTATGTAGTTGCGTGAGGGTGGTGGTGATGTCGTCCAGGCGCGTGCTGAAAGCTTGCTGTTGCTGCTTCAGCTCGCGGAGGGTTTCTGACAGAGGTAGAGTCTGCGTAGAAATCCTATCGACTTGCTTTGCCAACACTTCATGCTGGCGTTGTACTCCACGGATCAACTCGGGCAAGTTGTTGCAGTGGCTGTCGATGTGGTCGACTTGCTTGGCCACTGAATCTTGACGTTGTTGGATTCCTTGGAGGATGCCTGGCATAGCGCGGTTCTGCTCGCCAATCTGGGCAACCTGTTGTGTTAGACCCTGCACACATGAAAAAATAGAATTTAAAATGTTAGATGGGTCGGTGAGGAGGTTTCAGATGGTGTCGAATTGACGTCCGAATTCCGCACCGACGTTAGTATAAGGGACCCCAGTAAAGGAAGAGTGAGGCGGCTGGGGTCGGGGTGGAATGGTAGTGTCATGCGGAAAAGACACTGTTGATGGACCCGTGAATTGCGTGGTGACTGTAGATGGGGTCACCAGTGATGTCGGGGTGGTGGTGGGTGGAAAAAGTGGTGGCATTCCCGGAGAGAGAAATGGATCCGGGAATGTTGATGGAAAGTCGGTGGATGTGAATGAGGAGAATTCGGGCATTGTGGTGGAGAATGGGGTGGCCGAAGTGAAGAAGGGTGGGGGTGGTGGTGGGGTGGTAGAGGAAGGTGGTGTGGAGGATGATTGAAGGGTGGTTGATGGTGGTGGGGTGGTAGATATTGGGGTGGTGGAAGGTGGAGAGGTGGTGGCGAGCTCAACATTTAGACTCATTATAAAAGAGTCTAGTGATGAGGATGTAATATGTTCTTCTGGGAGGGGGGGTTCAGGTTCGGGGTTAGGCTTTGATGTAGGTGTCCCCGACAGCTCATGCGCCTTCACAAGCCTTCTGGAAGGTCGTTTGACTGGAATTTTTGTTATTTTAGCTGTCGGGTCATTTATGCTGAATTTTGCCTGCCCTGCCTTTGCTTTCTTTTCTTTGGCTTTGACTGAAGCTATGATTTTGGCGATCTCATCTTCAGTGAATAGGAGCTTGTCCTTATCATAGTCAGCAAGCTCTGGAAGTGGGAGCAGGGTTCTGGAAGATTTTGTGGGGCAGAACACGCAGTGCAGCCTTCCTTCCTTATCCTTTAAGATATGGGAGTTCTTTAGTGTCTGTTCGTTGGTAAGGAAGTCGCCTTTGATTGGGCTGCATTTGGGTAGAAGTCTATCCATCTTAAGATATTTGATGATAGATGTGATATGACCACCCGTGCAGATTTCTTTCCCAAGGGCGAAGGCTGATAGCTTGAGCAGCATATGTCGTCCGATGTTGACGGGCATTCCATTTAGGACTGACCAGAGGACAAAGAGGTCAGATATAAGAACATTTCCTCCTTCGGATCTGGGTAAAAGTGCACCGATGATGATTTTGTGTAACGTGCGTACTAGGCCAAAATGAATGTTAGAGGCCTTGCTTGTCCTTGCATCAAAGGTTGGTAACCCCGTTAATGACTTCCAGAAAGTATGCTTGTTGAACCCGGGGTGTTCTGTGCCAGCAGCTTTGGCTTTCTTCAGCTGGTCTTGATTGTCGATGAAAATTTCATTCAGAAAATTTTCGGTAATGACCACCTCATTGTTAAAGATTCTGGAGGTTATTCTGCGGTCACCACCGTCCCTTTCTCTATGCATGATGTCCACCACTTCTTTGTTGAAGTAAGTGAAGAATTCTGTTGTGGGTTCAGAGTAGGAAATTTCAGATACAAAGCAGAGCCGGGAAAGATTAGAATTGTCAAGAAGAGTATGGATTCTGTGGTAGATCCCCATCTTCATAAGTATGCTGGGGCAGACATACTTGGTCAGTTTAAGGAGTTGGCTCATGGGGGGAATGTTTTGGAGTTGAAGGTTCTCGGGTGGTGGTGCTGTGGTGGTGATGGGAGGAAAAATAGGAACGGTTATTGTGGCAGGGTTGGTGACGGTGGTGGAGGATGGTGGGATGCACCCTGCTAGGATTTGTTCCCTTGCAGAGGCAGGGTGGACCTGCTTCCTGGCTCTCTTCTTAGATGTTGGCTCAGTTGTTGGTTCTTGAGCCAATCTCTTCCCCTTAGGTTTTGTAGTGGGTGATTCTTTCTCAGGGGAAGGCTGGTATTCGGAGGCCTCGTCGGATGAGATCTCTTCGACCTCCTCGTCAGAAGGTTCTTCATCTAAGCAACGGTTGATTCGCTTGATATCCTTCATGACGGCAGTCAGGTTCACTTCTGCTGGGACTTTTCCAGTCCTTTTGAAGTTGTCAACTATGCTTTGCAGATTTGTTTGTTCAGTAATTAGCTCCTCTTTTGTCCAGAAGGGAGCGTCTGTTGTTCCTTGCTTAGCAGGTGAAGTCATTCTGAAATAATTGATAAGAAAACCAAAGTTAGAAATCTTAAATTTTGAAATTATAACAAAGTAATATTATTTGCTTTTTAGTTTTAGTAGTTTGATTTAGTTCAAACGGTCCTGAGACCGTTTGGTCTCACACGGTCTGGAGACCGAGAGGATCCAAACGGTCTTGGGACCGCGAGGATCCAAACGGTCTTGAGACCGCGAGGATCCAAACGGTCTTGAGACCGCGAGGATCCAAATGGTCTTGAGACCGCGAGGATCCAAACAGTCTTGAGACTGCGAGGATCCAAACGGTCTTGAGACCGCGAGGATCCAAACGGTCTTGAGACCGCGAGGATCCAAGCGGTCTTGAGACCGCGGGGATCCAAACGGTCTTGAGACCGCGAGGGAGACGACCCGCGCGGGAGACGAACCGCGCGGTCGTTCATCTGCAAAGAACCATAAAAATGACGTCGGCGACTAGGTCGGAGTGGAGATCGAACGCAATAAATTATTTAGTGGTGGTGTGGAGCGGTGAATCACCGAGTTGTCGACCTGTTGGTGTGGACGGCGAGGAGGCGAGGAGCTAGGTGCTGCGAGCTGCAGAGTGGACGTGCGACGAAGCGCGAGGGCGACAACGAGTCGGGAACGACGGCAGTGAAACCGAGTCGTTGGCGAAGCGCTTGAGACAGCGATGGAGACGGCGTGCACGGAGTGCGGGAGTGCAGAGATGAAGCTCAGAGCGGAATGAAATAGGAGAGTTCGAGAATTTGGGAATCAAGAAGAGAGAGTCGTGGATGAGGGGGGTATATTTATAGGTTTTAGGTGAGGTCATCCTATCAAATGGTCTTGAGACCGCGAGGAACCTCACGGTCTTGAGACCGCGAGGGACCTCTTGGTCTGGAGACCGCGAGGGACCTCTCGATCTGGAGACCGCGAGGGACCTCTCGGTCTGGAGACCGTGAGGATCCAAACGGTCCTGAGACCGCGAGGGCCCAAACGGTTTGGAGACCGCGAGGGTCCAAACGGTCTTGAGACCGTTTGACCTCAAGATCATGTGGATTTTTATGTATTTTTAGATTTAAAGAAGAAAGAAAAACAAAAAAAGAAGAAAGCAACAAAAACAAAATAAAAGGCTAGAAAACTCAGGTCTTGGGTTGCCTCCCAAGAAGCGCTTTGGTTTAACGTTGCTGGCTCGACAAGATTTTGCTCTGGTTATGCTGACTTTATAGGATCATGGATCTCTATGGTTTGCCTTGATAATTTGTCTGCTGGAGTGTGGTATTTCTTCAATCTGTGACCATTTACGGTCCTTTCTCCTCCATTATCATCGAGAATAATAATAGCTCCTGTCGGATATATGTGTTTGATTGTGAACGGCCCCGACCATTTAGTACGCAATTTTCCAGGAAACATTTTTAATCTAGAGTTGAATAGGAGGACTTTGTCTCTGACGGTTATATCCTTTCTTTTTATGTGGCCATCGTGCCACATCTTAGTTTGTTCTTTGTAGATTCTTGCGTTGTGGTAAGATGTCATTCGTAATTCTTCTAGTTCTTGGAGTTGCAGTTGTCTGAATTCACCAGCGCCTTTGAGATCGAAGTTTAGTTGCTTAATGGCCCACCAAGCTTTATGCTCTAATTCAACTGGCAAATGGAAAGACTTCCCATACACTAATCGAAACGGTGTTGTTCCAATTGGTGTTTTGAAAGCTGTACGGTAAGCCCATAGAGCGTCAGATAGTTTGGTGGACCAATCGGTGCGGTGCCGATTGACAGTCTTTTGCAGGATAGCTTTAATTTGCCTATTGGAGACTTCGACCTGTCCACATGTCTGTGGATGATACGGTGTAGAAACTTTGTGGTTGACTCCGTATTTTCTTAATAAGGCTTCAAAGCTCCGTTCCAAGAAATGCGATCCGCCGTCAGATATTATCGTTCTTGGGACGTCGAATCTGGGGAATATTATCTCTTTAAACATCTTGATTATCGGTTTTGAATCACAAGAGATGGTCGGTAGAGCTTCTACCCATTTTGACACGTAATCCACAGCAACTAGGATGTACATGAATCCGTAGGATGAGGGGAAAGGGCCCATGTAATCTATTCCCCATACATCGAAGAGTTCAATTTCTTGCCATATGTTCAATGGTATTTCATTTCTTTGGGTAATTCCCCCAGATAGTTGACACTTGTCGCATGATCGCACATATTCATGTGCGTCTTTTGCGATGGTAGGCCAATAAAAGCCAGATTGCAGGACTTTAAGAGCTGTCTTTTTAGAACTCATGTGGCCCCCAGCGGGGCCTGAGTGACAGTGCTCAATAACCGAAGTGATTTCCGTCTCTGGAATGCATCTACGAAAGAGTCCATCTGCGCATAAGTGAAAAAGATAGGGCTCGTCCCAGAAATATTGCTTAGCGTCGTGAATGAACTTCTTTTTGTCGTGATAGGATGCGGATGGGTGAATGATTCCTGTTGCCAAATAATTAACAATGTCGGCATACCAGGGGAATCCATTGTCTGCTCAACCTGGTTCAAGTTCCGACATTGTTGAGCAGACAGTTGTCGAAAGAGTTTCCATAAACTGAGAAATCATCCATGAATATCTCCATTATAGATTCTGTTAATCCTGCAAAGATAGCAGACATGCATCTCTGAAAAGTGGCTGGCGCGTTACAAAGCCCGAATGGCATTCTTCTGAAAGCATATGTCCCAAAAGGACAGGTGAAAGTAGTTTTCTCTTGATCTTCCGGGTGTATAGGGATTTGGTAAAACCCGGAATAACCATCGAGGTAACAGAAGAATTTCTGATGAGCTAAGCGCTCGAGGACCTCATCTAGGAAAGGCAGGGGGTAGTGATCTTTTCACGTGGATTTATTAAGTTTTCTATAGTCAACGCACATTCTCCACCCAGTCACGGTTCTAGTGGGTACTAGTTCGTTTTTATCATTAAGGACAACAGTGGTCCCCCCTTCTTTGGGACCACCTGTACTGGGCTAACCCACTGAGAATCTGAAATGGGGTAGATGATACCCGCCTTTAGAAGTTTGAGGACCTCAACGTGAACCACCTCCTTGAGGTTGGGGTTTAGCTTTCTCTGGTGTTCTCTTGATGGTTTAAAATCTTCAACCATGGGCAGTTTGTGCATGCATAAAGCGGGACTTACACCCGTCAAATCAGTCATTTTATACCCAATGAATTTCTTATGTTTTTTTAATTCATCGAGAAGCCTATTTTCTTGGTCTTTCTCCAGAGTGGAGCTGATGATTACTGGACAGAGCTTCTCTTCATCAAGAAAAACATGTTTGAGCCCCTCAGGTAGGGCTTTCATTTCCGGAGCCTTAGGTGGTTCAGTAGCTTCTATAATTGTGACGGCCTTAAGTTCTTCGAATGTGGCAGTCGGGGCTTCTTCAGCCTTTTCCAAGTATTGAAGGCATTGTTGCACTAGTTCACTTGCCGAGAATTCCACTTCCGGATTTGTAAGGGTATTTTCTAATTCATCGGAGGGTTCAGACATTTCTAACTGGGACATTTGACATATGGCATCCAGGAGAAAAACTTCCTCTTGAATGCTTGGTCCTTTCATGCTGTTAAGAACTCTGAACTGGAAAGCTTCCTTCCCAAGTCTCAAGATAATAGTGCCTGCTTCAACATCGATAAGTGCTCGAGCAGTAGCTAGGAAAGGTCTGCCAAAGATTATCGGATATCTCAGGTCTTCTTGGATGTCCATAATAACGAAATCGCACGGGACATAGGAATTTGCTCCTATTCTGACAGGAATATCCTCGATAATTCCAAGAGGGGCAGTTATGGTAGAGTCAGCTAACTGAATTGTCATTGTCATAGGTAACAAATCAGTGAAGCCTAATCTTTTACACATCGAATAGGGCATAATAGATATACTTGCTCCTAAGTCTGCCAATCCTTTCTTGCTGGAACCATTTCCAATGGAACACTGGATACCGAAGGAACCAGGATCCTTCTTTTTCTTTGGCATCTTGTTCAGCAGAATGTCTAAAGTGGTCTGAGCAAGTTTCACCGTTTCATGCTCTTCTGTCATATACTTTCTCGACAAGAGGGTTTTCAGGTATTTGGCCCAAGCGGGCACCTCGGAAAGAGTATCGAGGAAAGGAATATCAATGTATAATTTTTTCATAGCTTCTTTAAATTTTTGGAACCTAGTATCCATTTTGGTCCCTTTCAGCCTGTCTGGATAAGGGATTCTGGGTGGTACCTCTGGCATTGGTTCCTTTTCCTTTTCTTTCTCAGTAGAATTTTTTGTTTCTATGCTTGAATTTCCTGTTGGGGAAAGAATGGCTACATCATCATCATCATGTATGATTCTGGTGACATCAGGCAGGACACGACCAGACCGTGTGGTGACGGCATTTAGTTGTTCTGGTCTGTTTTGGTTATGTCTCGGGTTTGCTTCTGGTTGCCCAGCAAAAGTGCCGGCTTGTGGCTTCAATTGAGCGGCAATCTGTGCCAGTTGGGATTCTACGACCTTTTGTTGAGCTTGCTGGTTTGCAAGCATAGTCTGTTGAGATTGAAGCATTTGTCTAATCAAGGATATTTCATCAGATGATTGGGGAGGAGCATCCCTCTGTTGATACTGAGTGACTTGCTGTCCTTGTGGTTGTTGTAGAGGTGCAGTTAACTGTGGTTGTTGGGGCTGCTGCAACTGAGGTTGTTGTAGCTGCGGGTGCAGACCTGGATGGCCATATTGGTAAGAAGGGTTCCTGGGATAGTTAGATCTTTGGAAACCCTATCTATAATTCCCTTGACTGAAGTTATTCTGAAATCCTGGTGGTTGTCTATTGAAAGATCCACCTTGAGTCTGCTGTTGTGGGTTGGCGGTCCCTGCAGGATTCCCGTATTGGAAACCAGGATGGTTCCTTGGTTTATCTGGATTTTAGTACACCTGGCCAGGTATTGAATGGATGGAGTTGACTTGCTCTGGCATTTGGTCCTCGGGATGCTCAATAATGGGTTCATATTGCGGCATAGGTGGTTGTAAATCCATCATGACATTGTACAACAAACCACATGACAATGTGGGATGATCAGATGCATGACAGGCTTCACAAGTTCCAGTAGCTGCTTTAACTTGTTGAACCTGAGAGCTTTTCTTCTTGTCATATTCCCCGAAAGAAGTTTCGAGGGCTTGTTGCTTGCTAGCAATAGTCTTCAGGGCCTCGGCAATGGCCTTGAGTTCCATTGATTCTTCAGCTTTGTATACCTTAAGAACCCCCTTGGGTTGGTTAGACGACCTTCCCCAATTGGATTGGTTCTCGGCCCCTAGCGTAACTATATTCCAGGCATCTTCATAGTTCTTTCGCATAAAATTTCCTCCAGATGAGGAATCTAGAAATTGCTTGATATCATCACTTACTCCTCTATAGAATGTTTCTATTAGTTGATTTTGAGATATGCCATGGTGAGGACACTTTCTCAGGAGTTCTTTGAATCTTTCCCAAGCTTCAGCAAGTGTTTCTCCAGGTAGTTGGGAAAAGTGATTAATCTGTCCCCTAATCTCATAGGTTAGCGAAGGTGGGAAGAATTTCTCAAGAAACTTTTCTTCTAAAGGAGTCCAAGTAGTGATGATGGGGTGTCTATCCAAAGCATTGTACCAGCTTAGTGCTCTTCCAGATAAGGTGAAGTGGAAAAGGTGTAACATTATTGCTTCCAAGGCGATTCCTGCTTGGGGTACAAGTCGGCAGAGTGACTTGAATCTCTTAAGGTGATCCATGCAATCGTCTCCGGGTGCTCCAGAGAAAGAGATGCCTTGCATGATCTGGATCCATTGCGTCCGGATCTCAAAGTGTGGTATGATAATAATCGGTGGTCGGACTGGATGATCATCTTCATAATTCTTCGGGACTGCGTAGTCCCGAAGTTGCTTGTTTCTTAACGCAAGTTGAGCAGCAGCATGCTCTGCTGGGATGCAGGCTTGTTCCTCAGCTCGAATCTCAGCTTGCACCTGAGCACGAGTGTCTGCAATAAGTTGTGCTCATTGTGCTGCTATGGCGGCGTTAACTCTTTCTGCAACAAGGCGTTGCTCTTCAGCCATCTGTCTGGCTCTTTGGCGGTTAAGTCTAATCCTTCAGTGGAAACTTCTTTCTACCTCAGAGTCGTACTCTGGTTCAGGGGAGAATCCTATGCTATGCGGGGGTTGCATACACATTTTCTACCTGAGTAGAAAGAAAATCACACGTTAGGATAATGGAAGGAAATGAAGAAATCAAGAAGATTTGGACTAGTTATCAAGAAAAAGTGTAAAATCCTAATCAACCAAGAAGTTGTTAAGTAAAAACTAAAACGTTCCGTTGTCCCCGGCAACGACGCCAATTTTTGATGGAGTTTTGCAACACCACTAAAAATCCTAGAGATGATGAATCCCTAAGTTTAGCCTTGCTAATACTATGGTAAGAACTCCACCCGCGTATGCTAAGACACGCGGAAGTCTTATCGTAGTATAGTTAAGGGTCGAATCCTCGGGACAACGGTCTTGATGAAATCAAGATGGAAAACGTTTTTAGTTGAACTTAACTACTTAACAGTTGATACTTAGATCGAAAGTTTGATTTGGTTTTAAACTAAGTGTAAGGAAAGTAAAGCAAGAAAGTAGAGATTAAGGTTGTAAACAATGATTAAAAGCCACTAGGATGTTATCGGGTTTCACACCACTACACATGGATCAAGACATGCAACATAATAAAACAACCTGCAAAGAGAGTCAAATCAGTTAGTATCTTGTAGTCCTAGCTTCCTTTCGGATAACTAGCTACGAGAAGTGTGGAGTATTGCAACGCCATCCATACCATAATGAATGGTCACATGCTTTGCATTACTTCTTCATGAAATGTGTTCCTCGACCTTACCAAGATTGCACTTCCATACGTCAACTGATTCCATTTCATAGTATGAAAGTGCAATGATGGGGGTGAGTTTACTCCACTCATGAAAGCACTCCTAGATACCGAAATAGACATATGGTGACTACATATATCTAAGACCAACATTCAATCGATATTCAGATCTAAGGGTATAAACATAGACAATTCATACCAAAAGATAATAAGTAACACAAGTTGATGATCAGGCAACTAGTATTCATTAAACGATTGATGTTGAACTGAAAAGAAGAGTATCTCTATTACAAATTATTGAATTACATTGCATGAAATGAAAACATGGGTAGCGGGGCTACTCCCCGCACCCTAGTGAATGAAACTACTCGCTCATGTCAAGGACAAAGAAGGAGGCGAGAAGAGAGAGAAAGAACGTCATCTCCACGGAGGAGGGAAGGTTGAACCCTTGGTGAAGAGAGCAACGATCTTCGCACTTCGTGGTTGACTTGATGAAGGATCTTCTCTTCCCACCTTCTTTGCTGTTGGGAGGAGAGAGAAGATAGCTTGGTGATGGAAAGCGGATCTCAAACTGGCAGCCTTGGGGCAGTGGATGGAAGACAAAAGTGCTCTGGAGCTAGAGAGGCAGCCTCTGGGCGTCTGAGATTCGATCCCATTTGAAGTGGCCCTTGAGGTCCTATTTATAGGCTCAAGTTGAGCCCAAACGGTCTAGAGACCGTTTGGCCTCTCGCGGTCTTGGGACCGTGAGACCTTCTCGCGGTCTTGGGACCGCGAGGCTTTATCGTGGTCTTGGAACATGAGGTCTTCTCGTGGTCTTGGGACCGTGAGGCCTTCTCGCGGTCTTGGGACCGTGAGGCCTTCTCGCGGTCTTGGGACCGTGAGGCCTTCTCGCAGTCTTGGGACCGTGAGGCCTTCTCGCGGTCTTGGGACCGTGAGGCCTCCTCACGGTCTTGGGACCGTGAGGCCTCCTCGCGGTCTTGGGACCGTGAGGGCTCCTCGCGGTCTTGGGACCGTGAGGCCTCCTCGCGGTCTTGGGACCATGAGGCCTTCTCGTGGTCTTGGGACCGTGAGGTCTCCTCGCGGTCTTGGGACCGTGGGGTCTTCTCACGGTCTTGGGACCGTTGGGTCTTCTCGCTGTCTTGGGACCGTGAGGGTTCTTTGTATTTTTTTTTTGTATTTTCTGAAATGAAAAAAATAAGAAAAGTTAGTTTATTGGTGTATCTGCAATAAAGTAAAAAAGTTTAATGATTCTATATAGTTTATCTAAGAAAGAGTATGGAAAATTAAAGATAACTAATAAAATAACGTCACAAAATGGGAGGTTATCAGAACCACCGAGGTGCATTCGGGTGGTCAGTCATGGACATAAAGGGGATCTCCCCTACACTGTGCCAACATAAGATCCGGCTCGAGGAGGGAGCCAAACCTGTAATCCAGCCACAACGCAGATTAAATCCTAGCATGATGGAGGTCATCAAGAAGGAGGTGATCAAGCTCCTTTCTGCAGGTATCATCTATGCTATATCTGACTTGATGTGGGTGAGTCCTACACAGGTAGTCCCTAAAAAGGGGGGAATTACTGTTACACATAATTTGTTAAATGAGCCAGTCACGACCCGTATGGTAACCGGGTGGCGTGTATGTATAGATTACCGTAGATTGAATGCTGCCACACGTAAGGATCATTTTCCTCTCCCATTCATTGATCAGATTTTAGAGCGATTAGCAGGTCGATCTCATTTTTGTTTTCTCGATGGTTATATGGGCTACAATCAGATTTCCATTGATCCTAAGGACCAAGAGAAGTCCACCTTTACTTATCCTTAGGGAACATTTGCATACCGCCGTATACCCTTTGGTTTGTGTAATGCACCAGCAACCTTTCAGCGTTGCATGCTTGCCATTTTCTCTGATATGGTTGAACGCTATTTGGAAGTCTTTATGGATGATTTTTCTATCTATGGTGCGTCTTTCGATGAATGTTTATACAATTTGGATAAAGTTTTGCAACGATGTGAGGACACACACTTGGTTCTCAATTGGGAGAAATGCCATATGATGGTTAGTGAAGGGATCGTGCTTGGACATAAAGTGTCTAGCAAAGGGTTGGAGGTAGATCCGGTGAAGATTGAGGTTATTTCCAAATTACCCCCACCGAATTTGGTAAAAGGGGTACGGAGTTTTCTAGGTCACGCCGGGTTTTATTGCCTCTTTATAAAAGATTTCTCAAAAATCGCTAAACCATTATCTGAACTGTTGGAGAAGGATGTTGTCTTTGATTTTAATGAAAAGTGTTTACATGCTTTTGATGTGCTTAAAGAAAAATTAATTTCCGCACCAGTTGTGCAAACACCGGATTGGACAAAGCCGTTTGAATTGATGTGTGATGCATCCGATTTCGTAGTGGGGGATGTTTTAGGACAACGTGTGGACAATAAACCCACTGTGATTTTCTATGCGTCTAAAACTTTAAATGAAGCACAACTTAATTACACGAAAACTGAGAAAGAGCTTCTCACCGTAGTTTTTGCTTTTGAAAAATTTCGGCAATATCTTGTTGGATCTAAAGTCGTGGTATGGACGGACCACGCCGCCATAAAGTATTTGATGGAAAAGAAAGATGCCAAACCTAGACTGATTAGGTGGATCTTACTGTTACAAGAATTTGACATTGAAATCAAAGATAAGGCGGGAATAGAAAATGTGGTTGTGGACGATTTATCTAGGTTGGAAAGGGTAGATGAGAAGGACGTGCATATACCCATTACCGAGACATTTCCTGATGAACAACTTCTTTCTGTTAAATCTAAAGATCCATGGTTCTCTTATATTGTAAATTATCTTGCCTACAAAATTATCCCAGATGATTGGATATACCAAGAGAAAAAGAAAAATTTCCATTCTTTACGATATTATTTCTGGGATGACCCCATTCTGTTGAAGCAGTGCAGGGACGGTGTGTTGCGCAGGTGTGTACTGGAGGTGGAATATGAAAGTGTCCTTCGTCATTGCCATACCCTACCGACTGGTGGACACCATGCTAGTTCTAGAACCGCGACCAAGGTACTTGAGAGCGGCCTTTACTGGCCTACTTTGTTCCGGGACACATATGACTATGTGCGGCAATGCGATTCCTGCCAACGGGCAGGTAACATCTCAAAGCGACAGGAGATGCCCCTCAATGTATTTCAAGAGGTCAAGGTGTTCGATCTGTGGGGTATTGATTTTATGGGACCCTTTGTGTCCTCCAACTCTAATTTGTACATTCTATTAGCTGTTGACTATGTATCGAAGTGGGTAGAGGAAATACCCACTAGGACTAATGATGCCACTGTAGTGTGCAGGTTTGTCAAAGAATACATTTTCTGCAGGTTTGGTGTACCAAAAATGATTATTAGTGATGGAGGTACACATTTCTAAAATCAGAAGTTCGCGGAATTGTTGAGAAAGTACGGGGTAAATCACAACATTGGTACCCCATACCACCCGCAGACATAGGGGCAAGTGGAAGTCTCCAATAGAGAAATTAAGAAGATCTTGGAGCGCACTGTGGATTCGATGAGAAAGAACTGGAGTACCTTGCTACCAGACGCTTTGTGGGCGTACATGACAACATATAAGACACCTATAGGCACTACGCCTTTTAGGTTGGCTTATGGGTGGGCCTGCCATTTGCCAGTGGAATTGGAGCATAAGGCGCACTGGGCGCTGAGGAAGCTGAATTTGAACTATGATGAGGCAGGAAGGAAACATTTGGTAGAGCTAAATGAACTTGACGAGTTGAGGATGAATGCATATGAAAGTTCACGGATTTACAAGGAGCGAACAAAGTTGATTCACGATCGACACATTCATATGCATGTCTTCAAGAAGGGAGATTGCGTGCTCTTGTTTAACTCAAGGTTGAAGATGCATCCCGGGAAATTGAAATGCCGATGGAGTGGACCTTTCGTTGTAGAGGATGTCAGGCCACATGGAGCAATCATGGCGCATGATGGTGAGACAACATTTTTGGTTAATGGACAACGATTGAAGTTGTACTTCGGTGAGGATTACACGAGGAGAGTGCATGAGGTCAAACTCATTGCAATTACGGATGTATGAGGAGCTTGATTTCATCTAGCCTAAGACGTTAAATAAGGGCGCTTGTTGGGAGGCAACCCAGCCATTGGTAGTTTCGTTGAGTTTCTTTTACATTTGTAAGTTAGTTAGATTCGATTTTGTTTTTAGTGTAAAAAAGATACCTTGATCGTTTGTTCAATGTGTAGGACTGAGGCAGGGTCGATACTATCGACCCTTGTGTCGATGGTATCGACATGGGCACAGTTAGGCAGACGCAAAAATCTCTCTGAGTCGATACTATCGACGGCCTCATCGATGGTATCGACCTATCGTCAGAGCATCGCCAAAACGGGGTCGATAGTATCGACATGGCTGTTGATACTCGCGAGATCCCTGAAGATATTCAGACGAATTTTGTCTCAGTGAAGTTGATACCATCGACGGGCCTGTCGATGGTATCGACCCAGTTATAGGAAGAAAGCGGCGGCCGGGCCTCACAAGGGTGTGTTCCCTAAGAAGAGTCGATACTATCGATTTGTTTCGATGGTATCGACGCGACACGTCACCGATCTGCGAGAAGAAATCAACGACGATCACTACATCAAGGAAGACAATCCGTGGGATGGGTCGATACCATCGACACTCGTGGATGGTATCGACGCGTCATCGATCTGGGCCCCCACATCAGACTATCGACAACCGTCGATACTAGCGGGTGACCGGATTATGCTACAGTTGTCGATACCATCGACCCACGTCGATGGTATCGACGGGTGCACAACAGCGCTGACCGTGGTTATAAAAGATAGGGATGGTTGTCATATGACATCACACCTTCAAAGCCTTTGCCCTCCACTTGTGCCGTGCATCTTGTCGTGCGACCAGAGCCCAGCTACAAGCATCCAAGGAGCGCGACCTTCCCCAAGCCTTCACCAAGTGAAGATTGTCTTCTCCAACCTTCACCAAGCTCCATCTTCTATTCCTTCTTTCTCAGCGACGATGGTGCGTACAACCGCTGCATCTTCTTCACGGGCGGATCCTATGGAGATCCCCGAGTTCATTCCTCCACCTACTGCATCTATTCCTCATCCGAGGATTGTCCATCCTTCCGCGGAGGTCTGGAAGGTCTACGAGGAGCTGATGAAGAGAAAGATCAAGCCCACACGCTATGTTGATCGGGCGATGGTCCATGAGTTGGGGTTCAAGGCCAACCTCACCTACGTCTTGAAGGGGTAGGCGAGACACACATCCAGGAGGCCGGACGATCTACAGTACCATGCCGACAGCCAGCCATTCTTCAGCGAGTGGCCGACTTACAAGGAACTCGTGGCGGAGTTCATGGCATCATTGGACATCAATGTGGTGCCCAATGACTTGATCGCCACCGATAGAGAGTGGAGGAAAGGGCAGGTGTCATTCAGACTCTACAACAACAACTACACCCTCACTCTCACCCAGTTCAATTCAGTTTATAACTGGTTTCATAATGACTACCAGCACCGGCGGCCAGACAACCGGACGGACTACGACGCTATCTTCGCCCAGCTGGTGACTGCGCCCCCTGGCAAATCTGTGAGCTATCACAATGCGGCAGTTGCGGACTTTGAGCATCCATTTGTGCAGATTCTTCACAGCATGCTCTGCACCACGCTGTTCGCTCACGACGACCTATCTCTCAGCAAGTTTCAAGAGATGAATTTGTTCTTCCTGCACAAATTGCTGAAGCGCGAGGAGTGCAATTGGGGCGCATTCTTCTTGACGCGTGTGTTGGCCGTTAGGAGGAGTACGTGGAAGGCTCTTATCCACTTTGGAGGTCTCATCACACCGCAGGCCCTCTACCTTGGGTTAGATTTCTCCCAGCTTACTCCCCTTTCTAACATGAGCAAGGTCAACCTCCAGCATCTGCACCGCTCCAACCTCCTCCTACTCCATGATGGCTTAGCATATGCACATTGCCATGTAAATCAAGCATATCAAGAATGTTCACTTCCAGACCTTGTCTTCAACATTGAGAGAGCTCAAAATTTCCTATGGCCTGTCATTGCCATCGACGACTCTGATGAAGATGGTGGTAATGATGATAACAATGACGAAGGTGACGAGCATGAAGAGGAAGAGGAGGCTTTCACTCCTCTTCGGGCACGAGTAGCACCCCAGAAGCATCCCCGCATGCATCCGGGTGCATACTCTTCTTCGCAGCCTCTGCCACCGCAACCATCTCATCATGGAGAGGATGTCTATTCCATGCAGGGGATGTATACAATGCTGCAAGAGATCCAGCACACCCAACTACAACATACATCTTCATACGTTGATATTCAGGATACAACGAACCAGCTGTTAGATAACCAGAGGGCCATTTTTGAGAATGAGCACCTCCTCCTCGACAACCAACAACACATCCATGACAATTTGCACAGGATGGAGATGCAGCAGTAGCCCTTCTACGATCATTACTGGAGCTAGAATTATTTTGGGGGGTATCCGCAACCTCCACCAATGCCTCAGTACGATCCGAGCTTCCAAGGGCAATACCCATCGTGGGACCCCACAGCTCCACAGTACCTGCCTCCTCCTGAAGAATGATCGGTATCACTGTTCCACCTTTTAAGGTTGTTTTTCACTATGAGGCCATAGTCGAATTCAAGCTTAGGGGGGGAGTTGGAACAACTTTATCCTTTAGTTTTCTCAATTTTTAGTTTTTTTTATTTCTTTGTCTTTTGTCATTTGTTTTTCTTAGTTATGAGTTTGTTTGTAGGATTCACACTCTATCTAGTGTAATTGTGGATGTCTTAAGTCATGTGTCATCTCATTGCTTGTGCATGGGAATTAGGGGCAAATTTAATTTTTTTTTTGTGTTTTTGCAAGCTTGTGTTGTTTAACTTTGAGCACATAACTTAAGAAAATGATTGGGTTTGTCAACTCTAAAATAGGATATCACAACTGTACATTCCTAGGATTCATGAAAAGTGGATGGAATTGGTTGTTTGAGCCTAAACTGACCAAATGATAATGAGACCTTAATTTGAAATAAGAGAGAGAAACCTCTTAGTTACTACACAGGTCAGTAAGGAGGGACACATAATAATTCCCAAAGGTTCAGTCAATTAGTCTTGTGATCTATCCACCCCATTGTTTTCATATTCCATCTTATGAACTAGAAGTACATTACGGTTTTAATATCTTTGATTGCATCCCATGTAGGTAGGTTTTGCATTGCAACTATTTTTACATATTTTGCATGAAAATGAAAAAAACAGACTAGTTATACATGCACATTATCCTTATGTGCGTGTCATTTAGTTGCATAACTATTATTTTGTAGCTGCATTCACATCTTTTGTGCATAGAGTACATCATGCATCTTATATCTTCTGACATAAAAGGTGATGAACTTGTTCCATACCTTATGAATGTTTCAAATGTATAAGTTATGTAGCAATAAGTGAGCCTGACAATTAATTCGTTGTCATCTATGAAAATAAGGGCTTGAAAAAAATAATAAGAAAAAAAAGAAGTTTTGAAAAAAAAAGAAAAGAAAAAAAAGAGTATTGAGAAGCAAGTAGGATTGAGAGGGAGAAAGGAACATGTTCTCACTTCATACTAAGAAGAATAAGTACATGATGTAGTTCTCTTAGATATTCCATCTCACCTTGAGACGGGATGATAGTGCATGCATCATTCCACCCAAATGTAGGCATTAGGGCATTTTCACTTGCATATGCATCATTTAGGTCATTATTGTTTTGTGCATGTTAAAATCGTATAATGTTTCCATTTCTTCCACTAGCCACCCATTCCATCCACCCGTTGCTCAAATTGGTAGGCCACCATGATTTTCTCCCCACTCGTTAATACCAGGAGAGCTGCTTCCATGTAGATGGTAGTTAGGGCGAGCAACATAGATATGAGATCATAAGATGCACCAAGTCTGGACTGGAGGATTTTATTATGTTAACTGCCTTATATGTTAGTGTTCATCAATTTTGAGGTAGATATCTTTTATGGATGATTATTGTTGCCTTTAGGGTAATTATCATTCCGTGGTTAGTGAGGGCCGGAATGTGAATGTCTGGCGGGGATCATATGGTGATGTCTGTTGTGATAATCTATTCTTTAGTTGACCCTCACAATTCTATTCTAGAGTTTTGTTGCTCGAGGACGATCAATGTTCAAGCTTAGGGGAGTTTGATGTGATGGTTCTAGGTTGCATTTATAGACTTGTTTTACTTGCGTTTTATGCGTTTATTGGTCATTCTAGTGGTTAATATTGCACAATTCACTTACTTTAGTCCATGATCCTTCTCAGTGTCAAATTTCTCTTATTTTATTGTTTTGAGCATAAATGATTACAATAATAGGTTTTACCTCGGCTGATGTGGTTTTATTTTGCAATTTCAGGAAAAACACATATCTGCTGCTGTCGATACCATTGACAGTAGTCGATACTATCGACACAGCCACAGGCAGGTAGCCGCAAGGAGGAGCGAAGAGTCGATACCATCGACAGGGAATTCGATGGTAGTGACTTACCATCAGGTTTCCAGCGACCAGCCAGTCGATACTATCGACCCCAAAGTTAATACTATCGACACGTGTAGTTTCAGCGATAGAAAAGGGATAAAACCGACGCCTAAGGGTGTCGATACCATCGACCCGTGTCGATGGTATCGAGTCAGCATCAGACGCAACGATGAAAAGAAAAGAAGGCTCAATGATATTGCGAGGGGTTGATACCATCGACCCGCGTCGATGGTATCGACACCATCAGATCAGAGTTTGTTTCAGATCGGCTCTAATCCAACGGTTGTGATATTTTTGCAACCTAACTCGATGATTATACCTAATGACGGTGGCCAAGAGCAGGGTATCATGTCATTAGCCACTGCACACATCTCGAGAAGGGGTGGAGAGAAGAACGGAGCCCAGAAGCACGCCCCAGCCGTTCCAGAAGCTGAAGAAGACGTTTTCCACCGCCGAAAGGTTGTAGATCGCGCATTCTACGCCGAGGAATGCTTGGATCTTCTCCGTTCAGGGGTTTCATTACTTATTCATGTTTTTCTCCATGTTTCCCCTTTCTTCAACCATGTCTTGCTTCGAGATGAACATGCAGGGCTAATCCCCTTTATCTTTAGGACCAGGAGTAGCCCGGGGAAGCATTGTATGACATTTTTATCATAGTGATTCAAAATTTATCCCTTAAATCCATGGTATGATTTTGTTTTCTAAATTATATTGTTATGCTTGATTACCATAATGATAATCTAATGCCTTTAATTACTTTGAAAGAAGAATTAATGGTTGAAAAGAGATGAAATTCACATTAATTAACAAATCCCTTGAACAAGGTGATGCAAGGTTAATGGTGGAAACCCATAGGTCGATTCTAATGCACCTAGTTTAGGATATAGGTTACTACGACGGTGGAACCGACCTAGACATAGGTAGTGAATTGTACCACGACAGTGGACAATTCTGATTATAGGCCACTACCCGGATTGAGAGATGAATGTGAATTATTATATGGAAATTCATACAATGAAAACCCACGGTGAAACCACAATCCTAAAGATCTCCATTTGAATTGATTAAACTAAACACTTAATCAATTGCTTTGTTTTATTTTATTTTCTTTTATTTCACAACAACTCTCATAACCTTTTTATTGGTCTAGATGATTGCGAGTAGTTAGTAGTAGTCTACCGATAATTTAGTGTCCCTGAGTTCGACTCGGGCCTCACAAGGGCCTATACTACATTGACACGTGCACTTGCGTTATACTGACGATAAAATCATGTCAGTTATGTTCACTAATTTCATGATATGTGTGCTTATGTGGTACAAGTTTATTGTTTTATGTATGGCAAGTATCTCTTTTGTTATTTTATGTTGCAACTCATCTCTCCTGATAGCCACTTGGGTGGTTATTCTCTTTTCTATGGGAATCATTGTTTACTTCATGTCCTTTTATCCATAATTTCTCAATTCCACTTTAGTAACATACCAACTTTTATTGATGTCGTCTATTTTTCTCCTCTTGCTAGAGTATGCTTCCAACCCCAGGTTTAGGACATGGAGGATATGTGCATGCTAACACAGACCTAGCTTAAGGATTTGATGCTTGGAGACAAACTTGATATGATTTAGATTTCCCTCTACTAGATCCTTATGATGTAATATCCATGTAAACCCTATAGGGAGATGATGATGTACTTTTGTAAAATTGATTATAGTCATGTTTTATATTCCACTGCTATACTTTGGTCTTTTATATACCATTATTTCATATTTGAAAATTTTACACCTATTCCAACATACCTTTTAAGTGTGTTTTGAATGGATGTTTTATTCTTGAAATTTTAGTAGGGAGTGAATCCCCTCTGGGTCCCACTCTTTACAGTATGGAATCAGAGCCCATGGTAGTCGAAATCTGACTATTTCAATTCAGTCTCCCTAATTAGAACCCTTCCATTACATACTACCCCTCTATGCTAGATGTTCACCCTAGATTTGACCTATATTTTTCATGAGATGATGAAAATATGATTTAGAATAATATGAGTTACACATTAGAGCCATATTTTAGTAAATCTTAATAATCATGTTCTAGGTGATCTTATCCTACCATACATGTTAATGGTGACATATATCTTTGGATGTTATGTTCGCTTGTGTGACATCCTACTATCACACAGACAATGAAATGGCACATGAAAAATGTGCGGAACCGTCATAAACATCATATTACCAAAAAACATGGGTTAATTAAAACCAATTGCGGAAGGTAGATAATAAAGGAACTATTACATACATATCCTTATCCTACAAGGAAACATGTTATATAAATATACATAAACCTTGATATACGTCCACGGCTCATAGGATCAAACTGTCCCATAGGCACAAAGAGTTCACCACCTGTTCATATACAGAACATGCCATATTAGGCCAATAGCAATATAAACAAGCTACATCAGATATACATCGTGAAACCTCATCAAAACACCTCCAAGGACCTGAGAGTACAGAGATGACTCTAGGACTCTACTACAAGACTACCAAAACAACAACATATCCATCTCTTTCCTTCTACTGTTCTTCTTGCTGCTCGGACGCAACCTGTCGACCACCACCATGTCTAGCAAAATCACCTAAAAAGGGTTTAAAACCAATAGGGTGAGACAAACAGTTCCAGTGAGAAACATAACCCCCTCTGAAACTATAAACCTCAAAGGAGAACTAGAACACATAAAGCAGGTAACTGATATAAGCAGATCATATATGCAACATACTTAACAAACTAACTTGCTACAACATCTTATCAAGATATTTAGGAAGCATATGCACAGATAATAATATGGAACATGATTGATAAGACAAGTCTAATAAGAACTCATCATAACATCTGAGGAACATATAATTTAGCTACAAGATATAGCTAGGGAAACTATACAAACAAAGCCTCAACCAATGTTTCATGCTTGCCCTAAGCAGATATACTATACGGCTGGATTACAAATTTATTATTCCCTGAGGATGTGAGCCATACTGCTCAAATCCAACCTTTGGTTGCGAAACCCAAAGTCGGTGCCATGCAAGGTCAATGGGAGAGCCAGACTCCATGACCTCACTTCCTCATGGTCAGTGCACAATATCCAAAGCAGGACCACAGTCTCTTGCTTAAGTGGCCTCAACCACATAGGGTCAGGCTACCCTCTTCCTAGCCCACCTTGGTATAGGTATCGATGCTAGAAAAACTGAGCCACGAGCCTGTTCACCGTGCTCCATCATCACTGAGCCATGGGCTTGTTCACCACGCTCTATCACATATCCTAAGCCATGGGCCTATTCACCATGCTCTAATCACACTGAGCCATGGGCCTAAAATCGTACTCTAAACATGCACTACTACTTAGGGCATAGGCGCACCCCACATATTCAACAATATGCATTCCAGGTTAACCCTTTGGAGAACCTATTTCACCATCACCAAATTCCTGATGATGATGTATCTATGGCCATGAAAACTACATGAAAAGTTCCTCTGTAATTAATTGATGCATTTTAAGTGGATTGCAAGATTCAACCAAGTTATGTAACATGCAACTATAACAAGAATGAATAAACATAAAACACATTATCTTGTGTTACATTGTCACTAAGGCCTTCAGTGCCATCAACATCATCCTAATCCATCACAAGGATCCAACATCACATGTTACCACTTGGCCTTTTTCCAAACATCAAGATCCATCTCAAGGATCCACATCACAGGGATTCAATCCCATCATAAAGGCACATATTTCCATCCATGGGTAACACCCATCATCTATCACTGGGTTCATCATAACCCTTGATGTTCAACATCATATCATGGCTATTACCTGATTTCATATCCATACACATGGAACATGCATGGTTAGCATAATCATAGAGAAACAATGGTACTTGTACAAGGAACATTTACAACTCCTTACTTTAATATGAGAATCAACCATGCAACATAGATGAATGTATCAAGGCATAGCATTCTTATATCTATATCAAAGCATAACAACCTCATGTACCAAAGCATAACAAGCATTAGGGTTACCAACCAAACACAAGGTACAACCCTCACTAAAGGTGTATCATGTAAGGGACAACCCTCACCAAAGGTACATCGGTTATACCCAACCTATCCAGCTGTGTCAGCTAGCAATATTGGCCAACACCCATCCTGGGCAACCCCTATGCCAGGAAACACCCAGCAACTGGTAATGAGCAGCTCTTAACCTGTGACGCTCAGGAATGCAACGCCTCATGATGGGTAATGCATTGCAACAGACTGTCGGACAACACCATCCATATCGCATGTCACAAAGATAGCCATCAAAACCATATCGGTCAAAGGAACAAGGGAGCAACGACCATAAGCACTCTAAGAACCAACCTATAACGCCCAAGAGACACACCATCATAACGGGTAAGAATTCTTCGCAATGTTGTGTCTGGTGATGCCATTGATGGGCAACACCATGACGGGCAATGCCTCATAGCAACGCGTCACAACAGACAACACTCATATCGCTCGACACAACAAAACAACAACCAACTACTATCGGCTAAAGAAAACAAAGAGGCATCAAGCTACCCTAATGCACAAGGCAACTCTAACGTCCATCGAGGTTCATACATATCGGCCAAGGGTTAGACCTCACCTCACAACTCAAGGAAGGAGGGGTGTTGCTCAGTCACCAAGGCATGGCCTAACCATGTCGTCCAGGGTACTCAAGAGGACACATCAGGCAAACACTATATCACCCAAGAGCATATCGGCCAACAACATCTAGGGTAAAGATTCATACCGGTCAGAAGGTCAACAAGACATTGACTGGCCTAAATCACGCATCCAAAAGGAGCTGATTAAAGTAGTCAGACTTTTATATAGATAACCGACTTTTAGGCCCCTGCAACGATAATGGGGTCCGATGTAGCGATCGAGGTCGAACACAAGGACAAGGGTGGTCATGCTAAGAATGGGGAATCAACACTTTGTACTTCGATAAGAGAGAGAATAGAACGTGTCCCCAAGCGAGACGACGGTTGAAAACAAAATTAAAGGAACCGAAGGAAATAAACCAAAATACTATTTCCAAATGGATCTACGAGAAAGAATTAAGTTTTTGGGTTAAGAGGTTTTATAAAGTTTTTGCAAAATAGAATCTAGGGAGATAAAACTATCGTAAAGGTAAAGCACAAAGGAAGAAGACTTAGGCATAACAGGCGGTAGAAAAAAACCTCCTGCACCCTCCTCTCTCAGAGAGGGTGCCTTCCAACTATGTGCCAACACCCTCTCTTAAGAGTAATGAACATGAGTTGGAGTGGGAAGAAAGCTGAGGCGGCCCCAATCCTGGGCACTCTCATACTCCCGGATCGGGCTGAACTCTAGAGTTACAATGTCCCTCTCTCAAAGGAGTTGAAACGGGAAACATGATTCGATAGCTAGTCAAAAAATGATCCAAGCATACAAGCTAGAGTTTAGATGCTACAAAGAAGTCATCTAACAAAAAGAAACCATACACAAAACAACAGATATTAAACTCCACTAATTCCAGAATCATAGATATGAAAAAGGGTTCAGTTACAATGCGTGATGAATGAAAGTAAATTGATGTAAAAAACGGAAGATAGATATCGACCCCCTTGATATAGGGGGTCGATATACAGCCGTAGACCCCTAATCAATCTCTAACCCGATAGCGGGTGGGAGCTCTGCCTGATATGCCTGTGTTAGGCGGCTAGCCCCCTCTCAAGTGACACACTGTGATGGGAAAACGTATCGGTCAAGGCTCCCTACCCGATACGGCCGTGTCGGGCGGCTAGCCCTCTTGGGTGACACACCGTGGCAGGTGGACCGTATCGAGTTCAGTATCTTGCCGAGTTAGAGGTGACTTAGGTTCAACGTTCCTTGTATCGGGTGTAGGGGGGCGAGCCGTCTCGGGCAGGAGCCCTTCTAGGAACCCGACATGTCGGGTGGCCTTCTTTGTCGTATCGGGCTACTGTGGCTACCAGGATGGGTTCTAAGTGAACCACTCCCACCCCTCTCGGGTTGGGGGAGTGCTCACCTAGTATCGCCCGACACGCCTTATGAGGCGATACACTAGCTTCAGATGCTTTCCAAAGTTAGCTTTTACGAGATTCTGACCCCCCCATCGGAGTCTTGTAGCTATTATTTATAGGCAATGCTTGGGAGAAGTTGCGGTTCTCATGGGGCCACGCGTCCTAAATCAGCTCCCTTTTCATGGCTTCATGGATGGTCTACACCTGTGTATCGCCGCATGTCGGGTTGCTGGTATCAGGTGGCCATGGCGGGCAAACACTACTGATGAGGGGCTCGTATCGCATGACATGCCTTAACGGGATGATCAGTCGTGGCGGGAAAAGTCCTCTGTCAGGTAAGTGGCGTATCGCCCGTTAGAGCCACCTTGCGCGACATGTCCATGTCACGTTGCTGCTATATCGGGCTGAAGCCATGATGGGTAACTGATGTGTCAGGTGGCTGGTAGAAGGGCCAATGTGGGTGGACACCGTTCATGGGCCGGGACGGGCCTTTAGCGGTCTTTTAGGTATAAAATAGGGAGAAATCTGTACAAAAGATGGAAAAAGAGTTAGGGTTAGAACGCATTTTACTTTTGTGCAAAATCATGACAAAAATTAGAGGAAAATCCGTTTAGAGGGAAGTTTTGATAGGAAAATATAAGCTATAAATAGCCCTAAAATGAGTGTTATCAACTCCCCCAAACTTAGCATTTTGATTGTGCTCAATCAAACTGTACTTATTTTAAAGTTTCATTTGCGATACTACTTCATGACCAGACACTATCCTCGGTCAAGGGGTTTAAGTGCGTTTTTCAAGACGTTTATTGAGAAAATTACATCTACTCACGAGCAACGGGCTTTATTATTTTTCATTGCCTTATCTACACAAAAATTTTCTCTTTAGCTTCGGTGAGACTTTGGTGCATGGTTTCGAAGTTAGCTTTCACACCGAACAACTTTTGGGAGCAAGAAGTTGGGTTTTTGGGAAGGTTAAGGATTTTTTGGGTTTTTCTTATTTCCCATTGGTCCATCCAGGTATAGGTCTATTAGCGAGCAAGTGGTCCCTTCAGTCCAAGCCAGTTGGCATTAGAGCAGTGATTTCACATCCTACGTACCACTGCCCCGGATCTACCATGCCTGAAGATGGGTACTTTTAGAAGAACAAGTGTGTGTGTGTTTTTTTTCATTAGGCACAACTCTCATGCTTTTATTCACTCTCATAAGGCTTTTCTCTCTCTTTTTTCATTTTGGGATTTTAGCGGATAAGGGGGAAAATGAATTTTATTGTTCGGGTAGCTTTTTCCTTCATATGCACATCTCTTAGCTGTTGCGAGATTATTTTTTTTCAAAATTGGCGTAGAAAAAGTAGTAGCCTTTTTGTCATTTGAGACTACGTTTTTAGAATGATCGTAACAAAAGCGTGCGCCACTTTAGACACAAAGAGAACAAGCTGGGGGAAAGCTGTATCAGATATTTACTATAAAATGCATATGTACAATTGTATAGAGGCAAGGAGTTGTATGTGTACAGTTTTGTATTAGACGAGTATATGTATATGTACACAAGATATGTATAAGAGAAAGAAGAAAGACAAAATGCAAAATGGGAGAAATTTTATACCTCCCTCACTGATATATAGTACCCCCCCAAACTTATCCCACACTCTGTCCCAGAGTTGTGAGAAAAGATAAGGTGAGGTAGTGATAAGTCAGTGAGGGCTAGCTGGTGAGCGCACCTCCATCAGATATAAGCTCCCACACATATTCTCCACGTTTTCTATGATAGTCGATGTGGTGGAGCTTGTCAGGCATTTGTTGTAGCGTCATCAAGCTAGAGATCCATTCTAGCACGAAGATGCTGCAATCATTGGATAGAGGAACTTGTTGTGGACTGCTGTGGCAGAACTGAAGCTCGTGCCATTTTCTCTTTGCCATCTCCAAGAATGGCTGGATCAATGTTGCCACCTCTGTATAGTATTTTCTTACTAAGCGCTCGAGGGGTGTCAATGCTATCGATGTACACTGCACTGGATGATCTTTGTTGCTATCTGAGATGGTGTAGAAAATTCCTGCTTGTGGGTGAGTGTACATCGTCAGGAGCGTCCAATGGTTGCAGTACAGGATAGGTAGGAAGATGACACATGGCATTCTGCTCTGTATCTCTGCCATAAAAGATTATTTTGCTCCTGAATCATCGACAAGGCAAATGTCATTGAACAACATTGGATGAGCTATGTATGTGTGTTCAAACTTTCCCTGTAGTATCTGGATGTAGGTGGCCGCCACTGATATCACCAAACATCCTCCTTCTTTCATCATGTCCCTTAAATCATCAACTGGGACTATGACACTGCCTGCCTCATAGATGATGTCTGCGGGGGTAGAGTCATCTAACTTCTGCAGGATATCATTTACCTGTTCTTGTGTTAGTGTAGAGCACGAGGAATGGTCGAAGTTGCTAATCATTTCTTCTAAAGCATCAAGCAAAGCGGGGCCTTCTTTTGAAAGTATTTCTTCTAGAACTTCCATCCGCTTGCCTGCCCCATAAACGTCAGTGGCCTTCTCAGCTTCTTTTTCTAGAGGGCTGCTGGGCGGGGAGGATATGCCTTCTTGATTGCTGTCCAACAACTTCTCTGGGATGCATGCGTCTTGGAAATAGCGCCCGTCCTTGATCAACAAAAGTGCATAAGTGCTTCTGAGCTGGTCGAAGTTCTAGCCCTTGAGCTGCCTTATGTATCCAAAAACGTGGAGCAGCTCAATGGTGCGAAGGACAATGATGGCACTATTCCCAATTCCCGCTTCTTCTTGGATGGGGAAGTCTCCGATGCTGAAAAAATTCCATATGTCGGAGCGGCGTTGGACTCCATACTTGATCACTCAGAGTAGACATAGAGGGAGGAGCCTGAGAATCTTATCTTCGGGGTGTACAAACGTGTGTCCTGAGCGTGGGACCGCCTCATTACAACAGTTGAGGAGTTGGACGTCATGATTCCAAAGATCATCCACACACATGAACCAATTTTTTCTATGCTTGTAAGGGGCCAAAACCAATGTTGCATTGTGTTCTTCAATGTGTTGCAACATGTTGGCCACCAGAATAGAATCATACGACCCCATCATCAACCTTCTTGCTAAGGCCGGGGTGGTGGTATATATCAGCTGCCGGCCTATCCTAGTGTTGAGATTCTCCAGTATGGCACCTTCCAGGACCCTGAACAACTTCTTTGTGATGACGGCTAGTGAGCGGAATATACTCCTAAGCTCCCCCCGTCATGTAGAGAAGTACCCGTCACTCCAGACGACATCTTCTTCATTAGCCTACGATCTCAAGACCTTGTTCAACACCATTTGGTCCATGATCGTCAGGTTTCCGATGGCTCTTCTGTCAAAATCTACAATCTCGAATGAAGCGATCTCCGATGACGCAGAAAACGTGTCTACCGTCGAGCTTCTTCCTCTGGGGGGTATCTTTCGTTTGCTATGTAAATGTCCCCCTTCTCCCTCTGATTCATCAGAAGAGTCCTCCCCAACCCTGATTGATTCATTGTTGTCTTTAGCTTCGTCCAGGGAGGCAGAGGGAACATCTTCTTCCATGCCACAGGAGCTCTCCTATCCTGCTGGAGCCCAGTCAGCTGTCTTGTGTGTCATTCCTTCCTCGGGCATTGTGGAGGGCCCATTGGAGAAGGAAGGGGATGATGTCCCAGAGGAGGATGCTGATGAGGAGGGCTGGGAACCTGAGCCAGGAGGTGATGGAGACCTCCTTGGCTGTCTTGAGTGGGGGTGGCCATCCCTCCAGTTAAGCTTCTCTGCAACTGTGTCGAGGCATAGGTGGGACTGCTGTAGTGTTGCATTAAGTGTCTCTAGTTGGCCGGGAAGGCCAACTAGAGTTAGCAGCTGTCGCTCCTATTCGCTAAGCCTCTGTTGGAAAATAGAAAATTTGCGGGTAAGGGAAGAAAAGGTAACTGAGTGGTTGCTCATTACCTCCCACAAATGGTCAAATTCTTGACCAAGGATCTCCCCCAAAGATGGAGGTGCTCCGTCAGATCGCCCTCTCAATCTCGTGATGCTCCTCGTGTGTGAAGGTCAGTCCGATGACTGCTCTACTTCAGGCGGGTCCGAGCCCATCTGTACCGTCTGTGAGGGCGTTGCTTCAGGGTGAGGCATTGGCACCTTCGTGGCTTCCTCTGCCTCACCTGTCGGTGTTGATAGAGAAGGGTGCAAGGTGGGTGGCTGTTGTTCTACCATCTGGTTTTCGGCGACCTCCTCCGCAGCTACCACCGACGATGTTGGCAGCGGCTTCAGCGTGGGCTGCGCAGCCCTGTGCTCCATCTTGAGGAGATCAGCGAATGCCCCATTGCTGGTGTCTGGCTGTACCATCTCCTCCACCATTAAAGGCGTAATAGAAGCTTCGGGAACTGTGGCTGTCTCTCCCGCAACAGCTTCCCTCGGGGCTATCATCGTTGTCTCAACCCCAATTGTCTCGGTGACCTCCACGATCGCCATTACTTCTTCTACAAATGCATCAGTTGTTGTTGTGGCGGCCACGACTGGGATAGGAGTAGCGACAATAGCTTTATCAGTGGCTGCCTCCAGTTGCGCGGGGGCGGTGGGTGGCTCGGCAAGGACTGTGGAAGATTTGTCCTATCGGGCGTCGACAGGAATTGGTCCTCCCCTTGCTGCCACCCTTGCTTGTATCCTGGAAGTGGTGGCATAGGATTCTTCAACCTCCACAACTTCGATCTCTGCTATGGTGAAGACCAGCTTCTCTGCATCATAGTTGATGTAGAGCAGGAGGGGTAGAAGCTTGGAAGTTATTGCAAACTTGTAGAAGTACCGACGGCCCTCCTTCTTGATAATGTTGGCCCTTTGCAAGAACTTCATGTTGATCATGTCGTTGCCTCGGGTCCTCGACAGGATGCACGGCTCCTTTGGGTATCCCAACCCTACCACAATCAGATTGATGATGCTACCCATGCAATACTCCTTGGTGGCATCTTTTATCAGGTACAGACAGTTCAGCAAGAAGCGTCCTAGATTGACCACCTTGCCCTCCATCATGTACCACATGAGATGGAGTTCTTCGGTGTATATGTTGCTCGTCTCATACTTGCTGAACAGGAGGCAAGCCACGATCTTGTGCATGATCCTCCAAAAGCATGAGTGAATGGCCGCCACTTTGCTTCCCGGCTTGTAGGATGTCTCGCCGGTTAGTTTCTTCCAGACGTTGACCGGGTTGAAGTTGTCACCCTCGCCAATCCTGGAATCTCTTTTCAACATTTCCTTCTCAGCTTCTGAGGAGGAGAAGATTTCGTTGAGCAACTTTTCTAAAATCTCGTGATCAATGTTGTATAACCGACCCTGTAGCCGGTCTACCCCTCCATATCTCTCCACTTCTTCTGGCCCATTGTGGACTCATCGGAGGGAGGACATGAACTCCTTGGTGAGTTCAGTGTATGATCTGGAGAGGTTGAAGCAGATCGTCTTCAGCCCAACAACTCCTAAGACGTTGTCCAGTCTGTTGAAGATTCGCAACTAGTGGAAGGAGGGATGGTGGCAGAACCTGGTCGACCTATAGATCTTGGCTGCCATTTCTGTGTACCTCTGTTGATGCTCCTCGTTCCTGGGCATGAACCGGCCTGGAGAATGAGCCAGGGGTTCTGCTTCCATTGATCGGGTTGCCGCCGCTTCTGTTCTTGGCCTCTTCTCGACCCCAGATGGCCCCGCTGAGTCAGGGTTTGGGCGCTTATGCCCGACTGTGGAGGCTTCTTCTGTGGCCTCTATGTTGATCCTCCGGCCATGCTCATCTACTTGGACGATGGTTTTCTTGGTGCGGGCCATTTCTATAATTGTGAAATGAAAGTATTAGTAATCATCAAAACTTCTGAATGGGTCACCTTACCTCATATCGGGCGGTAGGGTTGTATCCCCCGATACAAGGTAGGCGATACTTTTTAAGTTGAAACTAGACAAAGCCCGACACAAACGAGTCGATATCCGGTATCAAGTATCGGGTATTGGGTATCGTTAACCAAATGGACTTTGCCCGACATGGCTGCCCGATACGTCAGCCCGACAAAAGTCTCGCACGATACAGGTATTGCCTAGCAAAAATTCGGTGGCCGATACGATACTGCTGATCTTGCACGATACGCGTCGCACGATATGTGTACCGCGCGACATGGTCAAAAGGACCCGGATATTGACGTTGTCCGATACAAGCGCCGCCCGATGCGAAAGAGTGTCGCATGACATGAGTTGAACTATCTTACCCGATACGGGCGTCGTGCACCTCATATCACCTGGAACGAAAACCTCGTGTGACACGATCAACTAAAGCTGCATGATACAAGTTGCCCGATATGATAGGGCATATCGGGCTATACCTGGTTTTGAATGATTGATGCACGATACAGGAGCTCGCAAGGATGGCCGGCGTGAGGGTAAAAGCTAAGGGCAGATGCACGATAAGGGAGTAGGTAAAAAGTAAATGCAAGTGCCAGACACGTTTAACCGAGGTTACTATATATAGCCATCTTGGGCGGGGGTAAATCGGGTAAAACTGGGACACGTGTTGTGTGAGGAGACCAATCATTCTCGAGATGAGCAGTTAAATCAATCTAATCAGCCATGTCAAGGGTCGATTTGGATTCCTGAGTACGACTTGATCACGGCGGTAAGGCGTGTCCTGTGAGCTAGGTGTATCATGCGACACAAATTTGTCATTAAAGTTTGATGCCCGATATCATTGCCTGATAAGGGTGTGTCACGCGGATCGAGGAGCCTCACCTGATACATGTCTGGACGATTCGTAGCCCGATACAACGCAACACACACAGGCTGTCAATTGCCCGACACTACTACATGATACATGAAAAGGTTAGTCAGATGCTCGATAGGGCCACAGAGCAAGGTATCGGGCATGGCAACTTTGCGTGCCCGATACAAGCTTCAAAAAGGAAAACAAAACAAAACAAAACAAAATAAGAGAGGAAACACTAAAACTAAAGAAAGGATAACATTGATGGGAAAAACATCATTGGCTTAAAGGAAATGACTTCCATCCTCAGATGGTATTACTCATCAACACATAAAAACTAAGTCGGTGGCCCACAAAACGAGAGAGTCTGTGCACGTGGCGCATGCACTGACTCGGGCCTTATTACATTGATAGCGTTCATAATGGTTTTCTTGCAGGAAAGGAAATAACATCCTATTCTAAGGAAAGTAAAGACTCAGGCTGCCTCCCAAGGAGCGTTGTGGTTTCCGTCGTCAGCTCAATAGTTTCAAAGTCCTTCACTCTACTCCTTCGGTTGTTGTTTCAGCATCCTATAGGTCTATCTCTAATCTTCTTATGAACTCTTCATCTTCATAGTACCTCTTGACTCTGTGCCCGTTCACCAGAAAGACTTTTGCTGGATCATCTTTGTCATGCAGTTCCATCATCCCTGAAGGATATATCTTCACCACTGTGAAGGGTCCAGACCACCTTATTTGCAGCTTACCTGGAAAAAGGTGGATAAATGATTTAAATAAAAGAACTTTATCACCTTTTCTAACGTCCTTTCTATTTAGGTGGGAATCATTCCACACCTTGATCCTCTGCTTGTAAATCCTTGCATTTTTGTAAGCATGTAATCTTAGCTCCTCAAGCTCCTGCAGCTGTAGGAACCTCTTTTGCCTGGCCTTTTCTAGGCCCATATTCAGAAACTTGATTGCCCAGAGGGCCTTGTGTTCAAGCTCTAATGGTAAGTGGCAAGATTATTCATAGATTAACCTGTAAGACGTTGTGCCTATGGGCATCTTGTATACAGTTCTATAGGCCCATAGAGCATCTTCTAACTTCAACGCCCAATCTTTCCGCGTGCGACTGACAATCCTTTCTAAGATTTTCTTGATCTGCCTGTTTGACACCTCCACCTACCTAGATGTTTGGGGGTGGTATGGTGTAGAAACCTTGTGCCTGACCTCATACTTCTTCAGTAGTAATTCAAACTGCTTCTCTCCAAAGTGTGATCCACCATCGCTTATCATAGATCAGGGTACCCCAAAGTGAGGAAAGATGGTTTTCTCAAACAACTTAATCACAGACTTGGAGTCACAAGTTTGAGTAGCAACTGCCTCAACCCACTTTGATACGTAGTCCACTACTACTAGGATGTATTGATAACCTTTTGACGGGGGAAATGGACCCATGTAGTATATTCCCCATACGTCAAAGATCTCGACTTTTATCCAATTTTATAAAGGCATTTCATTTCTTCTTCTGATATTCCCAGTAGATTGGCATTCCTTGCAGACTTTCACATATGTAGCTGCAACCTTGAATAGCGTAGGATAGAAAAACCCAAATTGAAGCACTTTAGCGTCTGTTCTATCTCCACCATGGTGCCCCCGTAGGGTGAAGAATGTCATTCTTTTAAAATACTTGGGACCTCCTCTTCTGGTATACATCTTCTATACAGGCTGTCAGGACACCTTTTGAAAAGCAGGGGGTCGTCCCAATAGTAGTTCTTGACATCAGATAAGAGCTTCTTTCTCTAATTGTAGGTGATGCCAGGAGGTAGCTGTCTACAAGCTAGGTAATTGCAAATGTCCGCAAACCAAGGAAAGGTTGGCTCATTGGACTGAGCCATCAACAAAGCTTCATCACTTGTTAATCGACAACTTGCTTTCTTCCTTAGAGGTTATTCTTGAAAGATGATCTGCGACTGTGTTTTCCTTTCCTTTCTTATCAATTATCTCATGATTAAACTCTTGAAGTAGTAGGGCCCATCTTAGCAATCTGGGCTTCGTATCCTTCTTTTGCATCAAGTAGCGAATAACTCCATGATTAGTATAGACTTTCACTTTTGCTCCTATGAGATAGGATCTGAACTTGTCAAATGCGAAGACGATCGCTAACATTTTCTTCTCTGTGGTTGTGTAGTTTACCTGTTCCTTGACTAGGGTTCGACTGGTGTAGAAAATTACATGATGTTTCTTATCCTTAGTCTGTCCTAGGACAACCCCCACAACATAGTCACTAGCATCACACATCAACTCAAAAGGAAGCTCCCAGTCTAGAGCTTGAAGAATTAGGGGATTCACTAAGGCCTCCTTCAGAGACTGAAAAGCCTTCAAAAAATCATCAGTAAAGATGAATTCTGCATCCTTTATTAGCAGGTTTGAAAGAGGTTTGGATATCTTCGAGAAATCCTTGATGAACCTCCTATAATAGCCTGCATGACCGAGGAAACTTCGCACTCCTGTCATGGACTTTGGCAGAGGTAGTGTAGAAATAGACTCGACCTTTCTTACATCAACTTCAATTCCTCTCTTGGAAACTTTATGACCAAGGACTATGCCTTTTTGTACCATAAAATGACACTTTTCCCATTTAAGCACTAAGTTCTTCTCCTCGTAGTGTTGTAGAACTAAACATAGGTTCTTCAAACAGGCATCAAAATCCTTTCCATAAACAGAGAAATCATCCATAAAGACCTCTATAATATCTTCCAAGAAATCTGACAACATTGCAATCATACATCGCTGAAACATTGCAGGAGCATTGCATAGCTCGAATGGCATCTGCCGAAAAGCATACATACCATACAAACAGGTGAAGGTGGTATTCTCTTGATCATATGGCAAGATAGGAACTTGGTAAAACCCAAAATATCCATCCAAGAAACAAAAGTACTCATGATGAGCTAGCCTCTCGAGCACTTGATCGATAAAAGGGAGATGGTAGTGGTCTTTCTTAGTGGCTTAATTTAGCTTCCTATAATCAATGCACATCCTCCATTCGATAACAGTCTGGATGGCTACCTCATCACCTTTATCACCTTTTATTACAGTCATACCCCCTTTCTTAGGCACCACATGAATAGGGCTCACCCAGTTGCTTTCGCTGATTGGGTATATAATGCCCACATCTCTGAGTTTGATGACCTCCTTCTTTACAACTTCCTTCAACATCTGGTTCAACTTCCTTAGGGGTTGAACGAGGGGTTTCATAGATTCTTCAAGATTTATTCGATGCATACACAGGACAGGGCTTAGCCCCTTAATGTCATCCACTAAATACCCAATAGCTTGTCTGTGGAGCCTCAACTCTTTAAAGAGTCTTTCCAGTTGTTCCTTGGTCATATTGGCATTGACAATGACATGATGTCTTTCTTCTTTATCTAAGAACTCATACTTCAAACCTTCTGGTAGATGCTTCGGCTCTGGTAAAGGTTTTGGTACTTTCTCTTCTTCCTCAGTCGATTCCAGAGAAGCATACAACACTGTCTCGACCACTTCTTCTTCATTGCTCAGATCCCCTTCATCTTGGTTCAGGTAGTCGAGTATCTCAACTATCTTGGGGTTGTTAACCTCTGAGATTTCTTCATTTAAAGCTCTCATAAGAGGATCTACCACTGCTGTGTCTTCTGCTATTTCTTCACAGTATTGATTATAGCTATCCATGAAGTAAGCTGATTCCAGTAGTGACAGTCCTTTCATAGAATCCTTTACCTTGAAATTAATATTATCATCCCCGATCCTTAGGGTAATTACGCCCTCAGCGACATCAATAAGTGCCCTTCCAATTGCCAAGAAAGGATGACCGAAGATGATGGGGCACTTAGGGTCCTCAATGGTATCGATGATAACGATATCACAAGGAATGAAGAAATTTCCTACTCTTATCAGGACATATTAGACTATCCCTATCAGCCTTTTAAAGGTATGGTCTGCCAACTCTATCCTCATATTAGTCCTGACCATATCAGTCAGTCCTAAGCGCTGCGTGAGACTTAGAGGCATGAGGCTGATACTAGCCCCCAAATCGGCGAGACCTTTTCTTTCAACATTGTCTCCTACCGCAAAGGGTATAGTAAAGGCCCCAGGGTCCTTTCTCTTAGTCGATAAATCTGCTTTCACAAAGGTAGATGACATAGCGGCTAGATGCACTATTTCGATCCTTCCACCTCATCTTTTCTTTGTGATTAAATCCTTGAAAAACTTGGTGTAGGTCAGCATTTCTTCCAAAGTGTTGATAAATGGTACCTCTAGGTGAAGCTTTTTCACTGAATCCATAAAATTTTCATACCTTTTCTTGAGGTGAGGCTTCACCATCTTGTACGAAAATGGTAACCTTGGCGAGTAACTTATAGTAAAAAATTCCTCACTAGGTCCTTGCTCCCTAACTAGAGGGTGTTGGATCTCTCCTCTGCCTGGATTTTATACAATCTTCTCTTGCTCAGGTTTTTCTGCCCTCAGCTCTTCAGGGAGATCTATCCTACGTCCCGATCTGAGGGTTGCCATTTTGGCTGACTCTATACTAGAAGGGATCTTCCCCGATGGGTTCTTCACAAGATCGGCTAATTGAGCTAGCTGTTGGTCTATCTGACGCTGATGAGTTTGCATATCCCCCATCTGGACTTGCATAGAATTCAAAACTCCTGAGTTGGATAGTGCACTTTGCACAAGCTGATTATTAATGGTGCCCTACCTTTTAACAAAGTCAAAAAGATGACCCACTAAATCCAGATGATTGTTGCTATTTGTCTGGCTCGGCCCTTGAGCTTGCACCTACCCTTGATTCGTGTTAGCGACTTGACGAGGTTGAAACTTTCCCTGACCTTGGTAATTGGTTTTATTCAAATGAAAAGAGATCATATTGACGTACTGTCCTTGTCCACTTCTTTTCTTGAAGACAGGCTGCTGCTTGGGTGGGTTGTTCAGCTGATACAAATTTTCTACAGCATCCTTGTTGCCATAACTGAAGCCAGGGTGGTCCGGCCTCCTGAACGTGACGTAGGATATGTTCGCAGCTTCCTCCTCTTCTGAATCACTTTCACTAGACTCTTCAGGTCAAGTGTATACACAACTATCTACTCCATGGTCTGCTTCTCCATAGGTTACACACTTCATAACGTTCTCAATATGTTTCTTTCCTTTTCCTCCAAACTCCTTCAGCTGTCGGACGTCCATAGCTATCTTTTGAATCTAAGATGTTATCACCTCCAGAGCTTTTGACTCGATTGATGGTCCTTCATTAGCAGCTTTCTTTGTGTATCCTATGTCAGTTCTATCATACTCAGATCTGGCTTGTAATTCATCCATGTTCTTAATGATCTTTTTAGATCTTCTAGGCTTCTTCCCATGAAATTCGCTTCCTGTTGTTGCATTTAGTGAAACTCTCTCTTCAGGTGTTAGACCATTATAGGATGTTGTTATCAGAAAACCCTTCTTGTAATTGTGGCGGGGGCAGTCCCTCTAGTATTCCTGGTATCTCTCCCAGGCTTCATGTAGGTTCTCTCTTGGCTTCTTCATGAAGGATGTGATCTTTTTCCTGTTCCTGACAGTCTTCTTGGTAGGGTAGAACTTGTTTACAAAAGCATATGCTAAAGCATTCCATCCATTCAAAGATTGATGAGGCAGTCCAAGGTACTATGACAGTGCATTGTCCTCCAAGGAAAAGATGAAACCCTTACAGTAGATCATTTCTTGTGGAACCCCCCTCATTTTTATGGTGTCACATATATTTTTGAAAGCATCGAGGTGATGATAGGGATTTTCATTCTTGGAACTCCCTCAAAATCTCTTATTTTGAATCATGGAAATCACAACAGGTTTTAGCTCAAAATTCACACCATCGAACCTTAGAATAATCACTCGACATCTTGAATTTTTGGCTTTCGTGGCAGTCAACTCTCAGAGGGTCCTTTTTTCCTCCTCAAAATCTTCACTGTTGCTATTCCTATGATTCTGCTCTTAATCATGGTGGTTCCTTCTATGCCTACGGAGGTGACGACACTCTTCATGGTGGCGATCATTCTCAGGTCGCTCTGGTTCAGGTTCTTCTAGCTCTTCATGTAAATGATCATTATTGTAACGGTCGTCGTCCCCATGTGGAGGTGGGTGTGGTCCAACTCTAGCATTTCACTCGTCCGTGGAAAATGGTGGTTCCACATGAGGCAGCATGATGACTAGAGTTGAATTGAGTGAAACCTTCTTCTTAGGTACCTAAACAGAACATAGAATCAAGTTAGAAAATCATAGTTGATGAATCAAACTATTTTTCTTAGATTTAGATTAGAGGGCTGCAAGTAAGAATGTTGACAAGCTTATTGCTAAGCTTGAGGCACAGGATTATAGTGAGTGGACTCGTGTTCGTTAACAATACCATTTTGCCTTGTCCCCGGCAACGGCGCCAAAAAGTTGCCCAGCCTAAATCGCGCATCCAAAAGGACCGGATTAAAGTAGTCGGACTTTTAAATAGATAACCCGACTTTCAGGCCCCCGCAACGATAACGGGGTCCGATGTAGTGATCGGGGTCGAACACAGGGACAAGGGTGGTCGTGCTAAGAATGCGGAATCAACACTTTGTACTCTGATAAGAGAGAAAATAGAACGTGTCCCCAAGGGAGACAATGGTTGAAAACAAGATTAAAGGAATCAAAGGAAATAAACAAAAAGACACTCTCCAAATGGAGCTACGAGATAGAATTAAGTTTTTGGGTTAAGAGGTTTTTATAAAGATTTTGCGAAACGGAATCCGGGGAGATAAAACTATCGTAAAGGTAAAGCACGAAGGAAGAAGACTTAGGCATAACTGGCGATAGCGGAAAACCTCCTACACCCTCCTCTCTCAAAGAGGGTGCCTTCGAACTATGTGCCAACACCCTCTCTCAAGAGTAATGAACATGAGTTGGAGTGGGAAGAAATCTGGGGCGGCCCTGATCCTGGGCACTCTCGTACTCCCGGATCAGACTGAACTCTAGAGTTACAACGTCCCTCTCTCGAAGGAGTTGAAATGGGAAACATGATTCAATAGCTAGTCAAAACATGATCCAAGCATACAGGCTAGAGTTTAGATGCTACAAAAAAATCATCCAACAAAAAGAAACCATACATAGAACAACATATATTAAACTCCACTATTCCATAATCATAGATATGAGAAATGGTTCAGTTACAATGCGTGATGAATGAAAGTAAATTGCTGTAAAAAAGGGAAGATATATATCGTCCCCCTTGATATAGGGGGTCGATATACAACAGCAGACCCCTAAGCAATCTCTAACCCGATACCAGGTGGGAGCTCTACCCGATATGCCTGTGTCAGGTGGCTAGCCCCTTCTTGGGCGACACACCGTGATGGGTAGATGTATCAGTCAAGGCTCCCTACTCGATACAACCGGGTCGGGCGGCTAGCCCTCTCGGGCGACACACCGTGGCGGGTGGACCATATGGGGTTCAATATCTTGTCAGGTTAGAGGTGACTTAGGTTCTCAGGTTCCTTGTATCGGGTGAAGGGGGGCGAGCCGTCTAGGGTAGGAGCCCTTCTAGGAACCCGACACGTCGGGTGGACTTCTTTGTTGTATTTGGCTACTGCGGCTACCAGGACGAGTTCTATGTGAACCACTCCCGCCCCTCTCAGGTTGGGGGAGTGCTCAAAGAGTATCACCCGGCACGCCTTGGGAGTCGACACACTAGCTTCAGATGCTTTCCAAAGTTAGCTTTCGCGAGATTCCAACCCCCCATCGGAGTCCTGTAGCTATTATTTATAGGTAGCAGCTGGGAGAAGTTGTGGTTCTCGTGGGGCCATGCATCCTAAATCAGCTCCCTTTTTGTGGCTTCAGGGATGGTCGACACCTGTGTGTCGCCCGACACAGTAGATCGCCGCATGTCGGGTTGCTGGTATTAGGTGGCCATGGCGGGAAAACACTACTGATGAGGGGCTCATATCACGTGACATGCCTTAACGGGCTGATCAGTGGTGGCGGGCAGAGTCCTCTGTCGGGTAAGTGGCGTATCGCCTGTTAGAGCCACCTTGCGTGACATGTCCGTGTCGCGTTGCTGCTATATCGGGCTAAAGCCATGACATGTAACTGACGTGTCGGGTGGCTGGTAGAAGGGCCGATGCGGGTGGGCGCTGTTCATGGGCCGGGATGGGCCTTTAGCGGTCTTTTAGGTATAAAACATGGAGAAATATGTACAAAAGATGGAAAAAGAGTTAGGGTTAGAGTGCAATTTACTTTTGTGCAAAATCATGATAAAAATTAGAGGAAAAGCAGTTTAGAGGGCAATTTTGATAGGAAAATATAAGCTATAAATAACCCTAAAATGAGTGTTATCAGACATCCATCAAACATATCGCCCAAGCTCAGCCCTAGAAAAAGGGATATCGGGCACCACCTTACACAAAATGATATCGGAAATTAAGACATCTTGAGTTGTCAAAGATATCAGGTAGCAAGGGATATCGGGTAAGGGTCCAAAGGCCATATCAGGTTGGACATCTTCAACCTCAAGATAGACACCAAACCCTAAAGATCAAGAGAGTTGGCTCACCTCTGAACAACCAAGTGAGAGGGGTTTTGCACAACCTCCATCACATATCGGGAAACAAGGTGGCTCATCACCATATCGGCCAACCCACCAACCTCAACTAGGTCAAGACCAACCAAAGGCTCACCTCTCAAGTCCATGGCAAGAGAGGGGTGTTGCCCAAGCAACTAGAGTATAGACTCACCTCTCAACGACTAAGGAAGAGAGGGGTTTTGCATACACAACTAGAGCTCAAGATCACCTCTCAAAACCAAAGGGAGAGAAAGGAGTTTTTCCCCAAGAACACACCACACACACCATACCTCTTCGGGATAAGAAACCCTAAGCTCACCTCTCAACTAAATGAGAGAGGGGTATTGCTTGAGGTTCTACAACCCAAAGGATCAGCCAACACAAAGGGAATCTGACACACTGCCCATCGTCCAACCAGATCTAGGGCTCATAACGGGCATCAACATAACCATCTTAAAAAGATATGTAAGGCCGATCAAGATAACATAGTAATGCAACATGTAAAAGAGGTAGTATAGTTAGGGATAGGAGTTATGTAACCCGCCTCAAGCACACTCCTCAAGCTCCAAAGCTCTAAGAACCAAGCTTCAAGCTCCAAGGTACCACCTCAGCAGGATGTATCGGCCACCACCAAGGAAGAAGAAAGCAGTAGCAGCAGCAGGATGTATCGGCCACTGAGGGGGAAGAGAGCAAACGGCTAAGGGGGGCAAAGAGATCCCAAGCAAGAGAAAAGAGACACATATATAGAAGAGGGTAAAGGGTAGGAACAAGCAAGGTGTCATCCTCCCTAAGAACACTTGTCCATGGAGCAAAGCCACCTTGTAGGTCATCCACCTCCACATGTCCAAAGCCTTTGACACCTTGCTAGCAACAAGCACCAAGTGTCCATAAAGGGTGACACAAACAATGCTAGGTGGAACGGTGTATGTCTCCCAACATGGAAACACATCACACCCACCAACACCCTCTGGCTGATACGCCTCCCTAGCCGATACACCAATGCCCGACACACTCTTGGTCGATACACCCTTGCTCGATACACCAAGCAAGGAGGCGGCACCAAGCTCAAATAAGGCCCAAGAGAGCCCAACAACAAGCCTAAGCATCAACAAGCTCAAATGAGGCCCAAAGAAACTCAAGCAAGGCACCCAACCCATCCTCTCAACTCTAGAGGATGCAAGGAGAGAGAAGATATCTCTCAAGGTGACAAACTTGCACACCAACCCTAGAACTTGGGTAATTTGCAAGTTGCACCTCAACATCTTAACAAGCACAAACAAACCCTAATCACAACTCAGGTGATTAGGCAAGCCTCTAAACACATGGTTTAGGCAAAGCAAATAGGGTAAGCCCAAAACAGAGGTCAGGGTCCTTAGAAGCCAGAAACCTCTACAAAATGATTTTGTCCCTGAAATCCGAAGAGAAAAGTGAGGGATACTTCCTCCTCATCTCTTCCTCTAGCTCCCACATGGCTTCCTCAATGCCACGATGATGCCAAAGAACCTTCACAAGAACCAGGTCCTTCCTCTTTAGCTTCTTCACTCGTATGTCAAGGTTCAACACTGGACCTTCCTCGTAGGTCACATATTCATCAAGCTCAACCTCAATTGGCTGTATCACTATCTCTGTGCCTGGATGACTTTTCTTCAGCATGGTGACATGGAACACTGGATGTAACATGTGCAACTCTGGCGGTAGTTCTAACTTGTGAGCTACCTTTCTGACATGTGCTATTATCAGATATGGCCCCATATACCTGGGAGCCAACTTGCCTTTCCGGCCAAACCTCAACATGCCTTTCCATGGTGAGACCTTGAGATACACCTTGTCTCCCACCTAGAACTCCAGAGGTCATCAATGATTATCTGCATACGACTTCTGTCTATCTTGTTTCACTTTCAACTGTTGCTATATCACCTTGATCTTCTCTGTCGTCGGTTGTACTAACTCAGGACCTAGAAGCTGATACTCACCACACTCATACCAACATAAAGGAGATATGCACTTTCTACCATACAAAGCCTCATAAGGTGCCATGTCGATACTCCGTTGGTAACTGTTGTTGTAGGCGAACTCTATCAAACTGAGATGCACATCCCAACTACCTAGGAACTACAAAACACAAGCTCAGAGAAGATCCTCCAAAGTCTGAATAGTCCTTTCAGACTGTCCATCTATCTGTGGGTGGAATGCAGTACTGAATCTCAACTGCATTCCCAATGCTCTGTGCAACTGTTCCAAAAAATGACCCATGATCTAGGGACCTCTGTCAGAGACTATCGTTACTAACATTCCGTGAAAATGCAATATCTCATCCACATACACCTAAGCAAGCTTCTCTGATGTGTACGTTGTCTTTACCGAAATGAAATGAGCAGACTTTGTCAATCTGTCCACTATCACCCAGACGGAATCATGATTCATAGCTGTCCTCGAGAGACCAACTACAAAATCCATGGTTATATGATCCCATTTCCACTACGATATCGACATGGGTTGCAACGCACCTGTCGGCTTCTGATGCTCAGCCTTAACCTGCTGACATACCACACACCTAGCCACAAACTCGGCCACATCTCCCTTCAAGCTAGGCCACCAATATAGTTCCTTCAGATTATGATACATATTGGTGACACCTAGATGCATAACATACATCAATGTGTGCGCTTCCTCGAGCACTAACTTCCTCAGATCATCCACATCAGAAACCATCATCCTATTATGATAACAAACTAGTCCATCCTCAGACTCATGGAATCCATCACGCTTCTCACTGCCAAACTCTAATCTGATCAACTGAACTATAGCATCTGCCTGCTGTGCTTCTTTGATCTGCTGCCTCAACGTAGGCTTCACTTGCATCTGTGCCATCAATCCTGCCAACAAAGAGGCTTCCAACTTTACATTCATCTACCGCAAAAATACAAACATATCCTACCTATGGCATATCAAAGAACTCAACTGTGCCTTCTTCGTAGGAAGAGAAGAAGACTTCCTGCTAAGCGCATCAGCTACCACGTTCTCCTTACCAGGATGATACTCAATGGTGCAATCATAATAGTTGATCAGCTCCATCCAGTGACGTTGTTGCATGTTCATCTCACTCTATGAGAAGATGTACTTTAGGTTCTTATGATCCGTAAAGATCTGACACACCTCCCCATAAAGATAGTGTCTCCAAATCTTTAACGCATGGACCACCACTTCCAATTTCAAATCATGTGTGAGATAACTCTCCTCATGTTTATGAAGCTGTCACGAAGTAAAAGAAACCACATGATCCTCCTGCATTAGCACACAACCTAAGCCTTTCTTGGAAGCGTCGCAGAAAACAACGTAGCCTTTCCCAGGTTCTGGAAACACCAACACTGGAGCACTAGTCAACTTCTCCTTTAAGCTCTGAAAAGCTTGCTAACAATGATCATCCCAAACAAAAGGTACATCCTTCATGGTCAACTTCGTCAATGGCAACACGATCACACTAAAGTCCTTTATAAACCTATAGTAGTATCTTGCTAAACCCAGAAAACTATGAACTTCATTCGGTGTCTTTGGTTGCTCCCACTCAACAACTGACTCCACCTTCTTGAGATCCATTCTGACTCCTTCCACGGATATCACATGACCCAAGAAAGTTACTTCCTTCAACCAGAACTCACACTTATTGAACTTGGCATACAACTGATGCTAGTGAAGGAGAGTCAACGCTTGTCGAAGGTGCTGTTCGTGCTATTGACTGTCTCGACTATAGATCAAGATGTCATCTATGAAGAATACAACAAACTGGTCTAGAAATAGACGGAACACCTGGTTCATCAGATCCATGAAAGCAGCAAGTGCATTGGTTAGCCCAAACAATATAACCACAAACTCAAAGTGACCATACCTCTTCCTAAAAGTTGACTTTGATATGTCATCCTCCTTGATCCTCAACTGATGATATCCAGACCATAGATTGATCTTTGAGAACACTGTAGCACCACACAACTAATCAAATAGATCGTCTATCATCAGCAAAGGATACTTGTTTTTGATCATGACTTTGTTCAACTGCCGGTAATATATGCACATACACATCGATCTGTCCTTCTTCTTCACAAATAGAACTAGAGCACCCCATGGCAATGTGCTCAGTCTGATGAAACCTTTATCCAACAACTCTTATAACTATTTTTTTAGTTTTTCCATCTCAGCTAGAGCCATCCTGTATGGTGTTTGAGCAACTGGTTGTGTCCCTGGTACTAGATTGATTTCAAAATCAATCTCTCGAGGTGGGGGAACGCCGGGAAACTCATCGGGAAACACATCCTCAAACTCTCTGACAACATGCACATCCTCAAGGCTAGAACCTTTCGCTTTGGTATCCACAACATGGGCTAAGAACGCCTTACAACCTTGCTACAACAACTTTTCTGCCACCATAGCTGATACCAAACATGTCAGAAGAATCTTCCTATCTCCCTAGAAGATCCACTTCTCACCATCATCAGTAAACACCGCTTTCTTGGAACCACAGTCCAGCACAACCTTATACCTCTCTAGGGTATCCATCCCAAGGATTACATTGAATCCATGCATATCAAGTGGTAGGAGATCCACTTGTATGTTGTGTCCTGAAAAGGATAGAGTACAAGATGGACACACCTCTTGAAGCATCGAGGAACCATCAAGGGGGGTTTCTAACAACAAGCTATCTTTCTTATAACTAACAGGTAAAAGATAGCTATCAAGCATACTACGAGCGATCAAAGAGTGCGTAGTACCCAGGTCAACCAAAACAGATACAAAGCAAGAAGAAGACAAATCAGAATGAAATAACTCCATTTGACCTGCCACCACTCGTGGGTTGACTATCGCCTCCGGTTGGCTCATAGCATAGAATTGAGCCATTGCTTGCTGTCCACGTCCTCTACTTCCTTGAGTAGATGATCCTGCTTACGACGCTTGGCCGCATCCTCTCCCTCTAGCGCCACTAAACTGCTATCTATCTAACCCCTGTTGATTCTGCCTTGGCTACTGCGTCACTTCAACATCTCTCCTTGGGCAATTTGACTTCAAATGCCCTGTCTGTCCACAGAGATAACATGACCTATCCTCTAATTGTGGCCTAGATGGCCCTCTCACTGCTACTGAAGTTGTGTTTTAAGCTCTGGATGGTGAATAACCATGCCCTCTTCCTTTACTTGGTGACCACTGCGATGGTGTACTAAAACCTTACCTCATATAAGGTGCAGAAAACCTCGAATTCTTATGGCTGTCAAACCTCTGTCTCTAGAACTGAGTAGGCCTTTTCTTGGACATAGTCTCTCTCTTTTCTTGGACTGACCGTTCAATCCTTCAAATAGACTCCACAAACGTAGAAAACCACTCTCGGTTTTCTAAAGCAGTAGCAAGTGTCGACAGCTCATCACTCAGACCTTTCTCAAACCCTCTAATTCTCTCATCATCTGTCGTCGCCATGTGAGGACAAAACCTCAGTAGGTCCATTAACTTGGCTTCGTACTCGGTGATGCTCATAGATCCTTGGCACAGATGTTCAAACTGATTAATCTTCTCATCTTGATACGTCTTTGGGAAGTATCGATTCACAAACTCTTACTAGAAGACGTCCTAATAGATCACCTCATCGGGTCATTTCTCCTCCTCGATGGCCCACCAGTGGCCAACACTACCTTTCAGAAGGTAGACAACATGATTGACTTTGTCTTCTTTGGAGATGTCAAGGATCCGGAAGGCCTTCTCAAGATCTGTCATCCACATATCTCCATCCACTGGATCAGTCGTTCCAACATAATCCGAAGCTCTGACTCGGCGAAGCCACTCAAAGGTCTTCCCAATACCCAAAGATTCACCATGGGGAGCCTGTGCTCTTGGCGGAGGAACTGGCAATCTATCCACTGTGTGATTCATTATTGCCATTACATGTCCCATAAGGTGCTGGTAGACAGGATTCTCAAGAATGGTTGGGTCAATTTAGGGGACCTCAGGCACCCAATCTTCATGTGCCTGCACACTCGCTCCATCAACTGATGCATCGACACTGCTCTCTGCAGCATGTTCTTCGTGACTTCTAGACATCTTTTAGATTTATATTCTATTGGGGACAAAAGGTTATTATGCGAAAATTTGGAAAAATCACAAGAACAGACACAAAACCTAGTCCTAGATCCATGTAGACTCAGCAAACCTAGAGCTCTGATACCAAACTTATTGTGACATCCCGCTATCACACAGACAGTGAAATGCCACATGAAAAACGTGAAGAACCGTCATAAACATCGTATTATCAAAAACACGGGTTAATTAAAACTGATTGCATAAGGTAGATAATAAAGGAACTATTACATCCAGATCCTTATCCTGTAAGGAAGCATGTTATATAAATATACATAAACCTTGATATACATCCACGGCTCATAGGACCTAACTGTCCCATAGGCACAAAGAGTTCAACACTTATTCATATACAGAATGGGCCATATCAGGCCAACAATAGGATAAACAAGCTACATCAAATATACATCGTGAAACCTCGTCAAAACACCTCCAAGGACCTGAGAGTACAGGGATGACTCTAGGACTCTACTACAAGACTACCAAAATAGCAACATATCCGTATCTTTGCTTCTATTATTCTTCTTGCTGCTCGGCCGCAACCTCTCGACCACCACCACATCTAGCACGATCACCTAAAAAGGGTTTAAAACCAGTGGGGTGAGAGACACAGTCCCAGTGAGAAATATAACCCCCGTCAAAACTATAAAACCTCAAAGGAGAGCTAGAACAGATAAAGTAGGTAACTAATATAAGCAGATCATATATGCAACATACTGAACAGACTAACTTGCTACAACATCTTACTGAGATACTTAGGAAGCATATGCACATATAACAATATGGAACATGATTGGAAAGATAAGTCTAATAAGAACTCATCATAACATCTGAGGAACATATAATTTAGTTGTAAGATATAGCTAGGGCAACTATACAAACAAGGTCTCAACCAATGTTTCGTGTTTTCCCTAAGCAGATATACTATAGGGCTGGATTACAAATTTATTATGCCCTAAGGATGTGAGCCGTACCGCTCAAATCTAACCTTCGGTTGTGAAATCCAAAGATGATGCCATACAAGGTCAATGGGAGAGCCAGACTCCATGACCTCACTTCCTCATCGTCAGTGCACGATATCCAAAGCAGAACCACCGTCTCTTGCTTAAGTGGCCTCTGCCACACAGGGTCAGGCTACCCTCTGCCTAGCCCATCTTGGTACATGTATCGATGTTAGAAAAACTGAGCCACAAGCTTGTTCACTGTGCTCCATCATCACTGAGCCATGAGCCTGTTCACCATGCTCCATCACATATCCTGAGCCATGGGCCTGTTCACCATGCTCTAATCACACTGAGCCACGATCCTGAAACCATGCTCTAAACATGCAATACTACTTAGGGTGTAGGCGCACCCCACATATTCAACAATATGCATTCCAAGTTAACCCTTAGGAGAACCTGTTTCACCATCACCAAACTCCTGACGATGATGGATCTATGGCCAAGGCAACTACATGAAAAGTTCATCTGTAATTAATTAATGCAATTTTAAGTGGATTGAAAGATTCAACCAAGTTATGTAACATGCAACTATAACAATAAGGAATAAACATAAAACACATTATCCTGTGTGACATTGTCACTAAGGCCTTTAGTGCCATCAACATCATCATGATCCATCACAAGGATCCAACAACACATGTTACCACTTGGCCTTTTGCCAAACATAAAGATCCATCTCAAGGATCCACATCATAGGGATTCAAACCCATCATGAAAGCACATATTTCCATCCATGGGTAACACCCATCATCTATCACTGGGTTCATCATAACCCTTGATGTTCAACATCCTATCATGGCTATTACCTGATTTCATATCCATACACATGGAACATGCATGGTTAGCATAATCATAGAGAAACAATGGTACTTGTACAAGGAACATTTACAACTCCTTACTTTAATATGAGAATCAACCATGCAACATAGATGAATGTATCAAGGCATAGCATTCTTATATCTATATCAAATCATTACATCCTCATGTACCAAAGCATAATAAGCATTAGGGTTACCAACCGAACACAAGGTACAACCCTCACCAAAGGTGTATCGGGTAAGGGACAACCCTCACCAGCTGTGTCGGCCAACACTATCGACCAGCTGTGTCGGCCAGCACTATCGACCAACACCCATCCCGGGCAACACCCAACAACTGGAAATGGCAACTCTTAACCTATGACACCAAGGAATGCAATGCCAACAGACTGTCAGACAACACCATCCATATCGCCCATCACAAAGATAGCCATCAAAACCATATCGGTCAAAGGAACAAGGGAGAAACGACCATACGCACTCTAACAACCATGCTATAATGCCCAAGAGACACACCATCATAACGGGTAAGAACCCATCGCGATGCTGTGTCGGGTGATGCCATTGATGGGCAACACCATGTTGTGCAACGCCTCACAACAACGCGTCACAGCAGGCAACACCCATATCACCCGACATAACAACACAACAACCACCTACTATATCGACCAAAGAAAACAAAGAGGCAGCAAGCTACCCTAATGCCCAAGGCAACTCTAACGTCCAAGTGAGGTTCATACATATCGGCCAAGGGTTAGAGCTCACCTCACAACTCAAGGAAGGAGGGGTGTTGCTCAGTCACCAAGGGATGGCTTAACCATGTCATCCGGGGTACTCAAGAGGACACATCGGACAAACACTATATCACCCAAAAGCATATCAGCCAAAAACATCTAGGGTAAGGATTCATACTAGTTAGAAGGTCAAAAAGACATCCATCAAACAAATCACCCAAGCTCAACCCTAGAAAAAGGGATATCAGGCACCACCTTACACAAAATGATATCGGACAACAAGACATCTTGAGTTGTCCAAGATATCGGGTAGCAAGAGATATCAGGTAAGGGTCCATAGGCCATATCAGGTTGGTTGTCTTCAACCTCAAGACAACCACCAAACCCTAAAGATCAAGAGAGTTGGCTCACCTCTCAACAACCAAGTGAGAGGGGTTTTGCACAACCTCCATCACATATCGGGAAGCAAGGTGGGTCATCACCATATCGTCCAACCCACCAACCTCAATTAGATCAAGACCGACCAAAGGCTCATCAGTCAAGTCCATGGAAAGAGTGGGGTGTTGCCCAAGAAACTAGAGTATAGACTCACCTATCAATGACTAAGGAAGAGAGGGGTTTTTCCTACACCACTAGAGCTCAAGCTCACCTCTCAAAACCAAAGGGAGAGAAATGAGTTTTGCCCCAAGAACACACCACATGCACCATACCTCTTTGGGATAAGAAACCCTAAGCTCACCTCTCAACTTAACGAGAGAGAGGTATTGCTTGAGGTTCTACAACCCAAAGGATCGACCAACACAAAGGGAAACTGACACACCACCTATCATCCAACAAGATCTAGGGCTCATAACGGGCAACAACATAACTGTCTTAAAAAGATATGTAAGCCCGATCAAGATAACATAGTAATGCAACATGTAAAAGAGGTAGTATAGTTACGGTTAGGAGTTATGTAACCCGCTTCAAGCACACTCCTCAAGCTCCAAAGCTCAAAGAAGAAAGCAACAACAACATCAGTAGGATGTATCAGCCACCAAGGGGGAAGAGAGCAAACGGCTAAGGGGGCAAAGAGATCCCAAGCAAGATAAAAGAGACACATATATAGAAGAGGGTAAAGGGTAGGAACAAGCAAGGTTTCATCCTCCCTAAGAACACTTGTCCATGGAGAAAAGCCACCTTCTAGCTCATCCACCTCCACATGTCCAAAGCCTTTACCACCTTGCTAGCAAAAAGCACCAAGTGTCCATAAGGGGGGACACAAATGATGCTAGGTGGAGGGGTGTGTGTCGCCCAAAATGGCAACCCATCACACCCACCAACACCCTCTGGCCAATACGCCTCCCTAGCCGATACACCATTGCCCGACACACTCTTGGCCGATACACCCTTGCCCGATACACCAAGCAAGGAGGCAACACCAAGCTCAAATAAGGCCCAAGAGACCCCAACAACAAGCCTAAACTTCAACAAGCTCAAACGAGGCCCAAAGCAACTCAAGCAAGGCACCCAACCCATCCTCTCAACTCTAGAGGATGCAAGGAGAGAGAAGATATCTCTCAAGGTGACAAACTTGCACACCAACCCTAGATCTTGGGTTATTTGCAAGTTGCACCTCAACCTCTTAACAAGCACAAACAAACCCTAATCACAACTCAGGTGATTAGGCAAGCCTCTAAACACAAGGTTTAGGCAAAGCAAATAGGGTAAGCCTAAAATAGAGGTCAGGGTCCTTACAAGCCATAAACCCCTACAAAAGGATTTCGTCCCCAAAATCCGAAGAGAAAAGTGAGGGATACTTCCTCCTCATCTCTTCCTCTAGCTCCCACGTGGCTTCCTCAATGCCATGATGATGCCAAAGAACCTTCACAAGAACCAGGTCCTTCCCCTTCATCTTCTTCACTCGTCTGTCAAGGTTCAACACTAGACCTTCCTCGTAGGCCACATCTTCATCAAGCTCAACCTCAACTGGCTGTATCACTGTCTCTGTGCCTGGATGAATTTTCTTCAGCATACTAACATGGAACACTGGATGTAACCTGTGCAACTCTGGCAGTATTTCTAACTTGTAAGCTACCTTACCAACACATGCTATTACCGGATATGGCCCCATATACCTGGGAGCCAACTTACCTTTCTGGCCAAACCTCAGCATGCCTTTCCATGGTGAGACCTTGAGATACACCTTGTCTCCCACCTGGAACTCCAGAGGTTGTCGACGATTATCTGCATACAACTTTTGTCTATCCTGTGTCGCTTTCAACTATTGCTATATCACCTTGATCTTCTCTATCGTCTGTTGTACTAACTCAGGACCTAGAAGCTGATACTCACCAGACTCATACCAACATAAAGGAGATCTGCACTTTCTACCATACAAAGCCTCATAAGGTGCCATGTCGATACTCCGTTAGTAACTGATCTTGTAGGCGAACTCTATCAAATTGAGATGCACGTCCCAACTACCTAAGAACTGCAAAACACAAGCTAGGAGAAGATCCTCCAAAGTCTGAATAGTCCTTTCAGACTGTCCATCTGTCTGTGGGTGGAAGGCAGTCTAAATCTCAACTACGTTCCCAAAATTACAAATAAATATTCATTGAATTAAAAAAAGATTATCTATTTAATGGTATCTGTTTTATTTCCTAATTCCAAACTAATTGATATGTGGATTTTAATGGATTTTTCCTAATTGGTTATATCTTGAAAAATTCATAACTAATAATATATAAGTTATAAAAAAAGGTTATGAACTCAAAAAATATATCCTACAACATGGCATGGTTTTGACAAGCTAATTCACAGATAATAAAAAGGTTTATGAAATTAATTAAGCCTAACCCCAATTCTACATATATGATTAATATGTGCTCTAGAGATCTAGGCTTGAACCTAGGATTGACTTTGTATTTGTTTAGACTCTAAAGTGAGGTATGTGTGCATCCTCTATTATTCCATTTGAGCAATAACCTATTTTCATCTTTCTCTAGGTCCTATGGATAATAGCCTACACAATATCTGTTTCTCTTGAGAAAATATTACTTGGTTCTAATTTTTGTGAAATATTATACTCTGAAGGATATCCTTTTGAATCAATCTTATACATTGATCTTGATGGAACTCTACTTGGTGATAAGTGCATCTTATGAGGTGGATGCTTATGTCATCCATTTTTTTAGATGACAACTTTAATTGTGTTGTAAAATATTATACTTTTTACTTGCCTCTACATTAAGCATGTTATGTGATTCAGTAGCCCAAGAGTAGTGTAAGTACATTGGTTTTTGGGTTTGTGTGACAAAGTTATTATTTTTGGGATGGAGGTTGTCTGCTCCATACCCGGGTGGTGATGCCCATTTTAATATATATTGGGAGTCTGATAGTACATCATTCTCTATCAAGTTTTAAGTCTGTGATACTTGGATGTATTTTTTATTTATATTGTTCTAGTGCTATGCTTATCTCACATGCATGTAGGTTGATGGTGGTTATGTGCCCTAATTTCATGATATGTGCTTATGTGGCAAAACTCTATTGTTTTATTTATGGCAAGTATTTCTTTTGTTATATTATGTTGCAATTCATCTCTCTTTATACCCATTTGGGTGGTGCTTTTCTTTTCTATAGAAGCATTGTTTACTTGACATACTTTAATCCATAGATTTATCAATTCCACTTTAGTATGCACATACCAGCTTTCGCTGATTTCATATATTTTTCTCCTCTTTTTGGGGTCTATTTCCAACCCCAGGTGTAGGACATGGAGGACATGTCATGATGACACAGACCTAGCTTAAGGAGTTGATGCTTTGAGACAAACTTGATACAGTTTATATTTCCCTCTACTAGATCCTTATGGTGTAATATCCATGTAAACACTATATACAAGATGATGATGTACTTTTGTAAAATTGATTATAGTCATGTTTTATATTCCATTGCTATACTTTGGTCTTTTGTATACCATTGTTTGAATTTGAAAATTTTACACCTATTCCAACATAGCTTTTGAGTGTGTTTGGGGTGGATGTTTTATTCTTCAAAATTTAGTAGGGAGTGCATCCCCTTTGGGTCATACTCTTTATAGGATGGTATCAGAGCCCATGGTAGTCTGAATCTGACTATTTCAAATTTGTCTCCCTAATCAGAACGCTTGCCTTAAATAGTTCGTCTCTAGGTAAAATGATCACCCTAGATTTGACTTATGTTTTTCATGAGATGATGAAAAGATGTTATAGAATATCATGAGTAACACATTAGATCCATGTTTAGTAAATCCTAACAATCAAGTTCTAGGTGATCTTATCCTACCATATAGGTTAATGGTGACATATATCTTTGAATGTTATGAGGTTTTGAATTGAAGATAGAGTAATTTTATGAGGACGAGGTACAAGTAGGATAAGGAAATCTTATTATGGAAAATTTGTGACTTGGGTTATACATTGATTTTTGTCCAATGTCTTTGTTTTACCTCACAATGTTTCTTAATGACAAATATTAATTTTATTATAATACTACATGTAAAAAAAATTTCACTGATGTTTTCGATGTTTTCATGAGCTAAGTCAAAATATAGAGATATATGAAGTTCAGTGGAAACCCTAGATTTAGTTGTAGTGGGTATTATAAACCCTAGTTTTGGCTATGTGGTGACTGGGAATATGTTGAATAACATAAGGTTGTGGTGGACCCACCCTTTGTACCTTATGATATTTTAGTTTATAATGTGAACCTTAGGGTTTTTAGGTTAGAGATACAAGGACCTAAAGCACAACCCTAGCTTGATATGACTTGTTAGTTAGATGTTTGACCAATGGACAACATAAAAAGTATTCACAACTAAAAGATACATAAGTAACCCGAATACCTTGATGTTTTTTTTTGGAGCATGTAAAGTATTACTATAAACAAAAGAAGTATAGAGGCAAGCCTTGCATACTGTATAGGTGGGTTACACTACAAAATCCCACTATCTACGAATTAGCGTACTAATCCCACTCACCATCTTAGGCTTAGCTTTCACAACCCTACCTAGGTGTGCAACATTCTTATCAAAAAGAAAAAACCTATATTTTTCCCCCTTCCCATGGAACATATTGTTGTGCTCCTCCCAGATGAGGAAGCACAAGATCATCATACAAATACCCACCAGGGGTCTAAGTCCTTTATCCCCCTTATTGCAGTCCATTGCCCAACTAAGACTAGCAGCTAGAGTTACAGGAGGATCCCACCCCCAACCTAACTTTAGCCACATGCTACACTACATATACTTGGTGTAGGTGCATTCGAAAAATAAGTGCTCATGTGACTCATCTCCCACACTATACAAGGCACATCTCAGATAAGCATTAAGTACCCACTTAATCAGTCGGTCCTTAGTAAGAAGCTTATCAAATACAGTCCTGAACGTGTAGCAGCTCTACTTAGGGACATGTCCCTATCCCCACAGGAAGAGGAACCAGGGTACATGTGGCGTATGTGAGTGGGGGATTGCCCAAGGTATGATCTTCTCATCTCAAAGTGATCATCCGCCATCACTCTGACTGTAGTCCACTGCAACATGAGGCCAAACCTTGCACATATTATTCCATGTTCTTGAGGGATTGTAACACAACACCCCCAGATCATCACTGTATCTGATGTGCATCCACCTACTCTAGCTCGAATCAGATCTTAGAAACTTTTCAATTCTCTTCACAGTGGCAGCATACGCCATATCCCCAGGGTTAGGGATATTGAGACCCCCTTCCTCAAATCTCCTTACCACTAAAGTCCATCTCACAACATGTATCTTACCGCCCCATACAAAGGAGGCGAGGATGCTGTAGAATTTGTCCAGAATGTCAGGAGGTAACTCCTCCTGCATACACTATAATTGGATAATACCTGCGAGCACCAATCTTCCGAGGATGAGTTTTCCCACCATAGACATATGGATTCTAGTCCATCTATTGACTCTGTCTATTAGAACGTCAACACATTCATTGAAGTGACTTCCTTTAGGCTTTTCGCCGCAAAGGGGGATGCCCAAGTATCTCGTCGAGAGCTGCCCTTCCTCAAGCCTGATGGCAAGTTTGAGATGACCACGCTGAGGGTCACAGGACCATGAAAAGAGCACCCAAGATTTCATTTGACTCATGTAGAATTCATACAGATTCCCAAACTGCTCCAAAGGGTGTTGAAAGAATTTGATGATCCTCACGCTGCCCGACAGGAAGAACAAAACGTCATCTGCGGATATCATATGGGGAGTAATTTTACATCCCCCCTTCTTGAAAGTGACCAACCTCTTTTGGTTCTATGCATCATCCACCAGGAAGGATAGGCCTTCCATGAAAATCAAGAACAACAGTAGGGATAGGGGATCACCCTGTCTCAGGCCATTGGATGTTCTAAACATACCATAAGGGTAGCCATTCACCAAGATGGAGAAGGAGGTCGTTGTCACACATTCTTTTATTAGGTTGATCCATCTTCTAGAGAATTTGATGGATTCTATAATCCTCCAGAGAGCATCCCTCTTGACATTATCATAAGCCTTAGCCAATTCCAATTTGAAACAAACTTTCCTTGAACTGTTCTTAACCCCATAGTCAAGCATGTATTCTGATGCTAGAAGAGCACTGTTAACAATACTTTAAAGGCCGACTGAGCAGGGGAGATCACCATGGGTAGGATCTTCCTCAAGCGATCAACCAATATCTTGAAGAGGATCTTATAGATGACCGTCTGAGTGGAACAAATTTCTTCGAAATAAGTCTGAGAAAAGAATGGTTGACGCTCGTTAGCATTTTTCCTTCCACCAGAAACCATCTAACTACTCTGTAGATGTCATCTTTAATGAGTGGCCACATTTCTTGGAAGAAACAAGCATTGAACCCATCAAGTCCAAGGGCCTTAGAAGCCCCAATCCCAAACATGACAACTTTAATTTACTCATCAGAGGCAAGTCTACACAGCTGGGCATTTATGGCATCATTAATGAGGGTGTTAGGCAACATGATATTGTCCCATAGAGCGTCATCAGTTCTGTTGTACAACCTGCTAAAAAAGGTCACAACTTCACTACCCACATCGGAAGGCGAATTGGAAATTGTCCCATCCTCCCTCAACAATGAGTGAATGGCGTCTCTCATGATGTTTCTCTTGACCACCGCATGATAAACCTTTGTGTTGTGATCCCCATCACGAATCCACTTCATCCTGCTAAGTTTCCAGTAGCACATCTCCTCAACTCTCTCTAATAGGCTCAACCTTTTAGCTTTTATACCTTCCTCCTCTATAGTATCCGTAAGGAGGGGTTTACATCTCATGTACTCAATAGCCTTCCCATACTCCTACCTAGCCCGATGCACTAAGATATTTAGATTGGAGAGGCCTTTAGACTAGGACTTAAGTGCTAGTTTGACTTTTTTCAGCTTTTCAGAGATGATGAACAACAAATTGCCATCCACCCTCTCATTCCACACCTTCCTGATGGTCTGCTCACAGCTAGGCCATTCTAACCATCCATTAAAGAATCTGAATGGTTTGCCTTTTAAATTCATCTGTGTCAACTGCATAATCATCTAGGCATGGTCACAGTTAGTATGTGCTCCCAACTTGACAATGGACTATGTGAAGAGATCAAGCCACACTTCATTAACTACCTCTCTATCCATCTGACATGCAATACATCTATGGGCTTCTCTTTTATTTTTCTAGGTAATAACACCACCATTCATGTTGAGCTCCATTAGATTAGCAGCATCAATGACATCATTAAAGTGTGCCAGATACGAGTCCAGCATCAGCATGTCTCCAACCTTCTCATGTGACTTTCTGATATGGTTGAAGTCACCAATAAACAATTGGGGAAGTTCACATTGGTTAGACTTAGCCATGACCTCCCACAACCTCCTTCTACACATCTCATAGTTATGTCCATAAACCACTGAGATTACCACATGTAGACCATCCTAGTTGATGCAACTACCATTCACCATTTGGTTCATGGTGAAGATCACTTGGACGTCCTAAACTAGTGGGTTCCATCCCAAGGCAATGCATCCTCCTTCAACCTACTATAGATTGGAGGAATATCTACATCCAACAGGGAATAAGCCACTCACCCTATCTTCATCCGCTCATCTAATTCTTGTCTCCAAACCCACCACCAAGGAAGCTTGTGACTGGAGGATGATCTCTCTAAAAATCCTCTACTTGCCCGACAATGTTGCACCTCACAGATTCAATGCTAGGATGCACATCTATCCCCCTTTGTGTCGGCCCACCTCCCAGGGGTGCCCCCTCCTCTACACATCCTCCTCAGAGAGACTTGTGTAAAGGACACCTCATTGTTCATCACTTCCTCACTCTCCAACCCGACCAATGGGGAGAATGGGTTGTTCACTCCTGGGTCATCCTAGATTGCATTAGGGAAACTACTCGGGTTGTGTAACATACTAAAATCTACTATGTATCTCTTAGTACTCTTTTTCAACAATATTTTTTCTTCATTTTCGTCCCGTATGTCTTTGGAGTTGAATTAGTGGAACCATGATGGTTATTGGATAAATATTTCCCATATGTTCTTAATAAAGCATTTTATGCACAAATACCTCAGTAGAAACCTAAGTAATTGGCATGCAGTGCAATTGTCCACTTAATTAATAAAAATAATAAGAGAATTCATGCTAGAACTTTCTAGGAATTTTTAGAATGTGAAAAATAAAAGAAATCCCAAAATATACATAAAAGAGACGATAAATGCTATATATGGATAAAAGGAGATAATGTGGAATATATTGTTTCCAAGAATCACAAATAGAAAACCCATGAGATAATTTGATACACAATTTTGTTTTCTTGAACGAAAAGTTCTTAAGGGCCAAGTATCACCCAATGTGGAAAATATAAATATATATGAAAGCCTTTATTAAAGAAAAATAGGAAATAATCTAAGAAAGAGAAATAAAATATCTAATGCTATCAAATTGGAAATTCATAATCTAGAAATAAAAATAATCTTTTGTGCAAATTTTCAACTAATTTGGATGATATTTGGATTAAGTGAAAAGTAGGAGAGAGAAAGTGTGTAGAATCTTCATTTTGAAAACTAATTAAATAAATGGCACAAACATGATTAAATAATGGCAAAATCGTATCTAAGACATTAATTGTGACAAGTGGGTGAAATTTCGTCATATTTGGATAATCATAGAGTCATAAATGAAGGAGGAAAGAGAAAAAGGGTTTTGAATTATTTAACCCATTAAAAGTCCTCATAAGGCAAAACTAATACCATATTCGGATTCTACACCTCAAAATCAATGAGAGTGTCAATTATTGTTAAATTTGGAAATTGTTTGAGCCCTTAAAAGAAGAACGCAAATTTCATAAATAATATATACATCACTTTACTCGTATATAATAGAACTGGAAAATAGGTGCCACACGCTTAATAGGTCTCATACACACACAATTTGATGGCTAGGAGAGCCCCCAGGATCAATCGGATGGCCAGGAGCTTGTCTCCTACCTCGGTCCAGATTAGGAAACAGGGAGGGGTTTTTCGATTTTTCAAATTGCTTTATCTCTCTGGATACTCAACCAAATTGAAAAATTTTTGGCTCGTTGGACACCTCTCCTGATTTTACATAAGATTATCCCAAGATTTTTGTGTTTTGATGAATAATTGAGAAATCCCCAATTCTCCTGAAACTTCCCTCTTACCTCGAGTTCTATAACCTTAACCTACACCCCTTGCCTATAAATACCTATACCCCGAGCATCCCCATCACCTTTGCAACTCAACACACCTTTCAATTTCACTTCTCATCATTGTTTGACCTCTCGATGAGCGGCTGATGGCATAGAGGCATTTCCTCTCTCCATCTTCAGTTGAATTCAAGGTACCATCGAGTCTGTTTTACTTTACTCTTTCTTTTGGTTACTTGAAAGATTTTTTTTGTTGAGTATCCTGGATTCCCCCAAATCCCATGCAAGCAACAACTTGCTCTCGATGCCATGGTGTGTAGGTGATGGAGGAAGAAACCTCCACACAATTTTACTACTTTGCACTCGCTCATCTTTTCTCGCCTTTATCTCGCATAAGGACACGCCTGTCCTTTTGCCCTGTTTTGACCGATCTTGACCCGAATTTGACCGGTGGTAGCGAGTAGGCGGGCCACTGACTTGGATTGCAATGATTGGGCCAAGTAGTGGGCCCCCCCACCCTCTCTCACTTTTTAAAATGAAAATGATTTTTTTAATTTTCTTATTGGTGAGACTTAAATGTTTCATAGGTAGTTCTAATACATGAACATGGTTATGATATTAGGATAAGTGGACCCTGGTCTCTCTTAAAGGTTTTGAAAAGTGGTTTCTAGGGCTCTAAGGAAGAGGTATGTGCATATAACACCTTAGTTGGGAAATTTTATGCTTTAACCTACTATTCGCTAATGAGGCTTAATTGAACCTAATTCTCTTTTCTTGAAACCCTAATTTCTTATGCCTCCAATCAGATTGTAGTTTCTTATTGTTTGGGTTTTAAACCCCAATGCCATGCTTATTGATTCATATGATTATTCTTTCCATGGCTACTTTTCTAGCATGTGGATTTCTGTTCTATTTAATTTAAAGTAGTGGTACTTATGTACAACCACCCACATAGGGCATGTATTTATTCGGCATGGGGAATGTTTGTATTCTCCCCATATTATTGTAGGTGTCTGGGAATGTTTTATTCTCTCCTCACCTAAGGTTAGAGTTCCGATAGGTGCCTCAACCCTACTTAGTTAGGAAGACATAATTATCTTACATGCAAATCCCTTTTAATTTTATTATGAATGGCAAGTTTCTTCTGATATAGCTTCATACTCTTGTTACCTTCATCTAATGATGAACCCTGGCATGTTTTTATTTATTTTTCTTATCTCATTATCCTAGACTGGTTTTTGTGACACATACTTTTTCTTCTCTTTCCCTTTTGTTGGGTGCCTTCCCAGCCACCCAGGTGCTGGTGTTGTGCAAGGAGAAGGACAAGCTTGAAGGAAGTCATCTCAGAAGTAGATCTGAAGTTGTTTGGAAGGATGTCTAGGTTGCTACTGCTAGATCCTTTTCTCTTATCTTTTTCTTTTGGGAACACTCATGTAGTGAACTATGAAAGCCATGTATAAGGCTTAGTATTTTTATTTCCACTGCTATTGACATTTTATAATGTATCTAAATCATGCTTATTTATTTGGATTATTATGCAAGCATCCCAAAGTCTCTCTTTTGTGAAAAGTGTGGATGTTTTGTATGTCCTTTAAATTTTAGTAAGGAGGTGATCTCACCTCTTTACAACATGGTATCAGATCCTTTAGGAAACTATTAGGGCATGAAGTTGAAGCAAGGGTGTCTAGGAAGGATCAGGGTTTCGGGGCTGGCAATATTTTCCTCTGTGCTACTACCTTGGTTTATGAGGACTCTCATACCCATATGATACTGGCCTAGCCTGAGCTGACACGAATTACTCAAAATAGTATGCTTTTTAGGAAATAACATTCTAGATATCCTTTCTCATCTATGCTTCTATTATTTTCTCATTTATGATTCTATACTCCTGGGAACCTAATATGTTAACCCTACCTTTCAAGAGAGGTGACTTGTTCGACACTCTAAACAACATGAACAAGGAAAATGAGTCGAACCCTAATGACCCCAACACTCTTGTGACTCATGTGGTCAACCATATTTCTCTGGGCACCCCTGCATTCACACCGTAGCAAGAGTTGGTAATGTTACACCAGGTGTTGTCTTCCACCCTAATGGGGTAGCTCAACACAATGGCTGCCAACATCAACAAGCTGAGGGAGTTCACCTCACTAACTTCATTAAGATGCATCCACCCTACTTCAAGGGTGAGAGTGAACCCAACATTGTGGACAAAGACGACAACTGGGTGTTGGCCTTGAATCAGACCTTCGAGGGCATGGCATGCCCTCCTCACTAGAAGGTTTGATTTACAACTTATGTGTTGGATGTCCCGACACACGTCTGGTGAAATGGTGTCACCCGCACTCGGGACACCTCTACCATGGAGTGGGACCAGTTCCTAAATCTCTTCAGGAAGAAATACATATGCCCCGTCTTTCTGAGAAATAAGGAAGTCGAGTTCTACAACCTCAAGCAGGGAGGCATGAGTGTGGCCGACTACATCCAACAATTCCTGTTAATGGAAAGTTACGCGACCAACCTTGGAGCTGATAGAAGGGCAACACTATTCTTAGCGGAACTAAACTACTAGGTGGGCCGAAGTCTCATTCCACAACTTCCACTCACCTTCCAGTAGATGGTGGATAATGCCCTAGCCATCGATTCCTGTCCAGGATTTCAAGCTTTTGGACACCGTAATGGCTACAACAACAAGAGGAAGAATCTGAAGTAGAATGAGAACCACAGACATGACCAGTGCAACATGTGCTATCACCACCACCCTCTAGAGAGATGCCCTACTGGTGATGCACATGCTCATAAAGACAACCGACCTCCACCAACCTGCCACGAGTGTGGCCAAGTTGGGAACATTTGACCATTCTACCCTTGTTTCCAGTAGGGACATAATAATGCTCAGCAGAATAATGCTCAGTAGCCACAACAGCCAAGGCAGGACCCGCTTTCATGGAACAACATCAACAACAACCATAACCCGAAGCGAGCTCCAGTGGAGAGGCAGAATGGGAGAGTGTTTTCTCTCAATGCCAAGGAAGAAGATGAAGATAATGAAGTTATTGAAGGTACCTTGCACCTTAATATGCATCCTTTAAAGGCACTATTTGATTCTAGCTCATCCAATACCTTCATATCATGTCAGTTTACCTTAATGTTAGAAATAGGATCTGAGTTTATGAATCATATATTAGATGTAAAAACCCCTAGTGGTAAGATCTTCTCTTCGTACATACAAACTCTGACCATGGACCTCTATACATTTGGCATAATGTTTCCCACAGATTTTGTCTTACTCAACATGACTGCCTTTCATGTCATCCTGGGAATGGATTGGTTGAAGAGGTATAAAGCAATTTTGTTTTTTGAGGAATCCAATGTTAACTTGTTACATCTTTTTGTGGGAAGAATGTGTGTCAAGGGTAGAAAGCGAGAGGAGCGACAATTTGTTATCTCTGCCATCAAAGCTGAAAAGCTTGTCTCACAAGGGTGTAGAGCTTTCCTAACTTCTATAGTCCTCGATGCTACATCTCCTAATCTCGATCACATTGATGTGGTGAAGGACTTCCCAGATGTCTTTCCTGAGGAGTTACCCAGGTTGCCACCAAATCATGAGGTGGAGTTCTCCATCAAGCTTGTAACTGGAACTTCACCAATATCGATGCTGCCTTACCGCTTGGCCCCTGCCGAGCTTTCCGAACTGAAGAAGCAGCTTGAAGAGCTTCTCGACATGGGCTTCATCCACCCCAATGTTTTTCCATGAGGAGCCCCTATCCTGTTTGTGAAGAAGAAGGATGATTTGATGCGGATGCATATGGACTACTATATGCTTAACCAAGTGACGGCGAAGAACTATTATCCTTTGCCTTCATCGGCGATCTATTTGACCAACTCAAGTCAGCCACCATATTCTCTAAGATGGATCTGTGGAGTGGCTACTACCAGATGTGCATGGAGGATGATGATGTCCCGAACACAACGTTCATAACTCAGTATGGGAATTATGAATTCATGGTCATGCCTTTTGGTTTGATGAATTCCCCTGCTTCCTTCATGGATTTGATCAACTGAGTATTCTGCCCATACCTTGACAAGTTCATTGTAGTGTATATCGATGACATTTTGGTTTATTCTAGGACATTAGAACAACATCACGAGCATCTGTGGAGTGTACTCAACACACTGTGAGAAAATTGACTCTATGCAAAATTCTAGAAGTGTGAGTTCTGGATAAAGGAAGTTACATTTCTGGGTTGTGTGATTTTTTCCAGACATATAGCTGTTGATCCTGCAAAGGTAGAAGTTGTGATAAAGTGGAAGGCTTTGAAGAACCCATATGAGATCTGTAGTTTCCTCGATTTATCCAGTTACTATTGAAGGCTTATCAAGAGCTTCTCTGAATTGGCCTTACCTTTGACCAAGTTGACATGAAAGGAGGTTAAGTTCTCATGGACACCAGAGTGTGAGAATAATTTTCTAAAGCTGAAGGAGAGTTTGACTTCCACTCCCATACTTGATTTCCTTGTTGAGTGCATACCCTATGTCATCTATACTGACACATCCAAACAAGGCTTAGGGTGTGTTTTGATGTAAGAGAGAAAGGTGGTCGCCTACGCTTCTTGCCAATTGAAACCTAATGAAGCTAATTGGCCTATACATGATTTGGAGCTTGCTACTATAGTTCATGCTTTAAAAATATGGTGACACTATCTTTATGGAAAAAAGTTTGAAGTCTTCTCTGACCACAAGAGTCTGAGATACCTGTTGACTCAGAGGGATTTGAATCTGCGATTATGTAGATGGATGGAATATCTCAAGGATTATGACTTCACCATCACCTATCATCCTAGTAAAGCAAATGTCATAGATGATGCTTTAAGTCACAAAAAGGATGTTGTTTGTGCTATTCTGATATGTTCAGTGTAGGAAAATCTCAAACATGTAACTAGTTGACGACCTCAGCATGTCGATTCAGTGGATGAAGACAAGTTGTGTGTTCATATGGCTAGTTTGGCTATTACACCGACCTAGATTTCTGAAGTCATTACTACACAGTTGGAAAGTTTTAAGCTGGAAGAGATGAATGCCTTGACCAAGAAATTGCAATTTGCCTTCTCTGTCAGAGTAGATGGTGTTGTCCACTTCAGACAAAGGTTGTGGATTCCTGATGTGGGTGATCTGAGACAAAAGTTTCTGAGTGAAGCTCATGGGTCCAAGTATACTATTCATCCTGGCACAACAAAAATGTACAAGGACTTACATTGAAGCATTTGGTGGAAGAACATGAAGAATGATATAGCTATGTTCATCGTGAAGTGCTTGACATGTCAGCAAGTCATGATCGAACATCAATGACCTGGTGGTATTCTTCATCCTATTGAAATTCCAGAATGGAAGTGGGAGAAGATCATAATGGACTTTGTTATTGGTTTCCCTATGTCCAAGAAAGGTTATGATGTTGTTTGGATGGTTATTGATTGGCTTACAAAATCTTCTCATTTCTTGCCTCTCAAAACCACATATAAAGTTGATGAGATGGCTCAGTTATATGTGGACTGGATAGTTTATCTTCATGGTGTGCCTACTGTGATAGTTTCTGATCATGACCCAAAATTTTGTTCTCATTTATGGGGTCAGATCAAGAAGAGATTGGTATTGACTTGCATTTTAGTACTACTTACCACCCACAAACTGATGGACAGTCTAAGAGAATGGTTTAAATTCTGGAGGACTTGCTATGTGATTGTGTGATGGATTGGGGTGGTGCATGGGATCGTTATGTACCATTAGTGGAGTTTGCTTACAATAACAACTACCAAGCTAGTATTTGGTATGCCACCTTTTGAATCTCTCTATGGTAGACCTTGTCGTTCACCTTTGCATTGGTATGATGTTGGTGAACGATCCCTAGGGAAGCCGGATGATATGCAGATGATGCTCGAGAAGGTACAACTGATAATGAAATGGATGAAAGCTGCTCAAGACCGATAGAAGTTGTATGCTGATAAAAAGATGTCTGATGTGAGCTTCTTACTGGGAGACTACACATTTATGAAGATCAAGCCTATATGTTCTATTATGAGATCTAAAGCAAAAGGAAAATTGAGTCCTTGCTATGTTGGACCATTTGAAATCTTAGATAAAGTTGAAGACTGTGCATATCGCTTAGCCTTACCTCCTGCTTATGATAAGATTCACAATGTGTTCCATGTCTATGTGTTGAGAAAGTATGTGAAAGACACTTCTCATGTACTCACGATTGATCCTATTGAGATTCATGAGAATCTGACCTATGAAGAGCTACCGGTGAGGATCCTTGACTCCTGAGTAAAGAAGCTGAAGAATAAGGAGATAGAGCTAGTGAACGTTCTGTGGAGATATCCTAGTTTGGAAGAAACCACTTGGGAGTTGAGAGATGAGATGTTACATACTCACCCTTCCCTTTTTGTCTGAGATTTCGGGGATAAAATCCTTTTTAAGGAGTGGAGTGTTGTAACATACTGAAATCTATTATGTATCTCTTTGTACCCTTTTTCAATAAGATTAGTTCTTCATTTTCGTCCCATATGTCTTTGGAGTTGAATTAGTGGAACCATGATGGTTATTGGATAAATATTTTCCATATATTCTTAGTAAAGGGTTTTATGCACAAATACCCCAATAGAAACCTAAGTAATGGGCCTGTAGTGCAATTGTCCACTTAAGTAATAAAAATAATAAGAGAATTCATTCTACAACTTTCTAGGACTTTTTAGAATGTGAAAAAGAAAAGAAATCCCAAAATATACATAAAAGAGATGATAAATGCTATAAATGGATACAAGGAGATAATGTGGAATATATTATTTCCAAAAATCATAAATAGAAAACCCTCGGGATAATTTGATACAAAGTTTCATTTTCTTGAATGAAAAGTTACTTAGGGGCCAAGTATCACTCAATGTGGAAAATATAAATATATATAAAAGCCTTTATTAAAGGAAAATATGAAATAAGCCAAGAAAGAGAAATAAAATATCTAATTTTCTTAAATTGGAAAACTAACTCCAAATTCATAATCTAGAAATAAAAATAAGCCTTTGGGAAATTTTTCAACTAATTTTGATGATATTTGGACAATGTGAAAGGTAGGAGAGAGAAAGTGTGTGGAACCTTCATTTTGATAACTGGTTAAATAAATGGCATAAACATGATCAAATAATGGAAAAATCGTATCTAAGACATTAATTGAGACAAGTGGGTGAAATTTCATCATATTTGGATAATCATAGAGTCATAAATGAAGGAGGAAAGAGAAAATTAGTTTTGAATTATTTAACCCATTAAAAGTCCACAAAATGAAAAACTAATACTATATTCGGATTCTACACCACAAAATCAATCAGGTTTTTTTTATTAAATTTGGAAATTGTTTGAACCCTCAAAAAAAGAAAGAAAAATTAATTAAATAATATATACATCACTTTACTTGAATCATAATACAACTGGAAAATAAGTGTCACACACCTAATAGGTCTCATACACGTGTGATCCAACGATTAGGAGAGCCCCGAGGATCCATCGAACATCCGAGAGCTTGTCTCCTACCTCGGTCCGGATTAGGAAACAGGAAGGGGTTTTTCAATTTTCAAATTGCTTTTTCTCTCTAGATACTCAACCAAATTGATTTTTTTTGGCTCATTGGACTCCTCTCATGATTCCTCACCTGATTATTGCAAGATTTTCATGTTTTGATGAATAATCAAGAAATCCCCAATTCTCTCGAAACTTCCCTCTCACCTCGAGTTCTAAAACCCTAACCTACACCCCCTTACCCATAAATACCTATACCCCAAGCATCTCCATCACCTTTGCAACTCAACACACCTTTCAATTGCACTTTTCATTGATATTTGAACCCTCGATGAGTGGCTGATGGTGGTGGTCTTGCGGCGGCATTTCCTCTCCATCTTCAGTTGAATTCAAGGTACCAATGAGTCTGTTTTACTTTGCTCTTTCTTTTGGTTACTTGATATAATGTTTTTGTCAAGTATCCTGGATTCCCCCAAATCCCACGCAAGCAAAAAATTGCTCTCGATGCCATGGTGCATGGGTGAAGGAGGAAGAAACCTCCACACGATTTTACTACTTTGGTCTCTCTCGTCTTTTCTCGCCTTTGTTTCGCGCAAGGACACGCCTACCCTTTTGCCCTATTTTGACCGATCTTGACCTGGCTTTGACCGGTGCTAGCCCATGAGGTGGGCCACTAACTTGGAACGTGATGATTGGGCCAAGAAGTGGGCCCGGTCCCACCCTCTCTCACTTTTTAAAATGAAAATCAAATTGTCTAATTTTCCTATTGGTCAGACTTAAAATAATTCATTGAAATTAATTCCTAAGTCCAAAAATAAAAATAAAATATGTTATGAACTCAGAAAAATCCCCTCTATCTAATAAAAATAAATTTTATACTTGATTCTGAGTTTTTCGAAAAAGTATTTTTGGAAGGATTAAAATGATTAAAAATCACTAAAAATACCCCTAAAAGTCCATATCTCTAAGATACCTAAAATTATATGTTATTTTGATCAGAAAACCCTAACTAAGATAGTGGTGATGGTTTCAGGACCTAAATCATTGGTTTGTAGAAAAAGTTGGTAACTTTAGGGTTTTTAAGTCTTTAATGAATGTACATAATTCTAATACACGAACTTGGTTATGATATTAGGACAAGTGGACCCTGATCTCATTTAAAGGTTTTGAAAATTGGTTTCTAGGGCTCTAAGGAAGAGGTATGTGCATCTAAAACCTTAGTTGGGAAATTGTATGCCTTAACCTACTATTCTCTAATGAGGCTTAATTGAACCTAATTCTCTTTTCTTAAAACCCTAATTATTTGTTCCTCAAATCAGATTATAGTTTCTTATTATTTGGGTTTCAAACCCCACTGCCATGCTTATTGACTCATATGATTATTCTTTCCATGAATACTTTTCTAGCATGTAGATTTATGTTCTTTTGAATTTAAAGTAGCGATACTTATGTACAACCACCCACAGAGGGCATGTATTTATTTTCCCTGGGGAATGTTTTTATTCTCCCCATATTATTGTGGGTGTCTGGGAATGTCTTATTCTCCCCTCACCTAAGGTTAGAGGTCTGGTAGGTGCCTCAACCCTACTTAGTTAGGTATACATAATTATCTTACATGCAAACCCCTTTTAATTTAATTGTTAATGGCAAGTTTCTTCTGATATAGCCTCATACTCTTGGTACCTTCATCTTATGATGAACCCTAGCCTATTTTTATTTATTTTTCTTATCTATTATCCTAGATTAGTTTTTGTGACACATACTTTTTATTCTCTTTCCCTTTTGCTGGGTGACTTCCCAACCACCGAGGTGTTGGTGTTGTGCAAGGGGAAGGACAAGCTTGAAGGAATTCATATCAGGATTAGATCTCAAGCTGTTTGGAAGGACACCTAAGTTGCTATAGCTAGATCCATTTCTCGTATCTTTTTGTTTTGGGAACAATCATGTAGTGAACTATGAAAGCCATGTAATAGGATTAGTATTTTTTATTTCCGATGTTATTGACATTTTATAATGTATTTGAATCATGTTTATTTATTTGGATTATTATGCAAGCATCCCAAAGTCTCTCTTTTGTGAAAAGTGTGGATGTTTTGTATGTCCTTTAAATTTTAGTAAGGAGGTGATCTCGTCTCTTTACATGTTGACTCTAGAGTCTCCATCCGTCCTACCCGTTCTTGGCAACTCAACCACCCTCCCAACTGGGGTAGGAATTTCATCAAGTACCTCATGGACAATAGTAGATACACCTTCCTTCTTGACCGTAGCACCATTACTGATCTGAACATTAGTTGATTGCCCAACAATGACCACATCCTCCATCGTCTAGTGGTCAGACCCACAAGGTCAGCTACAACTTCCTTTTCACCTTTTCTGTCTCCTTCTATGTGATTTACTTCCCTTTTCCCTACCCCTCTAGATAGGTGGATCAACATGAACAACCCGATCCCAAGGGAAATGTCCAGCTCCATGTTCAAAGACCTTACAATGATCATACCGATCAGGGAGAGCATCATAGTCCACATATATCTCCATCTCTTAACCATATGGAAGTTCTACTATAATTAAAGGATATGGTTTCTTCTCTGCGCTGATCTCCATGCAGAAGCGAGTCGCACCTGTGAACTTGCCTCCGGCTAGAAACTCGATGACTTTGGGGGTGTTGATGCTGCAAGTGATGATGGATATCACTCTCCTCATCCAGTGGTGACCAATGTTCAGGAAGGTAGCCCAGATAGGTGTTGTGGTTAGTGTGACGCCTCTAATGTCTGAATCTCGTGTCCACTTCCTCATGAAGACCAATTGGTTATTAAAGAACCTGGATCCCTTTTCTAAGGAGGTGGCCATATCAGTAGCAGACATAAAGCGGACAAGGAAGAGGCCTCCCACCATCGATGATAGGTGCATATCATCACCAGACCGCCAAGCGCGTAACATCCAACCATGGAGCTGTTCAAGGACCGCCGGTTTCCCCAAAACCTATACAATGATAAAGCACTGGTGGAACTCATCCATCACATTCACAATAGGCTCTGAGAAGTGCATCCACAGATGGTCATCTCCCTCTTTGTACTCTGGGTTATTGGGATCTTCAGGAGGATAAGGGGCTTGAAGCTCCTGGAGACCAGTATAGGTTTATCCAGGGTGGCCACCTAGGATCGCCCGACCATGACATCAGTCTTCGGGTCATGCCAAACATAAGGTGGGGGTAGGAGGTGGATGAGGATGGGGTTGGCGTGCTAGATGGGGGAAGGTCGTAGCAGAGGATCCCACCACGGCCTTGGTGGCACCCGCCATGGATGACTAGGAGACCCAAACTAGAGATGGACCAGATCCATTCTAGAGAGAGAAAGCAACTAGTAATACCTTGATGTTGTTTAGCTTGACTTTTAAGGTTAAATAGTTTAAAGGGGTGGAGTATAGGTGATTGATTATGTTGGGATAATAAGATTTTAAGGATGAAATCGTTTAAAGGGGTGGAGTGTTGTAACAAACTGGAACTTGGATCCTACCAGCTCATTAGGTTGTTCTTTAGGTGTGACCAAACAAGGATACACCTTACATAATAATTTCATTATCTAGAAACATGTAAGTAAATCATGAAATATATTTAATATATTTTCTTTACTAACATCATGGGTTAATAAAAATAAATAACATGCTTTGAGTAACAAATGATGAATTCATGTTCATAAGTATTAAAAATGTTACATTATCCAAATAAATATAGAATTAATAAACTTAATGAGAAATATATAGGATTTCATGCACAATAATGATATGTAATTTTTTCGGTTGTAATATGAGGATATGGGACATGACTGGATGAATAATACATATAATGATGAAATAATATGACAACTAAAATAATAATAAGCCTCAAATATTAATTTTGCATAAATTATGAATGGAATCCCTAAATTTGATATTTAATGATAAAATCATGTTCTTTGTACCCCAATTGCCTTGAGAGCTAAGTTTCACCTTATTTGCATAATAATGATTATATTAAAAAAAGGAAAATAGGATAAAAGCAAAAAGTATTAAATAAGTACTAAAAATCTCCAAAAGTGGACTTAAACCCCAAATTCTGAATATACATGCCAAAATTATCCTATGTGTAATTTTTCATCTAATTTGGACAATCTTAAAAGTTGTCATGAAGTTTGCAGAGAGAAAGTGTGTAAAAGCCCAAAATATTAAATAATGTGTGGATGATTTTAAAAGAGAAAAATAATGAAAAATTCATATTCCACAAGTTTAAGTTTACTTGAGGGTGAAATTTCATATTATTGGAGAGTTTCTACATGCATCTAATTCATTAGGAAAGAGAATACATGAGTTCATTTAAAGAAATGAGTAAAATACTTAGAGTCTCCAAATGCAAAAACTAATGCTATAATTGGAACGTACATGTCTTTATTAGTCTACCTGCCAAATTTTACTTTAATTGGATAATGTTTGGACTATCAATTTCATTAGTAAAGAAAAGACATATTTGATTAATCTCACTTTATTTGGTTTCCGATTTAAATAATGTTTTTGGATTTATGTTTTCACCACATTTTTCCAAATTTTGTGCCACTCTCAGGCTGTCCGATCACAATCAGATCAGTCACGCTTCATCTCGTACCTCAAGTAGGAGTGAATAGTGCACCCAAACAACTTGATTATTGCGGCTAGGGTTTCTCCCTCCACACTCAACAAAACCTCTCAAAATATTGTCCATTTAGTTTGAAATTTAAATACAAAATTTTCTATCCCTAAATGTAACCTTATCTCTTAATAGTTGAGTTTTTCCTAAATTCTCATTCATGCTTCTCGAAGCTTCCTCACACCAGGCATGAGAACCCTAACATATATAAGGCATCATATTTCCCAAGCTCGTCGCATCTCTGGGATTTTTCCTCTTGCTTCAATTGTCCTCCTACCCTTGCGTGTTGAAGTCGCAATCCAGGTGACCAATTCATAGTAACGCCATCTCCTTCTCCTTCCCCACTTCGTGTCGGTCCAAATTCCACCCATGGTATGACTTATTGGACCCTATTCTTTGATTCTGTAACTTGAAACAACCATAACATCACCTTACTTTCTCAGTTGCTTCTCGCAGCCATGGCTGGCATGAGGAAGGGGACAAGCCCCTTGATTCATTTCTCACTTTTACCCCTTCTTGTCTTTGATTGTTGGTTTTGTTGCTGAGGGTAAAAGTATGATTCCACCATTATTTTGAGCTCCTATTCACTTTGAGTAAGGTTGTTGAGTTGGCTTGGGCCCTGACCAAGTGGTAGACCCAAATAGGGCATGATGAGGCAATGTTTGACATGGATTAGATGACGTCGATTAAACAAATTTCTTAATTTTCCAAAACTTCTAAAAGTGATAACTAATTCTCTAATTAACTAAAAATTAGAAATAAATATTCATTGGATTTAGTAAAAGATTATCTATCTAATGGTATTATCTTTATCTCCTAATTCCACACTAATAGATATGTGAATTTTAATGGATTTTTCCTAATTGGTTATAACTTGCAAAATTCATAACTAATAATCTACAAGTATTAATAAATAAAATAAAATACATTTTGAACTTAGAAAAATATATCCTACAACATGGTATGGTTTTGATAACCTAATTCATAGATTATAAAAAGATGACTTTTAGGGTTTATGAAATTAATGAAAACCTAACCCTAGTTCTACATATATTATTAATAGGTTCTTTGGAGATCTAGGCTTGAACCTAGGCCTGACTTTTAATTTTTTTAAACTTTGAAGTGAGGTATGTTTTCATCCCCTATTATTCCTTTTGAGAAATAACCTATATTCATCTTTTTCTTGTTCCTCTAGACAATAGCCTACACAATATCTCTTTCTCTTGAGGATATATTACTTGGATCTGATTATTTTGAATCATTCTATTATGAAGGATATTCTTTTTGCTCAATATTATACTTTGATCATGATGGATTTTACTTGGTGATAAGTGCAACTTATGACCACTTATGTGGTGGATGCTTATTTTGTCCATTTTTTATATGACAACTTTAATTGTATTGTAACAGACTATACTTTTTACTTGCCTCTACATTAAGCATGTTATGTGATTCAGTAGCCATGTAGTAGTGTAAGTACATTGGTTTTTGGGTTGTGAGCTAATGTTATTATTTTTGGGATGGAGGTTGCGTCCCCCGTACCCAAGTGGTGATGCCCATTTTTATATATATTGGGAGTCTAGAAGTACGTCATTCTCTATCAAGTTTCAATTTTGTGAGACTTGGCCGTATTTGTTATTTATATTATTCTATTGCTATGCTTATATCACATGCATGTAGGTTGATGATGGGTGATGTTCCCTAGTTTCATGATATGTTCTTATATGGAACAACTTTATTGCTTTATTTATGGAAAGTATATCTTTTGTTATAATATGTTACAATTCATCTCTCTTGATACCCACTTGGGTGGTTCTTTTCTTTTCTATGGGAAGCATTGTTTACTTGATGTCATTTAATCTATAGATTGCTCATTCTATTTTCGTGTACACTTACCAACTTTTGTTGATGTCATCTATTTTTGTCCTCTTGTTGGGGTATGCTTCCAACCCCAAGTGTAGAACATGGAGGACATGGCATGCTGACATGGACCTATCTTAAGGAGTTGATGCTTGGAGACAAACTTGATATGGTTTAGATTTTCCTTTACTAGATGCTTATGATGTAATATCTAAGTAAACCTTGTATGGGATATGATGATGTACTTTTGTAAAATTGATTATAGTCATGTTTATATTCCTCTACTATACTTCAATTTTTTCTATACCATTATTTAAGCTTTGAAAATTTTACATCTATTCCAACATAACTTTTGAGTGTGTTTGGAATGGATGTTTTATTCTTCAAATATTAGTCAGGAGTGGATCCCCTCTTGGTCCCACTCTTTACACTTTTCCTTTATCCCATGTTTCCAAATTCTGATTCTCTCTTTATCTCTTGTCCTATAAAAGAGAGTGCATTGTAACTTTTTCAATATATCAAATAAAGTTTTTTTCACCATTCTATATGGTATCATACATGTTCGATCCTCCCTAAACCATCTCCACCATCGACCTCCCCACTCCTACCATCGACCACGCACACCCTAATCTTTCCCACCATATACACCATTACCTCCATCACCTTCAACACCACCTACCTCCTCCCATTGACCACCCCAACAACCACTCTCCTCACATTGAACACCCAATGGACCACCCTATTCCCATCGAACACCTCATCGACCACCACCCCATCGACCACCACCCATCGACCACCAGCCCATCGACCACCACCCATCGACCACCAACCCATCGACCACCACCCATCAACCACTTCCCATCGACCAACACCCACTGACCACCACCCATCAACCACCACTTATCGAGTTTCACCCATCGATCAACCTTTCATCTTCCACCCATCGACCACCACCCATCAACCACCCATTGGCCACCACCCATCGACCACCACCCATAGACCAACACCCATCAACAACCACCAACCGAACACCCATCAACCATCACCCACCAACCACCACCCATCAACTACCACCCCCTAAACATGACCCATCAACCACAATCCACTGACCACCACCCTGTCAACCTCTACCCCCATCAAACTCCACACCATTGACATGTAACCCATCGACCTCCACCCTATCAAACTACATTCCATAATTTACTATTCCAACTAGTCCCAGAATAGCATGTTGAAAACCTAAAAGGTTTCAACTCTTTTCTTTCCTATGCCCCATGGTGGAGTGAGTCTCACACCGTAGCAATGTAGGTCTGTTATTATCTCTACTGCCCCTATGTTGGTTTCTCAGATTTATTAATCTAGATCTGTTGCTTCTATATACTGCCCCTATGCAGGTTTCTTGGATATGTTGGCCCAAATCTGTTAGTGTTGCTATTTGCTTCCTATTGGTAAAGTATGACTAGAGAGCCAATCATATGATGATTGACATGGAATGTAAAATAAAGAATGTGATTAATAATTTGAAATGCAAGCTTCCAACTCATCATAGTTTCACTCAGTTATGAGATAATGAGGAAACATTATGAATGTATAAAGAATGAAAATACTCTATGACATATGTCTTCAAGTACGTGACTTGAAGAATGAGATCATGCGAATGATAAGAGTATCTACATTCTTATTATGTCCCTAGTCAGTTGTTACTTTGGAAGATATATAGACACCAATAACACATAAGATTGGAGTGTGAGTTGGTTGATGACAAAATCACATTAGTGATGATATGGCATATCAAACCAAGTACACAGACACATGTTATGGAATAGTGTATCAGACATACCCACCTTGAGAGTGACACATGGAAACCATCATTGGTTATCATAGTCATATCTCATAGTGAAGGTGGTAATTGTGGTTCTTATACCTAAATTTAGTGTCATTGGGTATACTTTGACATCATCAAATGTAATCCTGAAATACATGTTTCTATAAAGGTGATGATTGGGTAGCTTTGGCACATGGGGATTGACTTTGAGTGATGTAGATGGGATTTGTCCCTCCTACTAGAGTTTAATATCCTGACACTCTATAAGCGATACTGAGAAATAGATGTGCATGCACATGTGAATCAATATATGATATTGAGTTCACATTATCTTAGACAGTCTGCTCTTGGTTCAAGGAACATGAACTGAACATTGAGAGGATGACGATTTCATGCCTTGAGTTCATTTTGGATATCATAGACAAAGGAATTATACAATCACTACAACACCTTACATAGATTATAGGTTGAAGTTGTTCTCAAACATTCCATCCACTTGGGTAGAAATTATGTGCGACTGGGAACCACTCTCTACTTATGATGTTATAAGTTAGTTATGGACATTCACTACCAATGTGACATGGGACCTATACGTTCACACACAAAGGAAGTCATCTAGAAGAGGATCTTAATATAGAATGATGATCAAATTGATTCCTAAAGTGTTTAGGTATTCAATTCAAGCAACAAGTCAACTAACTGGAGTGTCAACCGATCGACTCACCTAGTGAGATGACCGTTTGGAGTATTAGGATGATTGGAACTAAATTGGCTAATGTTCTGTACGAATTAGAAACCAACTAATTGACTCATTGGGTGAACTGATTGGCTCAGGGTGAGCAAGATGACCAGTTCACCTGGTGAACCAATCAGCTCGATTGGGATGAATGAAGGTTCTAGTAGATTTACCAAATTTGTGAGAAAGATTGCTCATTTTACTTGTTTAAATTTATTGGGACAAGGAATTAATATTTTCATTAATTAGAAACGATTTTTCCAAATTCATGTGTGATTAGGAAACATGAAAAATGATTGGTTTGAACTGTGAACTAACCATTTCTCATGTGAGACGAACGTTTTGGTTGTGAAATGACCATTTTGGATTTTATAGGTTATCAAAATTCAAGATCTTCTTATCCCTTCCCCTCTCACTTCAATCATGAACCTTGACCCTAACCCCACCTATAAATAGAGGGCAACTATGGATTTTGCAAGCCACACAATTAAGAATCAGTTAATCTGACAATTGTTGTCCTCTCTGGTTGTAGTAACCAAGAGATCCCAAGAAAGTCCTACCCAACCAGGAGGGATAGCAAGGGAGAGAACAACTGGGGATCATTGTTATGGGAGAGTAAGTTGGTGGATAGTACACCAATGTGAGAGACAACTCCTTCATGTCCATTCTATAAGAATGATAGGAATTCTAGTTGGTCAGTGTAGACTACTCTTGAGGCAGGAGTACTTTGGCTACTGTTAGGAGGGAAACATCAGTTTGCAATCCATGGTGAGACTGTAGGAGCCACTCCAGAAGCTGTTCGAGTTTGTTGTCTGTGGTGAAGACCATGGGCTACACAGACACTATCCAAGAACAACTAGAAGATAGTTGCACTGCAACTAGTTGTGGTCGCTAGACTTGCTCTAGGACCAAGAATAAACTCATTAAACCATCCTTCCTATTTCATAGTAGTTGATGCAATCTTGCTTCTAAGAGAATATGGATGGATAAATTTTTGATTTTGCTGCCTTATTTTGTGCCCGTAGTTCCCAATAGTGGTATCAGAGCAATGTCAGTTTACTATATATTTTTAATTTACTATGTTTTGGGATAATTGATATGATCAGATTTTGATTTTATCATTTATCTATTACATATGATGTAATTATTTAAATTGTCTCATATGCTTATCCAATCAAATACCATATAGTCCCAAACTAATATATATGATATGATACATATGCAATTTACTCATGTTGCCCTAAAAGCTGTTTCGATGGTGGATGTGTAGCATGGTTATGGACAATAACCCAAATATCTTTGTTTGGTTGGATGATTTGGTTTTATTCTTATTTATCTTGATCTGTGTACCGAGCCTCTACCTCCTTTTTTCCAATGTAAAGTTAATTCTTTCCTAATTTTTTCTCACCTCGAATGTAACTTGAGGTTTCTTTTTACAATGTAATACTATGAGCAATAGGATAGTTTCCTTTCTTGCAACTATGAAGATGATGATCAACATCAGGCGAGCCAACCGTATGGAGAGACAGTAATACTATGAGCCGACCGACTAGTTGATCTAGGAGGAGAGATAGTAGGAGCAAGTCAACCACCTGGTGGACCCAACCAACCATCTGGTCGTGTCCAGACATTGGTTGGATAGGTGGTCAGATGATTGTTGTAAGTGACCAACCAACCATCCAAGAGATGAGATGACCAGTTTAAGGGTTAAACCGATCAACTCAGATTGGCAAGAACAGATCTACAACAACAATAGGTTCGTACATGTGATGTGATGATTGACCTAGATGGTAGTAATTCCTTGTAGCTCCAAGGAATTATAGTAGTTATGGCCATAACCATCACTTTTTGTTTTATATTGCATGTTTATGTTGTGGGATATAGGATGTATATAATTTTTACTATATATGTGGTGATTGGATACAATATATGTATATATATGATATACATAAAACCCCTCAATCAAACATATTAAGTCTAAGATTCTTTCTAGCAAGCAACACACATGAAAATATTGATCGACAAAACATATGTTACACCAAAGCGTGGTGTGTCATCTATCTCGTGGAAGTGTGATGGTAGTAATGTAGAATCCGCCAAAGCGGGGTGCATTATTATCATTTTATCATTTCAACTTTTGGGTCAGGCTTAACTGGCGATTCTTAGAGCATCTAAGCCCAGAAGCATGCAAATGATTATGGCAAAGAGTTGTGCATAACATCTATTCAAGAATTGCATAAGATGAAATTGAAAAGTATTGTTTACCTTGATAATTGACTATAGACGCTGGCATATTGGCTGGGTGATAGTTGAATTATTTTGGATCTTGTCTCATTAGAAAATTGATTTGTTGCAATTTTCCGAATTGATACTTGAGGGTTGTCAATTTAATTAAAATAATGAGAATGATAGTTAATTAAAGACTTAATCAATATCATCAATTTTACTCAAATCAAAAATGATTTTTTAAACAAATTTGCATATTCTTTTGTGGAATAAAATGTCATCAAATAACAATCACTTTTCTATGTGGTCGGTCCTTGAGAAGGACAATCTAAATGGGAATAACTTCCATGAGTGGTTTAGGATGTTGAGAATCACTCTCATATAAGAGTGCAAGATCTATGTCCTAGAGACGTCGGAGCCAGATGAACCTCTTCCAACTGTATCAAAGACTGACAGGGATGCTTACAAGAAGCATATTGAAGATGTCATAGATGTCAAATGTATGATGCTATGCTCAATGAAGTATGAGTTGTAGAGAGAGAATGAGAACATGGATGTGATTGAGATGGTCACACATCTCAAGAACATGTTCCAAGATCAGGAAAAATAAGAGAGATATGATGTATCCAAAGATTTGTTCAAGTACAACATGGAATAAGGAGACCCAATAGGTCCTCGTGTACTCAAGCTCATTGGGTATGTGGAGAACCTAGTAAGATCAGGATTCCCCTTGGGTCAAGAGATGGCAACTGACATGATTTAGTAGTCCCTGCTAGAGTCATACAGTCAATTTGTCATGAACTGCAACATGAATGACTTGATGCACCACATAAATGTCATTTTCACAGGCTAATTATTATTGATTTCTATGCACTATTTGTTCATTTTCATATTAATTTGTGCATTATATACTCTTATTAGCTTGTGATGCTTAATTGCATCAAATAAATGTAATTTTAATATTTCCAAAGATTTACTATATTTTAAGAGCTTATGTTCAATTTTTGTGTATTTTAGGCGAATCTACACAAATCTACATAGCTCAGTACTAGTGACTTTGTTTTCAGTGGTACCGACACATCCTCAGTTTAGGACTTATGCAAATTGAGAAGACTTAAAAGTACGGACCCATAAGTCGATACTACTAACAACATCACGCAAATGTTTTCAAAATTAATCGAGAAAACTCAATACTACCGACACTCAACTCGGTAGTATCAATATCTGCCCAGGAGACCACAACTATGAAAGGCATCAGTAGTACCGACAACCAATCAGTAGTATTGACACAACGAGATTAGGGAGATATGAAGATTAAGTCTAATCCAATGGTTGGCAATTAATTGCACCCTATGTGAATTATTTGACTTAGAGGGATTTTAGTCAACCCTATAAATATCATTTTATACTATTGGATGACAAGCAACAGAAAGGAGAGTAGAAAACAAAGACGAAGATCACGTTTTGGACAATCTGGACACTTTCAACGGACAAATATGTAGCTGGAAGGTAGAAAATCATCACATGTGCAAGAGGAGATCATTTGGACCATCTTCTTCAAGGGTTCTTTAATTTTACTAATGTTCTCCATGTTTTTCTTCTTTTCTCCCATGTATTTGACAATGGAAACCATGAGGGGCTAAACCCCTCTTTCCCTAGGACCTAGCTGATTATGCATTTTAATTGACCTTCATGCATTAATATATCAATTTTGCTTAATATTTTGACTTATTATTATGAGACAGCCATGAACTATCCTTGGTTGATCACCATAGGTAGTTAACTAGACCTTTAATTTCTTTGAAAACGAAATTAATGGTTGGAACATCCATAGAAATACATGATTTATATCACCCCTAGAGAAAGATGGCTAACGAATGTGAAGAGATTACCTAGAGTTTTTGATAAAACACCTAACTAATAACACAATCGATACGAGAGTGGGATCGGTATTAGATTAGGCAGTGAATTACGCCATGAGAGTGGGTAATTATTTCTATAGGCTCTTATTCCAGGGTCACAAGAGATAATTAATGTTATGATTATTAATTGTAATGTTAACTGTGGTGAAATCATAATCCTAAGGAATTCACTCCAACTAAAATTAACAACCAGTAATTTAGATTTGTTTTCTATTTTAGATAACTAAACCATTCAATCAAGTTTTAATCGACTTAGCTGATCACATTACAGTTAGTAATAGTTTCTGGATTTATGTTTACCCGTATTTGGTATTTGGGTCTCCTTGGCCTATATTACTCTAATACCATGCACTTGAGTTTTAGGGCATATAGTAAATCCCAATCAAGTTTTTGGTGTCGTTGTTGGAGAAATTACAAATCCAACACTACAAGTGTTGTGATCTGCCACTCTTGGCCACACCTTTTATTTTTATTTTCATTCTTTCTAAGCTGAATTTCAAATATCATTTTGATCCAATCACTAGTATTTTGTGTTCTCACATCATTTTTAAGTTTTAGGTGCTAGTTCATGGTGCAAATGAGAAGCACCAATTATGGGGAGTCAAGTCTTGGTAGCTCCAATTTTAGCTTAAAGGACTTATGACGCAAAGCATAGGAGTACATAGATTCAATGGAATATTTTCTTCCAACTCCAACACCGTAAGAAACTCAACCCAAACCAGTCGAGATGGGTGATGCAAAAGTAAAAGTGCAGACCATCTAGGATAAGAAGAAGGCGTCATCAGCTACAATGCAGTTGGGCCCGATTAAAAGGTAGGCTATTAATGTGGGTAGCTACAAGATAGCTCCTAGTCATATGGCGTTGGTTAAAACATAGGCATTCCATGGTTAGAGTATGGACGATCCAATGATGCACACCAACAATTTTGTTGAAAGATGAGACATGGTGAAGATTGATAAAGTTCCAACAACTATAATCTATTTAAAGTTGTTCCCATCGTCATTGGCTGACAATGCAAAATTGTTGTTTTTTAACCTACAACCTAGGATAAGATGATATACGTCTTTTGTGAGCGTTACTTACCACCCAAAAGACAAATGAGATGGTTAGGAAGATCTACAATTTTAAGCAATAGATGGAAAAGTCATATTAAAAAGTATGGGAAAGGTTCCAAAACAAGCTAAGGAAGGTTCCTCATCATGACATTGATCTGTACAGCCAAGTGAAGACTTTCTACTACGAGTTACATAAGGGAGAAAGAACTGCATTGGATAGTGTAGGATCTGGATTTTTCCTCAACAAAAAGCCATGCATGTGTCATGATATTTTGAAGAATATGACTAAAAACTAGTCATGGGGAGATGAAAGAGAAATCTCAATGTCAGCTAAAAACATTAGGGAGTCTAAAGTCATAGAAACATTGAATGAGAAGTTAGATTACCTCATAAGGAAGCTTGAGCAAAAGTATGACACACCATCTAGAGGTGAAGAGGAGGATTGCAAGTACTTGCGTCTGCAGTATCAACAGGACACAAGTCGTAATAAGATAGATAAAATTGAGGACATTCTAGGCAAGTTGGTCAATCAGAATGAGACGATTATTGACCAGACATAGAGTGAGCTTCAAAACCAAGGTGCACAAATCTGCAACATGTAATATCAAATTTCTCAGCTAGCAGTAGAGTGGCCTCCATAAAGAAGCTAGGGATTTCTTGGGAATGCAAAGACAACGCATCAACATTACCAAACAAAGTTTATCTCTGTTGTTAAGGAGCTGGAACATCATACCGAGGAGTCACCCAAGGAGCACACTCTAGAGCCAGATTAGGTATATGTGCCACAAGTTCCATATCCATGTAGTCTATATTGATTACCAGGAGGATGCAAAACACCAGAAAATGTACTTCAAAGTTCCACAATTAACATGTCTACATCTCCAATTTCAAAAAAGGTGCATGTGCAAGAAGAACAAGTGAAGGCTTTATTCTGTAGTGGAACAGTGACAGCTAATATGGAGGCATCCACAAGTCAGTAGAAGCAGCCACATGCCATTCCATCCATGAGAGATGTGCCAAATTCTATCCCAAAAGATGGAGTTGAAGAAAGCTTAGGGGAGGAGATCTCAAATGTGCCATACATTCCCCCACACAAGCATATAGAAAGTCTTCATGTTCCATTCTCAGATAGTCTAAAGACAAGAAAAGAGGAAAGACATTTCAAGAAATTCCTAGACATCTTCCGGAAGCTCCACATCAACATTCCGCTCCTAGAGGCAATAGAGAAAATCCCTGCATAAGGAAGATTCTTGAAGGATATCATCAACAAGAAAAGACCAATCAAAGATACAAATGTTTTGTGTGTTGATGAAGTGGTGAGTTCCATAATCCAAGGAAGGATGCCAAGGAAAAGATAAGATCTAGGATGTTTATACATCCCTTGTTCTAAAGGCAACCAATGTTTCCAACAACCATAGTGTGACTCAAGGGTGAGAATAAATCTCATGCCTCTTTCTACCATTTAAAAGTTGGGTTTATAGGAACCAACGAAGACATATATGACAATTGGAATGGTAGATTAGTTGTTAGACCATATGGGATGTGGGAGGATGTTCTAGTCAAAGTCAAAAAAATCATCTTTCCTATTGATTTTGTGGTCATGGATATGCCTGAGATTCAAGGATTTGAGATGTTGTTAGGAAGGCCATTCCAAGATACATATGATGTGATCACTAGTATTGGTAGAGACTGATTGAAACTTGGGATAGATGATGATAGAGTGGAGTTTAGACTTCCAAAAGAATCTTCACAACCATTCTTTGACAACTCGACAGAAGAAAACTCATCTTGTGAAGCCTAGGACATTAAACAAAGGGACTCATGGGAGGCAACCAATTTTACTTTTTGTTATTAACTCTTTTTTAGGTCTTTTCATTAGTTACATTTCATATTTTTCATGTAAGATTTTAGTTGATGTAAAAAGGTACCTTGATTCTCTTGTTCGGTGTGCAGATAGAGTCAAAGTTGGTACTACCGACAACTAAGTCGATATTAGTGACTGCTTATCACGTAAAATTCTGCAAAAAGTCAGTATAATAGACACCAAAGATGGTACTACTGAATTTTCTCAGAAAAGTTGAAGGAATCCTGGAACAAAGTCAGTACTACTACATCCAAATTCGGTACTATCGACTTTTCTATGGAAAAATTGACAGAGCTTTAGAAAAAAGGCTGTAGATACCACCAACACATATGTCGGTTGTACCGACTCATAAAGATCAAATAAGGATAGAGAATGTCATATTTTAGTGCAAAAAATACAAAAATTAAGGGAACCAACAGTTATCAAGTCCTAACGAAGTCCTTCCTCCAGAATCCAATGGAGAACAACGATTACTTAGGATCAACTTGCAAATTTGTGGCACGGTAGTAGAATCATTACCGAAGGCACAATGTGTCCCTAAGTGTGAAAAGATAGTGCAAGATTTGTTATTTTGAAACCTAAATGTGAAGTAAAAAACACTTCTAAATGCCACTTCTTCCCGTTGCATCCATCTTCGAGACAATATAGTAACATGATTTAACTTTGGGGTGAGTGAAAGATTTGTCATTGGGTGTATGTTGAAAGCTTCCGTTTCCATTGTAGAACTAATTCGAGAAGGCTTGGTAATCTTAAAAATGGTTTGGGAAGGGAAGAGGTATATATGCTTGCATAACATGATCCAAAGAGCCACCAATCATCTGTTGCTGCCACCTTACATAGCAACTGGTTCCCCTATTCCACCTCTAGGTTTGGATTTTGACTCTGAGGACATAGTCAAGTTCAATCTTGGGGGGTGTCAAAATGACTTTATATTTAATTTGTTCCTTAATTTATTTTTAATTTTTGTAGGATCCACAAATATCTAGTGTAATAGTGGAGCTTATGCATGGTTTCTATCATTTTCATGTGTTTTTGTGCTCTTGAAATAAAAAATTATACTTTTTTGGGCTAAGTTGCAAATTTCTTGAGTTGCACCACCTAGAGGAAGTGTATGGGAAAGTCATGTTAAGGACAATTAATATGAATGGACATCTTAATTATTCATGAAATGTGGATGAAGATGGGGTTTGAGCCTAAATTGATCAAACAATCAATGAGATCTTAGATTGAAGTTTAAGAGAGAAATCCTAAGGTTACCCTATTCACATGTCATTAGAGAGGACATGCCATATTTCATGAAAGGAATTTTATCTTAATCATGTGATTCCATCTATTTTCCATCCATTTTTACTCACCATCTTAAGTTGATCAAGTAATCTGAATTATTCCCTTTGTTTGCATTGCATGACATAATATGTAACATGATAGTTAGTTTTTTTATTGCATTGGTTGCAAAAAAATGTTACTATGCATAATCATTTTTATGCATATCATTCTAGTTGCATAACAATTACAAGTAGATTACATGCATTTCTTATCATTCGTTTCTATATCATGTGAATATATTATTTTCTTCAATTAAGAGTGTAGGGGTACACATCAATACCCTTAGAAGGAAAAAAATAAGAAAAAAAAATGAATGATATGTTAGTAAATCCCAAGCATAATTTTCCATCATGCTAAAATAGTGGGACAATGAAAAAAAGTTTTTAATGTTTTGAAGTAAATAGGGAGAAAGGATGCCCTAAACAATTTACAAAAAGATGAAAAACTTCACATGATGTAATATTTCCTTTGCTTCAGTCACATTAATTTGATGAGATTTTTGATACATGCATTATTTCACCCAATAATATTAGGCATTAGGGCTCATGAATTTTTCATTCTTTTCACCATATAGGTTCATCATGTTTGATCTTTGCATAAATAATTCAGAATATTACTTGTGAATCTTCATAGTCACCTATTCATACCATCCATTGATCTTATCATTAGGCCACTTAAATGATTTTTCTCCTCATTCATTCTTATAAGGAGAACTGCTTCCAAGTAGTTGGTAGTTACGAAAAGAGCAATGTAGAATATGTAATCACATGATGCACCAAGGGAATGCCTGATTATGATGATATTAACTTCTCCCTTGATAGTGTTTATTAATCTAAGGATGGACGTCTTTTATGGAATTTTTTGGCTGATTAAGAGCAGTTGATTGTTAAGTAGTCAACGAAGGCTAGTTTGGGACCACCAGGTGGGGATGTTTGAGAAATGAAATTTATATTTTATGTCCTTTTTCTGATTTGCCTCAATCAGATCCGAGGGTGTGTAGCTTGGGGATGAGCAACATTTAAGCTTAGGGAGTTTAATGCATCGGGTAAATGTTATTTTCATTGGCTATTTATTATTTATTTTTGTGCATTATTTGTTCATTTTCATATTAATTTGTGCATTATTTACTCTTATTAGACTGTGATGCTTAATTGCATCAAATAAATGTAATTTAATGTTTTTGAAATATTACTATATTTCAAGAGCTTATGTTTGGTTTTTGTGTATTTCAGGTGAATCTAAACAAATCTACATAGCTCGGTATTGGCAGCTTTATTGCTGGTGGTACCAACACATGCTCAGTTTAGGACTTATGGAAATCGAGAAGACTCGGTAGTGTTGACCCATAAGTCAATACTACTGGCAACATCACAATGATCATTTCAAAATTAATCAAGGAAACTTGGTACTACCAACACTCAACTCGATAGTACAAATAGCTTCCCAAGCGATCACAACAATTGAAGGCATCAGTAGCATCAACAGCCAGTTGGTAGTACCGACATGGCAAGATTGGGAAGATCTGAAGATCAAGTCTAATCTAACGGTTGGTAATTAATTACATCCGAACTCAGGTATATGAATTAGAGGGATTTTGGCCAACCCTATCAATCTCATTCTATTCCTTTGCATGGCAGTTGAGAGCAAGGATAGGAGAAAATGAACAAGAAAGTCACGCTTTGGACAATGCAGGCACTTCCAATGGATGGATTTGTAGCCAAAATTTAGTGAATCGGATCATGTGTGAGAGTGGATCATCTGGACCATATTCTTCAAGGGTTCTTTAGTTTTACTAATGTTCTCCAAGTTTTTCTTCTTCTCTCCCATATTTTTGACAATGGAAGCCATACGAGGCTAAACCCCTCTTTCCTTAGGATCTGGGAGTAGCCCAGTGTTACATTGTAATTGACTTTCATGCATTATTATATTAGTGTCTCTTAATTTTTAAACTTATTTTTATGAGATTTCCATGAACTACCCATGCTTGATCACCATATGTAGTTAACTAGACCTTTAATTGCTTTGAAAAAGGAAATTAATGGTTGGAACATTCATAGAAATACATGTTTTATATCACCCCTTGAGAAAGGTGGCTTACGAATGTGAATAGATTACCCAGAGTTTTTGATAAAGCACCTAACTAATAGCACAATCGATACGAGAGTGGGAATGGTATTATATTAGGTAGTGAATTATGACATGAGAGTGGGTAATTCTTGCTACATGCTCTTAGTCTAGGGTTAGGAGAGATAATTATTAATGTTATGATTATTCATTGTAATGTTAACCATGGTGAAATAATAATCCTATGAAATTAAGTCCAATTGAGATTAACAACCAATAATTTATATTTAAAATCGATTTTAGATAATTAAAACATTCAGTCAAGTTTTCATCAGCCTAGTTGATTGCATTATAGTTAGTAATAATTTTTGGATTTACATTTTTTTGAGTTTGATATCGGGCCTCATTGGCCTATATTACTATAATAGTGTGCACTTGCATTTTAGGGCATATAGTAAATCACTATCACAACTTTGATAAGTTGTTGATAGAGTTGTTGGGCATGTTGAGAACAGTTGAGACACAAATGAAAAAAGACAAGCCCAAGTCTGTGATGGTGATCGGCAGGACAAAGGGGAAGTCTAAAGGAAAAGGAAAAGGAAAAGCTAAGAAGAATTCTAAACCTAGCCAAAATCCCAAATCTTCAGATCTCAAAGCAAAGGGCAGAGTAAAGAAAAGAGGCGGTTATCACCATTGTCACCACCCAAGACATTGGAAAAGAAATTCCCCACTCTTGTTAGAGGAACTAAAGAAGAAGAAGTAAGGCACTGAGGCATCCACTTCAAGTATAAACATTACAAGATAAATTTGATTACTTCTTCATCTTGGTATGTGATACCAAAAAAAGACCCGACATTCTTGATGTTAGGATCTGATAAGAAGTAAGAACCCTCATAGAAGGACAAAGATCGACAAGGCAGAGCAAGAGTTGCTAAAGCTTTATTCTATATTTAAATTTATCTTATCCCAATGGGCATGTAATAGAGTTAGTTGAATTGCTATTTTATTATGCCAAATAAATAGAAACATTTACTTTACGCATCTTGTATGACAAGGATGAGAAATCAATAAAGTGAATTGTTAATGTTTTCTTTACAAAAGGGATATGATCTTGTATGGCAATGCCAAAAATCTAATGATCTTTAAATGAAAGAATCTAAAGAGGAATGTTTGTAACATTTATACCAAAAGATTATAATTGATAACTCAAAACTGTCCTAATCAATAGTCACTTTGGACGTATATATAAGAATTGCATATCTAGAATACATATTGATGTTAATCTAGATTCCCTTGGTTAATGAACCTGAGGAAAAATGCAAATCTTACATACGCACAACGTCACATAACATCCTTACTAGATGTAGTGGGAGGATAAGTTTTCCACCTGACCTCATACATATGATGCGTGAAGATCTTATGGAATGAATTATATAGATAATTACTTATACCTCAAATCATTACTGGTAATATGATGATATGTACTCATTAAAATAGAAACATAAATCTCTTGAGGTGTTCAATGAGATTTTAAATAAAGTACAACTTTGATAAAAGTATTAAGAAACTTTGATGAGATCATATGTTGAAATACTTTACATCAATACCTTGAGAACCTTCAAGAAAGACATCTGACAATGTATCACAAGCTAGATCCATCTGAACATGATGATGTGTCAGAATGAATGAATAATACCATGATGATTCATGATATGATAATCGATTAATATGATCATCATATATCCTCATAAATATATTCCTATCACTAAATAATGTACTGTCTAAGTGGTTTATAAGACATCATATATGATATGATTTGGGAAGTCCCAATGTGTATAAAGGATTGAAACCTACATTGAGAAAGTAGTTTATTTAAAAGGTTTCTCCACAAACCATGATTGTTGAATGTTACTATTAATCCCAATCCAATAAAAAATGTTTTGTTGAGTTCCTAAAGAATCAATGGGAGTAACAGTAGAACTCAAAATGTTCAAGGACAACAAATAGATGCAATGAGAACTAATATTATCATAAGTTGTTGTGGAATCTCTAGTTCTTCATATGACACACAAGATAATAGTTTTAGTCGAATACATATGAAATTGGAAATTTGTGAATCCAACAACTCGGACAGGTTGGTCATAAGAGAATGAACCAATTAATCTACTAGAAGTTATTAAGAACCATAATTTGAGTAATGCCTCAAAGCCATTTGAGGTCCATGTAATATAGCAAGGTAAGACCCTGGTAGTTCCACCTAAAGGGCTAATTCCTAAAGGGTGCACCGTGGTCTTGTGGCAAAGACCCACATGGATAACATAAAAGGAAAAGTTGGTTGTAAAGTTTATGAAATCAATTCAAGTTGTTGAACATGATAAAGATTTAGTTACCAATTGTCATGTTTATTGTTGTAATTCAAATAGACTACAAGATTTTGGCATATGAGGATTGAAACCAGATACCTTAAAGGGAATATATGATAGGATGTGTATGTGGCACAACCTAAAGGTTTTATAACTTCATGAATACAAATAAAGTTTGATAACTACAAAGTTCAATCTAGGATTGAAACAAGCATCTCTGAAATAGGATCTTTTGACTTTACGGATAATGATTTGAATCAATATAAAAGATGAAATCTATGATTACAAAAAATTTAGGAGAATATATGAATATTCCAAATATGATGAGGAATAACGTCTCAAATTGTGAATATTGAGAATCGGCATGAGAACCCCTTCAGTAGTGAAGGATTACGTGAAACATCCTATGAGATAGGGATCAAGACCTCTAGAGATAGTTCTTGAAAGTTTCACAACATAAGTTTAAGAACATATAATAGAAAGATGTTGAAAGAGTTCAACACAGATGGATTCAATGAGAGAGAATCTAGATTAGTCTATCATGAACCATTTATTCCGATTCTTGTGAAGAATGGATGTATCATGATTAAGATACCATATACAATAATAATGGATCTATCATGAATGCTATAGATGTGCTTATCCCCTATAGTCTTGTATGTATTGGACATGACAAGATGATATTAAATTCCAATAAGGGTTATTGTAATGTCATTAAAGATGTCCATTAATACTTGTAAAGTATTTAAGGATAGATTGCTAGAAAGACCAATAAAGGAAGATTTAGGTGTAAAGGGTTACACTGATGCAAGCTTCCAAAAATGACAAAAGTGATTGCAATAAAATGTGTTTGATTTAAGGAAAAATGTTGTTAGTTGGTAGGATTCCAATCTGAAAGCCATTAATTCTATTCTATAATAGAAGCTGAATATACTTGTGTTATGAACACATAGTAATATTGTATGGATGTAGAAGTTCATATGGTGAACTTATAGATGTTCCAACAATTAATGACTCAGTATTGATAATGTGAAACAATGGAGCTACTTATTAGTCAAGGAATATTAGATGACATATTACAGAAGTTTCATTTCAAAGTGAAGAGATAATAAACATGCAATATAACGACTAATAGAAAAATGTTGCTAACCCACTAGAGTAGCACATGTGCAACAGAAACATAGTGGACAAGTTTGGATCACTAAGAATGATATTAGTGGGTGATTGGCTCTAAATGCAAGTGGGAGTCTGTTAGTAAGGTATGCCTAGAGAGCCAATCATATTATGATTGTCATGGCATATAAAATAAATGATTTGATTAAATAAATTATAAAGGTAAGCTTCCAATTCATCATCATTTCACTCAATTATGAGATAATGAGGAAACATTATGAATGTCTAAAGAATGACAATTCTCAATGATGTATGTCTTCAAGTACGTGACTTGAAGAATGAGATCATAGAATGCTAAGAGTATGTACATTCTTATTATATCCCTAGTCGGTTGTTATTGTGGAAAGTAAATAGATACCAATAACACATAAGACTGGAGTGTGGGTTGGTTGATGACAAAATCTCTTTAGTCATGATATGGCATATCAAACCAAGCACACAAATACATGTTATGGAACAGTGTACCAGACAGACCATCATTGGTGGTCGTAGTCATCTCTCATAGTGAAGGTGATGATTGTAGTTCTTAGACCTAGAGTCACCACACTCATCACATGTTGTTTGGTATACTTTGACATCATCAAATGTAATCCTAAAATACGGGTTGCTATAAAGGTGACGATTGGGTATCTTTGACACATGGGACTGACTATGAGTGATGCATATGGGATTTGTCCCTCATACTAGAGTTTGATATCCTGGAAACTTGATAAGCCAGACTGAGAAGACCGTTTGGGACCAAACGGTTTCGAAACTGTGAGGTTAAGATTTAATTGGATTTTATATTTTTATGTTTGTTTTGGTTATTTATGTGAATTTTTATATTTTCAGATTAAAGATGATAAATCTAAATCAAACGAAGAGATTAGAAAAAACTAGGCAAAATAAAACTGTGATACTCAGGTCTTCGGTTGCCTCCCAAGTAGTGCCTGGGTTTTACATCGCTGGCCCGACGAAAATCCAGTTTGGTTATGTCGATGCTGAGGGATCGTGGATCTCGATAGTCTGTCTTGGTAGTTTGTCTGCTGGTGTGTAGTATCTCTTCAATCTGTGGACATTAACGGTCCGTTCTCCGCCATTATTGTCAAGAATGATGACTGCTCCAGTGGGGTAGATGTGTTTAATTATGAATGGTCCAGACCACTTTGTGCGAAGCTTTCCAGGAAACATCTTAAGTCTGGAATTGAAGAGGAGGACCTTATCTCCAATAGCAATGTCTTTTCTCTTGAGGTGGCTTTTATGCCACATCTTAGTTTTTTCTTTATAGATTCTGGCACTATGGTAGGTTGTCATTCTAATCTCCTCAAGTTCTTGTAACTGGAGTTGTCTGTATTCGCCAGTGCTTTTAAAATTAAAATCCAGTTGTTTAATGACCCACCAGGCCTTATGTTCCAGTTCAACTGGAAGATGGCATGATTTCCCATATACCAGTCGGAATGAGGCTATTCCAATCGGTGTTTTATAAGATGTGCGGTAAGCCCAAAGGGCATTAGGAAGCTTGGTGGACCAATCGATACTATGTCTATTGATTGTTTTCTCTAAAATTGCTTTCAGTTGTCTGTTCAAAACTTCGACTTGGCCGCTAGTTTGTGGATGGTAAGGTGTGGTGACCTTATGGTTGACTCCATATTTTTTTAGGAGGGCTTCGAAACTTCTTTACAGAAAATGGGTCCCTCCATCGGATATTATAGTTCGGGGGACTCCGAATCTGGGGAAAATGATATCTTTTAACATCTTGATCACTGGCTTTGAATTTCTAGAAACGGTGGGTATAGCTTCTACCCATTTTGAGACATAATCCATAGAGACCAGTATGTAAGAAAATCCATAGGATGAGGGGAAGGGATCCATGTAGTCTATTCCCAAAACATCAAAAAGTTCGATTTCTTGCCACAAAGTGAGAGGCATTTCATTCCTTTTAGTTATACTGCCAGAAAGCTGACATTTATTGCACGATCTTACAAAATCATAGGAATCTCTTGCTATTCTTGGCTAAAAGAAACCCGATTGTAGAACTTTCTGAGCAGTCTTTTTCGAACTCATGTGTCCCCCAGTGGGGCCAGAATGGCAATGCTCTAAGATAGGAGTAATTTCTTCTTCTGGTATGCAGCGACGGAAAAGTCCGTCTGCACAATTACAAAAGAGATAGGGTTCGTCCCAGTAGTATTGTTTAACATCATGGAGAAATTTATTTTTATCGTGGTGAGAGGTGGAGGGGTGGATGATTCCTGTAGACAGATAGTTCACTATGTCAGCATACCAGAGGAATCTGGTGGTAATTTTCATAAGCTAGTCGTCAGGGAGGGAGTCTTGGATAGGTACATTGTCATTGTCTTGATATTCGATGCTACTTAGGTGGTCAGCGACGACATTTTCCACTCCACTCTTGTCTTTTATTTCAAGATCAAATTCTTGCAGCATTAATACCCAGTAGATGAGTCTGGGTTTTGCATCCTGTTTCTGAATAAGATATTTGATGGCAGAGTGGTATGTATATACTACGACCTTTGATCCAATTAGATACGAACAAAATTTTTTGAAAGCGTAGATGACCGCTAAGAATTCCTTTTCAGTAGTAGTATAATTCTTTTGCACCTCATCTAACGTCTTGGATGCGTAGTATATTACATATGGCTTTTTGTCTATTCTCTGCCCCAGTACAACCCCTATGGCATAGTCGCTAGCGTCACACATTATTTCAAATAGTTGTGACCAGTCAGGTGCTCTTAGAATGGGTGTTGAGATTAGAGCATTCTTCAAAGTTGTAAAGCTATGTAGGCATTCCTGGTCAAAGTTGAATTCAACATCCTTGGTCAATAGGTATGTCATAGGTTTTGCTATTTTCGAGAAGTCTTTGATAAATCTTCAATAGAACCCGGAATGACCCAAGAAGGCTTGCACTCCCCTTATGTCTTTGGGTGGTGAAAACTTTAAGATGACATCAATTTTTTCCTTGTCTACTTCGATTCCCCTTTCGCTTACTCGATGTCTGAGGACAACACCTTTGGTCACCATAAAGTGACATTTTTCCCAATTTAGGATAAGGTTTGTTTCCTCGCATCTCTGTAGGAATTTACTTAGGTTGAGAAGACAGTTGTCAAAAGAATCTCCATATACTGAAAAGCGTCCATAAACACCTCCATAATTGTTTCGGTTAGTCCCGCAAAGTTAGCAGTCATGCACCTTTGGAAGGTTGCGGGTGCATTGCATAGCCCGAAGGGCATCCTTATGAAGGCATATGTTCCAAAATGACAAGTAAATGCCGTTTTTTCTTGGTCTTCGGGGGAATTGGGATTTAGTAAAACCCAGAATATCTGTCGAGGTAGCAGAAATTTTTTTGGTGGGCTAGCCGCTCAAGGACTTCATCAAGGAATGGTAAGGGAAAATGGTCTTTCCTTGTTGATTTATTCAGTTTTCTATAATCTATGCACATTCTCCAACCAGTAACGGTCCTTGTAGGTACTAGTTCATTCTTATCATTTAAGACAATAGTGGTCCCCCCTTTTTAGGGACCACTTGGACATGACTAACCCACTGAGAGTCTGAAATTGGATAGATAATACCTGCTTTCAAGAGTTTAAGAACTTCAAGGCGAACTACCTCTTTTAGATTTGGGTTCAATTTTCTCTGGTGCTCCCTCGAGGCTTTGAACTCTTTTATCATAGGTAATTTATGCATGCACAGAGTTGGGTTAATGCCTGTTAGGTCAACCATCTTGTACCCAATTGCTTTCTTGTGCTTCCTTAATTTAGTGAGAAGCCTCTCTTCCTGATCATCATTCAAAGAGGAGCTAATGATAACTGGACATAATTTTCCTTCATCTAGGAAGACATGTTTGAGCCCAGTTGGTAGAGTTTTCATTTCCGGGGCTTTGGGTACTTCTGTTGTCTCTAATATGGACACCGATTTCAGTTCTTCAAAAGTGGCTTCTGGGGCTTTTTCAGCCTGCTCCAAGTATTGCCGGTATTGCTGAACTAACTCGTTGGTTGAAAATCCAGCTTCTGGATTTATTAGAGCGTCCTCTAGGGCATCTACTGGTTCTAGATTTGCTTGCTTGAGTTGAGACATTTTATCAATAGCTTCAAGCAAAAAAACCTCTTCGTGGATACTAGGGCTCTTCAGGCTGTTGAAAACCCTAAACTGAACAATTTATTTACCCAACCTCAATATAATTGTGCCAGCCTCAACATCAATTAATGCTCTAGCTGTGGTGAGGAAATGTCTACCGAAAATTATTGGGTACCTTAGGTCTTCTTTTATATCCATAATGACGAAATTACAAGGGACATAAGAGTCCCTCCCCACTCTTACTGGAATATCTTCAATGATTCCCAGGGGTGCATTAATGGTGGAATCAATGAGCTGGATGGTCATTGTTGTAGGCAATAAGTTTATAAACCCCAATCTTTTGCACATGGAAAATGGCATAATTGATATGCTGGCTCCCAAGTCAGCCAATCCCTTTTTACAAGAAGTATTCCCAATAGAGCATTGTATGCCAAAGGAGCCAGGGTCCTTCTATTTTTTCGGCATTTTATTCAAAATGATATCAGAAGTGGTTTGGGCTAGCTTGACAGTTTCATGCTCCTCTGTCATATATTTCTTTGATAGCAAGGTCTTTAGATATTTGGACCAGACTGGGATTTCAGATAAGGCGTTGAGAAAAGGAATATCAACATAAAGTTTCTTCATTGCCTCTTTGAATTTCTAGAATCTAGAGTCTAGTCTGGTTTCCTTTAGCCTACTAGGATAGGGTACCCTTGGCTTATATTGTGGAACCTCTAGTTCTTTGGGACCTTGTTCCTTTTCTTTCCTCTCTTCAACATCTTGACCTAATTCTTCTGTGGGGATGGTTTCAGTTATATCCCTGTCTTCTTGATTAATTGAGGTGGCTTAAGTGAGAGCACGATCAGACCTTGTTGTAACAACATTTAATTGTGTTGGTCTATGTTGGTCGTATCTTGGATTTGCTTCTGGTTGGCCAGTGAAAGTGCCTACTGGAGGTTTTAGCTGAGCTTCTATATGTGCTAACTAAGTTTCCATAGCTTTTTGCTAGGCCTGCTGGTTAGCTAGCATGGTTTGTTGTGATTGCAACATTTGCCTTATCAATGACAGTTCATCAGTCTACTGTGGTGGGGCATTCTTCTGTTGAAATTGAGTGAGTTGTTGTTTCCCTTGAAGTGGCTGTTGTTGAGGTGCCGGCAACTGAGGTTGTTGCGGCTGTTGCAGCTGAGTTTGTTGTAATTGCGGGTGCAGAGGAGGGTGAGTATACTGGTAGTATGTGGAGGGATTTCTTGGGTAGTTGGATCTTTGGAAATTGTTTCTAAGATTCCCTTGATTTTGGTTGTAGTTGCTTTGAAATCTAGGTGGTAGTCTGTTGGAGGATCCACCTTGTGTTTGATGTTGTGGGTTAGCAGTCCCCGCATGATTTCCATATTGAAAACTAGGATGATTTCTCAGTTGATTTGGATTGTAGTAAGCTTGTCCTGGTATGGAATGAATGGAACTTACTTATTCTGGCATTTGATCCTTAGGGTGTTCAATGATCGGCTCATACTGTGGTTGAGGTGGTTGCAAATCCATCATTACATTGTATAGAAGACCACATGACAATGTGGGATGATCTAATGCATGACAGGCCTCGCAAGTTCCTGTGGCTGCTTTAGCTTGTTGGGGGTTCTTCTTTCTGTCATACTCCCCAAATGATGCTTCAAGGGCTTGTTGTTTGTTGGCTATGGTTTTCAAAGCTTCAGCTATGTCTTTCATTTCTATAGATTCTTCATCTTTACAAACCTTTAGAACTCCTCCTGTGGTCGCCCTCCCCCAATTGGATTGATTTTCTACTCCGAGAGTGATGATTCTCCAGGCATCTTCGTAGTTTTTTTCATAAAGTTTCCTCCATATGAGGAATCTAAGAACTTTTTAATTTCATCACTTACTCCCCTATAAAAAGTTTCTATGAGTTGATTTTGTGAGATTCCATGGTGAGGGCATTTCCTCAAGAGTTCTTTGAACCTTTCCCATGAGTCAGCCAGTGACTCTCCCGGCAGTTGAAGGAATTGGTTGATTTGCCCTCTGATTTGGTAGGTTAGTGAAGGTGGGAAGAATTTCTCCAAGAACTTCTCTTCTAAGGGAGCCCAGGTGGTGATTGGATCCCCATCCAAAGAATTGTACCAGCTTAGCGCTCTTCCAGACAAGGTGAAATTGAAGAGTATAAGCATGACTGCGTCCATGGTTGTTCCAGCTTGTGGTACTAGCCTGCAAAGATCCTTGAACCTCTTCAAATGGTCCATGCAGTCATCTCCGGCACTTCCAGAGAATGAGATGCCCTGCATTATTTGGATCCATTGTGTCCTAATCTCAAAATTAGGTGTGTCGATGAGTGGTGGTTGGACTAGATGGTTGTCTTTGTAGTTCTTGGGAATAGCGTAGTCCCTTAGTTGCTTGCTCCTTATAAACAGTTGTGCAGCAGCCTTGGCTGCTTCATTCTCAGCACGGATGCGGGCTTGCTCTTCAGCCCATACTTCAGCCTGAACTTGGGTGTGCATGTCAGCGATGAGTTGCGCTCACTGGGCTGCTATGGCAGCGTTGACCCTTTCCATCACTAGTGCAGATTGGCGTTGATCTTTGACCATTTGTATGTCTCTTTGATGATTAAGTCTAATGCGGCAGTGGAAACTTCTCTCTACCTCAGAGTCTTACTCTAGATCAGGGGAGAATCTGAGATTATGCGTTGGTTGCATACACGTCTTCTACCTGAGTAGAGGAAGAAACACACTTTTCAGATGATGCGGGAGATATGATGAAATTAAGAGAATATGGAGTAATATTAAAGAAAAAGTGTAAAACCCTAACCAACTAGCAAGATGATAAATGAAATTAAAACGTTCCGTTGTCCCCGAAAATGGTGCCAATTTTTTATGGAGCTTCCACTTGTGTGGGATTGCGTGCACCACTAAAAATCCTAAAGATGGTAAGTCTTTAGGTTTAGCCTTGCTTATACTAGATTAAAAACTCCACCCACGTATGCTAGGACACGTGGAAGTCTTATTGTACTATAGTTAAGGGTCGACTCCACAGGACAACGGTCTTGTCAAGATCAATAAGATAGAAAACATTAGAATTTCATTTAACTCCTTAACAGTTGGTATTTAGATCAAATAGTGGTTTGTTTGCTTAAACTAAGTGCAAGTAAAGTAAAAGCAGGAAAGTAAGTAGAAGGGTAAGTTTATGGTCATAAACAATGTTAAGAAACCACTAGGATGTGATCTACTATCACCACCACTACTCATGGATCAAAACATGCATCACAGTCACTTGTCTTGCAAAGAAAAGAGTCTAAACAGTTAGTATCTTTGTAGGCTTAGCTTCCTTTCGAATGACCAACTACGAGAAACGTGGAAGCGTTGCAATGCCATCCATCCCCAGACAAATGGTCACTTACTTTGCATCACTCCCCTCACAAAGTTTGTTCCTCAACTCGTCAAGGTTGCACTTTCATACATCAACTGATTCCATTTCATAGTATGAAAGTGCAACGATGGAGGTGAGTTTACTCCACTTCTTGAGAAACACTCCTAGATATCGAACCAAATGTATCGTGACTATATACAATCTGGAACCAACAAATAGTCGATATTCGAATCTATAAGTATAAACATAGACAATCTGCACTAAAAGATAATAGATAACACAAGTTGGTGATCAAGCAACTAGCATTCATTAAACGATTGATGTTGAACTGGAAAGATAGTGTTTTTCTATTGCAAACTCAAGAATTACAATGTATGAAATGAAGACATGGGTAACGGGGCTACTCCCCGCATCCTAGTGTATGAGACTACTTGCTCATGGCAAGAACAAGGAAGGGGGCGAGAAGAGAGTGAGAGAGCATCATTTCCATGAAGGAGGGAGGAAGGTTGACCCCTTGGAGAGAGGGAGAGCAATGATCTTCACACTTCGTAGCTTGCTTGATGATGAATCCTCCTCTTCCCACCTTCTTTGTCGATGAGAGAGAAAGTAGTTGGAGATGGAGTATGGATCTTAGACCAATAACCTCAGGGTAGTGGATGAAGGATGGAATGGCTCTGGAACAATAGAGACAGCCTTTGGATGTCTGAAAACTTCCTCCTTTGTGAGGACCCTTCAGGTCTTATTTATAGGCTTTGAGTGGAACTCAAACAGTTTGGGAGATTTGAGACCAAACGGCCGTGACGACTGTTTGGACTCTCTCTCAGTTCAGAGACCGTTTGGACTCTCTCGATTTGGAAACCGTTTGAGTCCTCATGGTTTGGAACCATTTGCCTTTATTCGGTCTTAGGACCATTTGACTTTACACGGTCTTGGGACCGTTTGGTGTTCATTCGGTCTTGGAACCGTTTGATGTCCATTCGGTCTCAGGACCATTTGGTGTCCATTCGGTCTCGGGACCGTTTGGTGTCCATTCAGTCTCGGGACCGTTTGATGTCCATTCGGTCTTGGGACCGTTTGGTGTCCATTCGGTCTTGGGACCATTTGATGTCCATTCGGTCTTGGGACCGTTTGGTGTCCATTCGGTCTTGGGACCGTTTGGAGCTTTGGTAATATTTTTTTTGTGCTTTTATGTAAGAAACAAAAGGGGAAAAGTTAGTCTGATGGTATATTTACAATAAGAGGAAAGTTAAAGATTCTATCTAATTTATCTAAGAAGGAGTATGGAAAACTGAGGAAAAGTAGTAAATTAACATCACAAAATGGGAGGTTATCACATAAGGTACATGACCATGATGATTTGATGGTTATGTCCTTTAGACTAATCAATGTACCAATATAATTTATGAATAGGAGGAAAATAGTGTTCAGGTCATGTCTTACAAGTTGTTGAAAAACCACTAGAGGGGGGTGAATAGGGTTTTATGGATATTTTAATAATAATTCAACCAAAACAAACACAATTGAGATAAAAAGAAGGAGACAAGGTGTTTAGAGTGGTTCCAACCTTAGCAAATACTAAGGCAGTCAATCCACTACCCAGTTGCTTACCCAACCGGGATTTTAAAAGTATTTAATTTTATTACCTCACAAGGATATTACATAAAATTACAACACTTTCAACACCCTTTGGACAGCCTTCACCTTGAAGTAGTCTCACCAACCTTGAAGCAGCCTTCCTTGAAGTAACTTCAAGCTCCTCCTTGAAGTAGCCTTCCTCTTGAAGTAGCTTCCCGTTGAGTCAACCTTCTAGAAGTAGTCCAAAGATCTCCTTCTCCACCAATAAGATCAAAAATCTCTCCAATCCACAGCCTCCAACCCTAGGAGTAGCAAGGAGAGTACAAGCAATAAGAAAGAACAAGAAGGGAAATAGAAATTACAATTACCACTTGAAGCACAAGGCTTGATTTCCTATATCAAGCGTATTGATCTCCTAACCAATGAGTATGGAGTGTAGGTTTAGTGGGTAGGAGATGCTAGCCTATAGGACACGAATTTGGAGCAAAGGAAATGAGTAGCAAGTACTAGAGTTGCTCAATTTCTCAAAACAGATTGCCAATTGCAAGTATGTAAGCTCAAGTATTGCACAAGTGTATTTCGGGTGTCCTAAGGCTTGTCTTATTTATAGGAATGGCCTATGAATGCTTTAGGACGTTCTAGACACTTTCTAGGGGGTTCTTAGTGCTCAACTAGCCGTTAGGTAACCATTAGTTGCTTTAACAACGGCTATTTAATTAATTATGAAAAGTGCAGATAGAGACATTCTCGGTCGAAGAATTGTCGACCGAGATCCCAGTCGGTCGAGGTCTTTTTCGACCGAGGGATTGTCTAGAGCAAGTGTATGTCACATTCTGATCCAACTCCCAACTACCTTGTCTGCTGTGTCTAACGGCTACCTGGGTCATTCTCGGTCGAGGAATTTGTCGACCGAGAGTGTCTCGTTCGCGGAGTTTGTCAACCGAGAATGACCCTGTTTCAATGTTTTGAACTAGATACTAAGTGTGTGTATGAGTGTGCAGATGTGACACTATTATAGGGAATGACCTATATAAGTGTTGTGATTGGCTAGGGAAGATCTAATGCTTGATTTACATGTTGTCTAAGTACTTGTACATTATATACTTGTATAAGTTTTTTACATTTGATTACAATCATGAAATTAACACATTGTGAGCATTTAGATCTTCCGAAGTTGTGTCATCCACCTAGTTCCTGCAACACTCAAGTAGCACGTTAGATCCACAAGAATGAAATGTTTGTCATTATCAAAACAAAGGGATTATAATAATGTCCAATTTAGCCGACAATCTCCCCCTTTTTTAAGATGACAAACATTTCCTAAATATAAAATAAGGAAATATAAATCATATGAGTTTCATACCTGAAGTTTACCTATTGTATCCATTCTTGTTTTGCAAGTGTGTGTTGGCTGAGAGATTATGAAACTCATTTTATTTTATGTTTTTTTATTTTATATGATTTCTCCCCCTTTGTCATTTAAAAAAGATAACCAAGATAATCATTAAGTATGACTTTTATTACTCCCCCTTAATTTGATAATTAGATGCTCCCCCTTAATAAGATATTCAATTTTAAAAGCAGGGAAGCAAATCAATTATTGTCAAATTTAGCCACAATTTATTTCTCAATCATTTGCAAAGAATGAGATCCTTTTAGGTTCATTGCATATATTACTCCCCCTGATTGTTATGCTCCACTATAATATTCTTATAGAACAAGGATATGTCCAATTCAAGCCATAGAAAACACTTTTATTCATAACAAATCAGTTCTCATACAACTCATAAGATGAACCATAAATCATGACATACTAGCCTATAAAAAGATAGCCATTACAAACATTACAAAGATAGCCATTCATCTCATGATCTCACTGAAAAGACTGAAGGATTACATCAATTTCTGGGTCTTTTCCAAGAAAGGGCTCAGCTCCATAGTATTTGACCAGTGTCTGCCACTCCAAGGCACCTGTCTTGGTTAAAGCATAAGCCTCCAAAAAGGTGGGAACTGTAAGGACCCTGACCTACATTTAGGGTTTACCCTGTTTGTTTTGCATAACCTTGATGCTTTGGTGCTTGCTAATCACCTTTAGTAGTGATTATGGTTTGGTTGTGATTTGTTGAGAGTTGAAGGTGCTACTTGCAAATAACTCAAGTCTAGGGTTTGTGGGCAAGTTTTCCACCTTGTGAGGTGTTCCTCTCTCTCTTTGCTTCCTCTAATGTAGAGAGGAATGCTTGGGCTCGTTTCTTGAAGTTCTATTGGGCCTGGTTGAGCTTGTTGGGCCTTGAGGTGCCTTGCCTTTGGTTGGTTGGACCCTTGTGTCGGCCAGGAGTGTTTGTATCAGCCAATAAGGGAGTGTGTCGCCCATGGGGTTTGTCGCCCATGACCTTTGACCAAGCTTTGACCTCGTTTGTGTCACCCCTAGTGGACACTTGGTGCTTGATGCTTGCATGTGGCAATAGCCTTGGACATGTGTTTAGGGCTTGCTAGAGTGGTGGCGCGTGCACTAGGACAAGTGTCCCTAGGTGGGCGACACCTTGCTTTGCTCTACCTTGTTTTCTCCTCCATCCCCTTCTATATATGTGTTCTTTTTCTTTTTCTAGGGATCCTTTAGTCTCTTGGTTTCCCCTCTCCCTTGGTGCACGACATACCCTTCTCCCTTGAAAGCTTGGTGGACGACACCCTTGGAGGAGCTAGCTTGGTGGCTGATCCTGCCATGGAGCTTGGAGCTTGCTTAAGCCAGGTTGCATAACTCCTAACCCTAAATACATTACCTCCTTTTCTATGTTTTTATATGTTCCTATGATCTTGTCGGCTATATGCTTTGCTAGTTGGTTCCTTGCTTAAGTTCCTTCTTGTTGGTCGATCCTATGTTCTAGGGTTCTTGGTGAGCAACACTCTCTTCTCTCCTAGGTTTTGAAGAGTGAGCTTGAGTTCTAGTATCATGAGCAACACTCCTCTCTCGTTTAAGTTGAGAGGTGAGCTTGTATTCTAACATCTTGAGCAAGACCCTCCTCTCACCATGGACTTGAAGGGTGAGCTTCGTACTAGTGGTGATCTTTGCTAGGATTGTCCTTGTGTTGGCCTTTATGATCTGGGGGAGGTGTTGCCTGATATCCCTCTTATCCTTGAGCTTTGAACAAGACCTGTTGTGATTGTGACAGGTGTTACCTTGGTCCCGACTTGGTGTGTGTCGTGCATCCCACCTTGGTGAGTAACCTGTCGGATACCTTAGTTCTGTGATGGTTTGATGACGTTGTGGGGGAGGTTTGTAGCTGGTTATCTAGTTAGGGTGTTGTGTCGGGCGTCACATGTCTGGTTACTGCCTTGTGTGTCGGGCATCATACCATGCTGAGATGACCTGTCCGATACACCTTGGTTAAGTGTTTGCCTTGTGCTGTTATACCTTGACCGATGGGGCGTTGTGGTTTGGTTTTGTGATGGGCGTCACACTAGAGGGAGTTCCCTACCCGACAGAGCGTCTCTTGGTATCCTTGGCCGTTGCACGATATGCCTCATAAGGCCTTGCTGCATGATATACCAGTGTTGCACAACGCAGCATTGCACGTCACCGAGTATGCTTGGCCGACACATGTTGACCGATATGAGTTGGGCGATAGGGTGAACCCTGCCCGATACAGCTTATAGTGAGGGTTCTTGGTGCTTTTAGTGAGGATTCCGCTTATCACGGAAAGTCGTTATGATGGATTATATTCTTGTTAAACGATGGTGACTCTTTGCATGCTTAATAGTATTCACCATGGTAAAGCTTGTTCATCTAAACTTAACATGGATATACACACGAATGTGATCACCTTGATTATCTGTATAATGCTAAGGATAATAATGAGAATGTAATGTGGGTTGCTTAATAATGTACCTTATGCATATGATCATAGGTTGATGCATGATTAAAAGTATATCTAATCATTAATGTCACCTTATTTTGATAGCATGGTCCTTCTGTTAAGCCTATGATTATTGTGTACACTAACCATGCAGGTGATGCTTAACTAAGTAAAAGGCTATGAGAGGTATATATATGTGATGAGTAACATTGCTTTGATAAGTTACTCTCGATGATGAAATCACATGTATGATGTGTTGGAATGCTATCCCATGATGATGATGTAAGCCTTGAGAGGCAGTGGCACTATGTGATGAGGGATTGAGATCCCATGGCATGTGATGATCCTTGAGATGGATTTAGATGATTGGCAAGAGGCCAAGTGATAACATGTACTGCTAGATCCTTGTGTTGGATCAGGATGATGTGATTACAATAAAAGCATAACATTGAGTTTTATGTTGTTTATTTCCTATTATAGTTACATGTTATATAACTTGGTTGAATCTTGCAATCCATATAAAAGATACTAATTAATCACAGTGGAATATATCATGTAGTTGACATGGCCATAAATCCATCATCGTCAGGAGCTGGTGATGGTGAAACAGGTTCTCCTATGGGTTAACCCGGAGCGCATATTGTTGAGTATGTGAGGTTTCTCCTAGCCTAAAGTGAGGAGGTAAGAGTGCAACTTTAGTTGTAGACTCTAGGGTGCGGATTCAGGCCCGTAGCTCAAGTATGTGAAGAGCATGGTGAACAGGCCCATGGCTCAGGATATGTGATATGTGGAGCATGAATGCGTTCATGGCTCAGAGCACGGTGATTAGGCATGTGGCTCAGTTTCACTAGCACCGATACCTGTACCGAGGCGGGCTAGGCAGAGGGTAGCCTGACCCTGTGGCTAAGACCACATCAGCATGAGACTGCGGTCCTACTTATGTTGTACTCGTACACTGACTACGAGGTGGGAGGTCGTGGAGTCTGGCTCTTCTATGTGACCTTGTATGGAACCGGCTTCGGATTTTGCAGCCGTCGGTTGGATTTGAACGGTACAGTTCACTTCCTCAGGGCATAAAAATACATAATCCAGCCGCGTAGTATTTATTGCTTAAGGCAAAACACAAAACATTGGTTGAGGCATTGTTTGCGTAGTTAACCTTGTTATACATACAGTTACTTATATGTTCCTCATGTTATGCGATAAGATTTTATAATATTATGTTCCATAAAGAGACAGTTGATGATATGTCTTCCATACATCCTGGTAAGCTTGATGGTACAAATTGTCTTGCTGTATAGACTGCTATTATTCTACGTTTTACTATTTATCTTCTATTGTTGCTTTATCCTTCTGGTTTTATAGTTTCGGCGGGGAGTTATGTTTCTCGATGGGGCAATGTTCGATTGTCTCACCCCGCTGGGTTTTCAGGTGTTCGAGCTAGACGTGGTGGTGGTCACGGAGTTGCGGACGAGCAGCAAGATGAGCAGTAGAAGGCAAGCAATGGATATGCTGCTGTTTTGGATGTTTTGTAGTAGAGTCTAGAGTCATCCATGTACTCTCAGGTCCTTGGAGGTGTTTGACGTCGCTTCACGATGTATAATTGTTGATGTTTTGTGTATCCTTCTATGTATGTATAACAGGTGATGAATTCATGTGATGGTTGGACAGTTGTTCCTCTAAGCTGTGGACATGTATTAGATCTTGTATATGTTTATATAACCTGTTTCTTTGCAGGATGAGGACTTGACTGTAATAGTTTCTCAGTTTATCAACTTTCCGCAATCGTTGTTAATTAACCCATGTTTTAGTAATCTGTGGTTATGGTGTTTTCCACACATTTTCGTGTAACACCTCGCTGTCTATGTGATAGTGGGATGTGTTGCCACAAGTTTTTGGTATCAGAGCTCTAGGTTCGCTAAGTCTACAGGGATTTAGGACTAGGTTGAGTCTGTTCTTGTGAGTTTTCCAGATTTTCTTATGATCATCTTCTGCCCTCAGCGGAAGAAAAGTCAAGATTTCTGGAAACCATGAAGAACATGCTCCTGAGTATAGCGATGATGCATCAGTTGATGGAGCTTTTGGGCAGGCACATGAAGATCGGGTGCCTGAGGTCCCCCAACCTAACCCATCCATTCTTGAACATCCTACCTATCAACAACTTATGGGACAGATGATGGATATGATGAATCTCATAGTTGAGCGATTGCCAGTGCCTCCTCCGAGGGCACATGCTCCCCATGGAGAAGCATCGGGTATTGGGAAGACCTTCGAGCGGCTTCGCCGAGTCGGAGCTTCAGATTATGATGGAACGGATGATCCAGTGGATGTAGATCTGTGGCTGACGAATCTTGAGAAGGCTTTCCGGATCCTTGACATCCCCGAAGCTGACAAAATAAAGCACGTTGTCTACCTTCTGAAAGGTAGTGCTGGTCACTGGTGGACCATCGAGGAAGAGAAGCAGCCTGGTGAGGTGATCTATTGGGAAGTTTTTCGGCACGAGTTCATCAGCAGATACTTCCCAAAGACGTATCTGGATGAGAAGATCAGTCAGTTCGAGCGCCTGCGACAAGGAACGATGAACATCAGCGAGTATGAGGCCAAATTCATGGATCTGTTGAGGTTTTGTCCTCATATGGCAGCGACAGATGAGGAGCGGATCAGACGTTTCGAGAAGGGTCTGAGTTCTGAGCTGACAACACCTATTTCTGCGTTGGAGAATAGAGAGCGGTTTGCTACATTTGTGGAATCCGTCCAGAGGATCGAACGATCAATAAGGGAGAAAAGAGAATCCATGTCTCACAAAAGGCATGCTCAGTTCCAGGGACAAAGGTTTGGTGGCTTCAAGAAGCCCAGGTTTTCAACACCTTTTGTGATGAGAGGTTCCAGTGTACCATCGCAGTGGTCTCTGAGTAAAGGAAGAGGTTATGTTTCCTCACCGTCGAGGGCACATAGTACAGCTTTAGTGGTAGTAACAGGGCCATTTAGGCCACAGTTCGATGATAGGGTATGCCATCTGTGTGGTCAGACCGGGCATTTCAGGTTGAATTGCTCGAACAGAGATGTTGAAGTGACACAACAGCCGAGGCAGAATCCACAAGGGTCAAATCGACAATAGCCTAGTGGTAGCAGAGGATGAGGATGCGGTCAAGCATCGCAAGATGGATCATCTACTCAAGGGAGCAAATGACGTAGACAACAAGCAACGACTCGATTCTACGCTATGAATCAGCTGGAGGCGATAGTCAACCCGCGAGTGGTGACAGGTCAGATGGAGTTATTTCATTCTGATATGTCTTCTTCTTGCTTTATATCTGTTCTGGTTGACCCGGGTGCTACACACTCTTTTATCACCTATAGTATGATTGAAAACTGTCATTTACCTGTTAGTCGTAAGAAGGATAGTTTGTTGTTAGAAACCCCTCTTGATGGTTCCTCGTTGTTTCAAGAAGAGTGTTCATCTTGTGTCTTGACTTTTTCGGGACACCGCATCCAAGTGGATCTTATACCACTTGATATGTATGGTTTCGATGTTATCCTTGGAATGGATACCTTAGAGAAGTATAAGGTTTTTTTGGACTGTGGTTCCAAACAAGCTGTGTTTGATGATGCGGGAGAGAAGTGGATCTTCCAGGGAGATAGGAAGATTCTTCCAACATGTCTGGTATCAGCTATGGTGGCAGAGAAGTTGCTATGACAAGGATGTGAGGTGTTCTTAGCTCACGTAGTGGATATTGTTGTAGCTACCAAGGCAAAAGGTCCTAGTCTTAAAGAGGTGTCAGTTGTCCGAGAGTTTGCCGATGTGTTACCTGATGATTTTCCTGGTGTTCCTCCGCCCTGGGAGATTGATTTCGAGATCAATCTGGTCCCAGGTACGCAGCCAGTTGCATAGACACCGTATAGAATGGCTCCAGTAGAGATGGCAGAGCTTAAGAAGCAGTTACAAGAGTTGTTGGAGAAAGGTTTCATCTGACCGAGTACGTCGCCTTGGGGTGCTCCAGTGTTGTTCGTTAAGAAAAAGGATGGATCGATGCGGTTGTGTATAGACTACCGACAGTTGAACAAAGTCACGATCAAGAACAAGTACCCGTTGCCGAGGATAGATGATCTGTTCGATCATTTGCGTGGTGCTACAGTGTTTTCGAAGATCGATCTACGGTCCGGTTACCATTAGTTGAGGATTAAGGCGGATGACATACCAAAGTCAGCTTTCAGAATGAGGTATGGTCACTTCGAGTTTGTGGTTATGCCGTTCGGGCTAACCAATGCACCTGCTGCTTTCATGGACCTGATGAACAGATTGTTCCGTCCGTTCTTAGATCAGTTTGTCGTAGTCTTTATAGATGACATTTTGATCTATAATCGGGACAAGCAAGAGCATGAGCGACATCTTCAACAAGAGTTGACTCTTCTTCGCCAACATCAGCTGTATGCCAAGTTCAGTAAGTGTGAATTCTAGTTAGAAGAAGTGACTTTCTTAGTTAATGCGATATCTGCTGAAGAAGTCAAGGTAGATCCAAAGAAGGTGGAATCCGTTGCAGATTGGGAACAGTCGAAGACGCCAATAGAAGTTCGTAGTTTCTTGGGTTTAGCAGGTTACTACCGGAGATTTATCAAAGACTTCAGTGCGATTACGTTGCCAATGATGAAGTTGACTAGAAAGGATGTACCTTTTGTTTGGGATGATCGTTGCCAGCAAGATTTCCAAAGGTTGAAGGAGAAGCTAACTAGTGTGCCAGTGTTAGTGCTGTCAGAGCCTGGAAAGGGCTACGTTGTATTCTGCGATGCTTCCAAGAAAGGTTTGGGTTGTGTGCTAATGCAGGAAGATCATGTGGTTTCTTTTGCTTCGCGACAACTTAAGAAACATGAGGAGAACTATCTGACTCATGACTTAGAGTTGGCAGCAGTGGTTCATGCGTTAAAGATTTGGAGACATTATCTCTACGGGGAAGTGTGTCAGATCTTTACTGATCATAAGAATCTGAAGTACATATTTTCACAGCATGAGTTGAACATGTGACAGCATCGATGGATGGAGTTAATCAATCATTACAACTGCACCATCGAGTATCATCCTGGTAAAGTGAATGTGGTAGCTGATGCGCTTAGCCGAAAGTCTTCTTCTCCTTCTACAAAAAAGAAGGCACAGTTAAGTTCCCTGGTATGCAATAGACGTGATATGTTTGTTTCTTTGTGACAGATGAATGTACAGATCAAAGTTTCTTCGTTAGCTGGACTTTTAGCACAGATGCAAGTCAAGCCTATGCTGAGACAGCAGATCAAAGATGCACAACAAACAGATGATGCGGTACAGTTGATCAGATCAGAGTTCGGCAGCAAAAAGTGTGATGGGTTCCATGAGTCTGAGGATGGACTAGTTTGCTACCGTGATAGGATGGTGGTTCCCGATGCCGATGATCTGTGAAAGTTAGTGCTCGAGGAAGCACACACATCGATGTATGCTATGCATCTAGGTGTCACCAAGATGTATCATAGTCTGAAAGACTTGTATTGGTGGCCCGACTTGAAGAAAGATGTAGCTGAGTTCGTGGCAAGATGTGCGGTATGTCAGCAAGTGAAGGATGAACATCAGAAGCCGGCAGGTACGTTGCAACCCTTACCAATACCGTAGTGGAAATGGGATCATATAACCATGGATTTCGTAGTTGGTCTACCCAGGACAACTAGGAATCATGATTCCATTTGGGTGATAGTGGACAGATTGACGAAGTCTGCCCATTTCCTACCAGTAAAAATGACGTATACAACCAAAAATCTCACTCAAGTATATGTGGATGAGATAGTATGTTTCATGGTGTTCTAGCAACGATAGTTTCTGACAGAGGTCCCCAGTTCACGAGTCATTTCTGAGAACAATTGCACAAAGTGTTGGGAACGCAGTTGAGGTTTAGTACTGTGTTTCACCCGCAGACAGATGGACAGTCTGAGAGGATTATTCATACTTTGGAGGATATGTAGTTTCTAGGTTGTTGGGACGTGCATCTCAGTTTGATAGAGTTTTCCTACAACAACAGTTATCAGCGGAGCATTGACATGGCTCCTTATGAGGCTTTGTATGGAAGGAAGTGCAGATCCCCTTTGTGTTGGTATGAGTCTGGTGAGTATCAACTGTTAGGTCCTGAGTTAGTACAACAGACAATAGAAAAGACCAAGGTGATACAACAATAGTTGAAAGCGGCACAGGACATGCATAAGTCTTATGTAGACAATCGCCGACAACCTTTGGAGTTACAAGTAGGAGACAAAGTGTACCTTAAGGTCTCTTCATGTAAAGGTGTGCTAAGGTTTTGCCGGAAGGGTAAGCTAGAACCCAGGTATATGGGGCCTTACCCAGTCATAGCATGCGTTGGTAAAGTAGCTTATGAGTTAGAGCTGCCGACAGAGTTGCACATGTTACATCCAGTGTTCCATGTCAGTTTGTTGAAGAAAAGTCATCTAGATTCGGGAACAATGATACAACAAATCGAAGTTGAGCTTGATGAAGATGTGACCTACGAGGAAGGTCCTATGGCAATCCTTGACAGAAGGGTTAAGAAGCTGAAGAGGAAGGACCTGGTTCTTATAACATCCCTGACCTGGGTTATAAACTAACCCTAGGTGTTTTGCCTAAATATGTAATTAAACTCTTGTGATTATCTTTTGGCATGTAATTAAGTTCCTAAGGAACATACATTTTCATTTATGTCCCTTTTAAACAATGGTTGTAGTATTGTTTGGTAATATAGGGACCTATGTGCAAATTATCCACTTAAGGGGTTTAACTTGCAAATTTCACAATTTAAGATGTTCCTCTGATGATGAGATATCATATGAGTGGATATGATGAGGTAAGATGGATTTCCCAAGCTTGGGCATCAAGATGCAGCTTGTGGAATGATCCTTATGCTTAAAAACCCTAATTTGGATTATAGTGCAATTTACCCAAATGTGGGGTGCAACTTATAAAATACACTATCTAGAACATCTTTTATGACTCTTGACATCATTTAGAGTAAAAAATGATGAAAGGGACACATGAATGAGTGATCAGATAAGAAAAATAATCTTTGTGCATTAAATTCACTAAGTATGAGGATGGAGACTTGTCATATATGAACTATAGTTGAAAGTTGATTTTCTTTACCCTTAGATCTAGAGTTTTGATGAGATTTACATAAGTTTTGATAGCTTGGGCGTGCCTTAGAAACAAGGAGGGACTTAGGTGAGAATTTCATGTTTTAGAGGTCCTTATGGTGGTAAATGGCCTAGAGTATATAAGCCTTCACCCTTGCAAACCAAGTGAACGTATCCTTTATCCTCTTCATTTCTCATCTTTCTCAAAATGGCCAAGGCAGAGATCTGGACCTTAGGGAGACAACCAACGAGTGCTAAGGTGAGTAGGAACCATCTTCAAGCTCGAATTCATGGAGGAATTCTTCTTAAAAGGTTGGTTCTATGGTTAACTCACTTAGATTCTTTGTTTTAGCCGACCATTCCCATCTTTTCCTTGAAGAAACAGCCTTGGATGACCTGTGGAGCTCAAGACGCCATTAAAGGCTTGAAGCTTGTAAGCTTGGAGCTCTAGGAACCACGTTTGAGGTGGGTTTTATAACTCTAAACTCCTAGCTTTATTATGCATATCTTTGTTCTTACTTTTTGTGCTTAGTTCTTCTTCTACCTCCCTTCTTCCTTGCACTTTTGCAAGCAAAACGGTGGTGTAACCGACCTGAACAGAGGCTGAGGATGATGGGTGTGGATTCCTAGGTAACTTTATCAAACGACCTTGGACCCTTTTGGTCCAAACGGTTGCAACCCATTTTAGGTCAAACGGTTTCAACCCGTTTGATCTCAAACGATCTTGCAAGATCGTTTGGATCAAAACGGTCTCAAGACCATTTGATAGGGTTGACCAAGGGACGACCGTTTGAGGGTCTGTTCATAATATATTTATTTTCATTTCTACAAAGAATTATAATCTAATTCCTAACCAATTGAGAGTTGAAGGCACTTTAACACCCTAACCCTAATCGGGTTGAAATTGCTGATTTCAAGTATAGATCTTGTTGAGTTTTGGGTTGAAGGACCCAAACGGGTTCAAAACCATTTGGGGGTTCATCCAAACGGTCTCACACTCGTTTAGTGACACTCAAAGACCGTTTGGAGGTCTAGGGTTAAGGAAATTTGATGGTTTGAGGGTCCAATTTCAATAGGTTGATGAATTGATAAAAATGCTGATTTTAGATCTATTTAGTGTTCAACCCTTATCCAACCGACTTGGTTTTTGGTCAAACTTTGGGAAAACGGTCTCAAGACCGTTTGGAGGTCACCCAAACGATCTCAAGACCGTTTGGGCCAAGTTTGGGCCCAATTGGAGGTCAATTGATAGGTTCAACCTTGATTTGATTCACATTGTTGAACATTGACGGTTATCCGATTGAAACCCTAATTGAGATAGACTTAACCCTAGTTGGCTTTCAATTGAGGGTCAATTTGGTGTCCAATTGGTTAAGGCTAATCCTAATTGACTCAATTTGTAAGTGGTTAACATGGCTTTAGCCAATTGAAGGCTTCAACATAGGAAATCCTATTCAAACATAACCTTTGTGTCACCTTTTATGTTCATGCGGTTTGAACCCATGTAGGTCCACACTCGTTTAAGCCCAAACAAGTTCACACTCGTTTAGGCTTAAATGGGTCCACACTCGTTTAAGGTCAAATGGGTTCACACTCGTTTAGGCTCAAACGGGTTCACACCCGTTTAAGCTCAAACGGGTTCACACCCGTTTAAGGTCAAATGGGTTCACACCCCTTTAAGGTCAAATGGGTTCACACTCGTTTAAGGTCAAGTGGTTCCACACTCGTTTAAGGCTCAAATGGGTTCAAGGTCATTTGAGATTAAATGAGTTCAAGGTCGTTTAAAACCTAAATGGGTTGAAGGTTGAAGGTTAAACCCTAAACCAATTGGAGATTTTCAAGGTTGTTTATACTTAATGACTTGAAGGTGTAAATGGTTCAATGATGATCTAATCTAAACTCTAATGGTAACTTAAGATATTAAGGGACTAAGTGACCAATGAATTGACCCATGATGATGATCAATGGGTAAATTACCAAAATGCCCTTGAGGGGTTAATTTGAGTGATACCTTGTTCTAATCAAACCCTAATCACTAGATAGTGATGATTTGGTTTATGTTAACCAAGGATGACTTGACCCAACCTATCTAGAGTGGTGTAATCACCATCTACTAGTGAGAGGAGAGAGAAAGTACCAGTTATGGTCAAAACTCAAGTAAAATACCTTCAATGTACTTGAATATGCAAGATTAGGTATGATCCACTTATGTGAGATCATGGAAACCCTAAATATGATAATTGGTGAATCTTAATCTTATCCGAGGTCTTTAATGATGATGTTTCTCATACATGGTGATGTTATGAGATTAATTCACCATGTAATGTGAATAGTAAACCCTAATTCTAGGGTGATGACATGTAATGTGAATAGTAAACCCTAATTGATGAAAATCAGGGAATCTAACCCTTGTAAGAATATGAGGGTACAACTCTTAATATGAACTGCTTACTATTATTAGTTGAATTAACCATGCAGGTTCTTATACATGATGATGATCATATCCAGGTAAGGATTATGATTTCATGTTCATTGAAAGCATGTTATTAGCTTTATGAATAATGACTTATGCTAATGCCTAGTAAGTGACATCTTATGAGATTGATGGGCTGTGAGAGCCATGAGTATCATCAAGGTCATGCTTGACAGATGACTTGTGAAGAGATAACTGAGAAATGATGATTACGTGAATTAGACTTGATACATTTAGTATTCTACTTTCATAGCTGCTGTTCTAATGATTAATGTTTGAGAACATGTATGATGTTAAAAGAATACTGAAATGTACCTAACTAATCAAGTATAATCATACCACGTAGAGCCCTGATCATAGATCCATCATTGTCAGGAGTTAAATGATGGTAAAATAGGTTTTCCTAAGGGAACTCTTGGATCACATACTTTTGAGTATGTGGGGAATATGGATGTGAATACCCTTACATCCTAGTGTAGAAATTGATGTAGATGTACTTTAATCTATCAATCCTTCACTATGTGTTTATGCCGGGTGATGTAATACTATTCTCCCGAGGAAATCTTTCATACCGCATCGATGAGAGATAAACAAGAAATCTTTCGATGGCGAAGAGAGTACATAATGCCACTGTGACTCTAATAGCGTAGTACCAGAATACCTTGGTAAGCTATAGTAGCAGAAACACTAGATGTCCTGCATGTTTATCCTCATTCTGACTGAGGTAGTTGAAGGTCATGAGAATCCGGCTCTTTCGATGACCTAGTATGATACCGATGTGACTTACTAGTGATCGGTTGGAGCATGAGCGGTATACCTCATCTTCGCAGGGCATAATGATGTTTGTAAAAAATATTCAACCGCGTAGCATAACTGCTTAGGTTGAACTACGAAGAACATTGATTGATATTACATTGCTTGCATTTAAATATCATGTTCAAGTATTAGTATACATGTTCTTCATATTCCTTAAATATCGTTGTTCTAATTGATAACAATCTGCTGTTGATCACCTTAAAGCTTTTATTGCTTATGTTGCTCTTTGATTGCTATAATAAAGCTTCTGGCGGAGAGTTATAACTCTCGTTGGGACAATTATTTAAAATTGTCTCACCCCATAGATTTCAACTTTTTAGGTGGTCGTCGAGGACGAAGGAACCAGTCTGCAGGTGATCAGAATCAGCAGTAAGAGCACCAGGGGCAGCAGTGAATCTCAGGTGGAGATACTGACTGCTAAGTCATGTAGTTAGAAAGTCTTATGTCGTCTGTGTACTCTCAGGTCCTTGGAGTCTTTTGGTCTGAGATTTTGGGTTTTAAATCTTGACATTTTGTATCTGGCTGTGTATAATCACTCATGAAGTGATCTAACAGAGATGTAATCTGTTTACCTTGTTTCTTATAAAAGGAGTTTCATGATTTCAGGATCTTGTCTCAAAAAGTTTTAATTTCTGATGATTTTCGTATTCCGCTGTTAATTGAATCGCTTCCACTATGTTTATCTTGTGTTTTGGAGATCAGAGCCCACAGTTCTTGTGAAGGTTCTTTGGCATCATTGTGGCATTGAGGAAGCCACGTGGGAGCTTGAGGAAGAGATGAGGAGGAAGTATCCCTCACTTTTCTCTTCGGATTTCGGGGGCGAAATCCCTTGAAGGGGGTTATCTTGTAAGGACCCTGACCTTCGTTTAGGGTTTACCCTGTTTGTTTTGCATAACCTTGATGATTTGGTGCTTGCTAATCACCTTTAGTAGTGATTATGGTTTGGTTGTGCTTTGTTGAGAGTTGAAGGTGCTACTTGCAAATAACCCGAGTCTGGGGTTTGTGGGCAAGTTTGCCACCTTGTGAGGTGTTCCTCTCTCTCTTTACTTCCTCTAATGTAGAGAGGAAGGCTTGGGCTCGTTGCTTGAAGTTCTGTTGGGCCTGGTTGAGCTTGTTGGGCCTTGAGGTGCCTTGCCTTTGGTTGGTTGGACCCTTGTGTCAGCCAGGAGTGTTTGTATCGGCCAAGAAGGGAGTGTGTCGCCCATGGGGTGTGTCGCCCATGACCTTTGACCAAGCTTTGACCTCGTTTGTGTCACCACTAGTGGACACTTGGTGCTTTATGCTTACATGTGGCAATAGCCTTGGACATGTGTTTAGGGCTTGCTAGAGTGGTGGCTCATGCACTAGGACAAGTGTCCCTAGGTGGGCGACACCTTGCTTTGCTCTACCTTGTTTTCTCCTCCATCCCCTTCTATATATGTGTTCTTTTTCTCTTGCTAGGGATCCTTTAGTCTCTTGGTTTCCCCTCTCCCTTGGTACACGACATACCCTTCTCCCTTGCAAGCTTGGTGGACGACACCCTTGGAGGAGCTAGCTTGGTGGCTGATCCTGCCTTGGAGCTTGGAGCTTGCTTAAGGCGGGTTGCATAACTCCTAACCCTAAATACATTACCTCCTTTTCTATGTTCTTATATGTTGCTATGATCTTGTCGGCTATATGCTTTGCTAGTTGGTTCCTTTCTTAAGTTCCTTCTTCTTGGCCGATCCATTGTTCTAGGGTTCTTGGTGAGAAACACTCTCTTCTCTCCTAGGTTTTGAGGAGTGAGCTTGAGTTCTAGTATCATGAGCAACACTCCTCTCTTGTTTAAGTTGAGAGGTGAGCTTGTATTCTAGCAGCTTGAGAAACACCCTCCTCTCACCATGGACTTGAAGGGTGAGCTTCGTACTAGTGGTGATCTTTACTAGGATTTTCCTTGTGTTGGCCTTTATGATCTGGGGGAGGTGTTGCCCGATATCCCTCTTGTCCTTGAGCTTTGAACAAGACCTGTTGTGACTGTGACAGGTGTTACCTTGGTCCCGGCTTGGTGTGTGTCGTGCATCCCACCTTGGTGAGTAACCTGTCTGATACCTTAGTTCTGTGATGGTTTGATGACGTTGTGGGGGAGGTTTGTAGCTGGTTATCTAGTTAGGGTGTTGTGTCGGGCGTCACACGCCTAGTTCCTGCCTTGTGTGTCGGGCGTCATACCATGCTGAGATGACCTGTCCAATACACCTTGGTTAAGTGTTTGCCTTGTGCTGTTATACCTTGACCGATGGGGAATTGTGGTTTGGTTCTGTGACGGGCATCACAATAGAGGGAGTTCCCTGCCCGACAGAGCGTCTCTTGGTATCCTTTTCCATTACACGATATGCCTCATAAGGCCTTGCTGCACGATATATCAGTGCTGCACAATGCAGCGTTGCACGTCACCGAGTATGCTTGGCCGACACATGTTGACCGATATGAGTTGGGCGATAGGGTGAACCCTGCCCGATACTGCTTATAGTGAGGATTCCGCCTATCACGGAAAGTTGTTATGATGGATTATATTCTTGTTAAACGATGGTGACTCTTTGCATGCTTAATAGTATTCACCATGGTAAAGCTTGTTCATCTAAACTTAACATGGCTATACACATGAATGTGATCACCTTGATTATCTGTATAATGCTAAGGATAATAATGAGCATGTAATGTGGGTTGCACAATAATGTACCTTATGCATATGATCATAGGTTGATGCATGATTAAGAAAGTATATCTAATCATTAATGTCACCTTATTTTGATAGCATGGTCCTTCTGTTAAGCCTATGATTATTGTGTACACTAACCATGCAGGTGATGCTTAGCCAAGTAAAAGGCTATGAGAGGTATATATATGTGATGAGTAACATTGCTTTGATAAGTTACTCTCGATGATGAAATCACATGTATGATGTGTTGGAATGCTATCCCATGATGATGATGTAAGCCTTGAGAGGCAGTGGCACTATGTGATGAGGGATTGAGATCCCATGGCATGTGATGATCCTTGAGATGGATCTGGATGATTGGCAAGAGACCAAGTGATAACATGTACTGCTGGATCCTTGTGATGGATCAGGATGATGTGATTACAATAAAAAGCATAACATTGAGTTTTATGTTGTTTATTTCATGTTATAGTTACATGTTATATAACTTGATTGAATCTTGCAATCCATATAAAAGATACTAATTAATCACAGTGGAATATATCATGTAGTTGCCCTTGCCATAGATCCATCATCGTCAGGAGCTGGTGATGGTAAAATGGGTTCTCCTACGGGTTAACCCGGAGCGCATATTGTTGAGTATGAGAGGTTTCTCCTAGCCTAAAGTGAGGAGGTAAGAGTGCAACTTCGGTTGTAGACTCCAGGATGCAGATTCAGACCCGTAGCCCAAGTATGTGAAGAGCATGGTGAACAGGCCCATGGCTCAGGATATGTGATATGTGGAGCATGAATGCGTTCATGGCTCAGAGCACGGTGATCAGGCCCATGGCTCAGTTTCACTAGCACTGATACATGTACCGAGGCGGGCTAGGCAGAGGGTAGCCTGACCCTGTGGCTAAGACCACTTCAGCATGAGAGTGCGGTCCTGCTTGTGTTGTACTCGTACACTGACTACGAGGTGGGAGGTCGTGGAGTCCGTCTCTTCCATGTGACCTTGTATGGCACCGGCTCCGGGTTTCGCAACCGTCAGTTGGATTTGAACGGTACGGTTCACTTTCTCAGGGCATAAAAATATGTAATCCAGCCGCATAGTATTCATTCCTTAAGGCAAAACACGGAACATTGGTTGAGGCCTTGTTTGCGTAGTTAACCTTGTTATACATACAATTACTTATATGTTCCTCATGTTATGCGATAAGATTTTATAATCTTATTTTCCATAAAGAGACAGTTGATGATATGTCTTCCATACAGCCTGGTAAGCTTGATGGTATGAATAGTCTTGCGGTATAGACTGTTATTATTCTACATTTTACTATTTATCTTATGCTATTGCTTTATCCTTCTGGTTTTATAGTTTCGGCGGGGAGTTATGTTTCTTGCTGGGACAATGTTCGATTGTCTCACCCCGCTGGGTTTTCAGGTGTTCGAGCTAGACGTGGTGGTGGTCGCGGAGTTGCGGTCGAGCAGCAAGACGAGCAGTAGAAGGCAAGCAATGAATATGCTGCTGTTTTGGATGTTTTGTAGTAGAGTCTAGAGTCATCCTTGTACTCTCAGGTCCTTGGAGGTGTTTGATGTTGCTTCACGATGTATAAACATTGATGTTTTGTGTATCCTGCTTTGTATGTATAACAGGTGATGAATTCATGTGATGGTTGGACAGCTGTTCCTCTAAGCTGTGGACACGTATTAGATCTTGTATATGTTTATATAACCTGTTTCTTTGCAGGATGAGGACTTGAATGTAATAGTTTCTCAGTTTATCAACTTTCCACAATCGGTTTTAATTAACCCATGTTTTAGTAATCTGTGTTTATGGTGTTTTCCACACATTTTCGCGTAACACCTTGTTGTCTATGTGATAGTGGGATGTGTTTCCACAGGAACACGATCAAATCGAAAGTGGGTAGCAATATCTTGGAGTTGGATGGGAGAAAACTGAGTATGAGTGAGGTCAGGAGAAGGTAAAGGTGGAATTTGATAGTAATTGTAGGATGGATTGTATGGGTTTAGCATGCCAGGATTAAGTGAATAAGGATATTCATCAGGTTGTTTAGGAGAAAGGGCTTGCATCCTTTGATTTAAATAAGACATGGCATGATGATTGTAATCTAATTGCCTACTTAGGTGATATTGATAACCAACAATATATGTCAAAGTGTTGGTGATAGGATCATGAGGTAGGCTAGTAGGAGGAGGTGGTGGAGGTATGTCTTGGGTGGATGGCTCCCCTTCAGTCCTAGCCCTTTTGTGTCCAAAATCAATCCCCATCTTCTCTACTGTATTTTTACTTATCTTTTGGGGTTTCCTATCCCATGTATAACCTAGGTCCTCAATATTCTTCTTAAGAAAATGTTGAGTAATTTGGCAAACAAAATTGGCATAAGGTGGATTGCCAAAGAATTCAACCATATTCTTAAGAATGAGACGAATGAAATTGATAGGGATACCTTTTAGGATGGAATAGATAAGGTACATGCGAAAAGTAGGTACTTCAGATTTATTTGCCCTAGGATGGATATTTGTGGCAACAATGAGGTTTATTATCCTAGCTTCAAGTTTTAAATTGATGGCATAATATGTACCCCTATCTTCATGGCAAGTGGTATTTGATAGAAAAATGGCTCTTTTAATGTCACTTAAACTAGTGGTAGTTTCATCTTGAGAAAGCTTATTTAGTGGATTTCCGGTGGTGAGATCAATAAACTCTTTATAGTCTTCTATATCTATGTTAAGCATGCTAAGAATGCCCTCCTCGGAAAAATGAAATCCATACCCACTAACCATAGAAGATAAGGAATCATGGTCAGGATGTGGGGATAGGTTGGCATAGAATTCATTAACTACTTGTGAGGAGTAGGAATGGAAGGAAGGATTCAGAAATTCAGACAGATGTTGCACCTCAAATATTTCCTCAAGATCAATAATGGTGTGGAAGTCCATGACGTCGACCGGCCGTCGTGGAAGAGGGGTCCTTGAGGATAGCCTGAGGTAGCGATCGTCGGCAGCTGCGTCATTGAATGGAACGTCGTTGATGATCGTCAGTGCCGAGGAGACCGTCCTTGCCTTCCTAGCTGCGACTTACTTCTTTCCACACGATGATGAGGAAGCCATCTTGTTGCTTTGAAGTGGAGAAGAAGCAAGGAAAGATTTGGGTGTATAGAAGCTAACAATTCGTATTAGAATGCACTAGAGAAGAGCTAGAGAAATGAGAATGTGAGTTTGTGAAGAATGGGGTCGTTTTGGTCTCTATTTATAGCAAAACAGAACCCATTTCGGTCGACAATTTTTCTACCGACGACCGCAACGGTCGTTTCTGTAGACGCTCCTCTCAGTCGTCCAACGGTCGATCAAAAATCAGCCGTTGCAATTTTTTTGAAATTTATATTTTAATCAGAAGATTGCCTTTTAATTCACACGGATGGGGGTTCACAAAGTTGGTCTCGGTCGACAATTTTATCGATCGATTTTGCCTCGGTCAAACATTTTGTCGACTGGAAATATGTCTGGGTTCGACTGTACAACATCCACTTGGTGAGTATCGGTCGAGAAGTATAGCCAACCGAGATGTCTTCGGGTGACGAATTCATCGACCGAGTATGTCTCGGTCGAGATTTTTGCTGACCGACGAAATTGCTGTGGATGAAATTTTGAGCTAGTTTTTAATGCAAGTGAGAGACTATATTTGTAGAGCATATATATATATATCTTCTAGGGGAGTAATCATGTAATCATTTTCTAAGACAATTCAATAATCCTAAGGTCATAGCTAGTTTTTAAGATTTGATTTTGACCTTTTATTAGAGATTTTGCACTAAAATCATGTTTTCAATATGATGAATCAAGATACTAAGATTAGTGCAATAAAATGATTTACAAATAAGCATTTTGTCAAGCTTATTTTAGGTCAACCTTGACTTCGACCATAGCGCCCCTTGGTCAAATTTGATTTCAACCAAGAGGCAATTTTTGCAGATTTCCATTTTGAACACTTATATGTGAAGTATAGTTTCTAAAGATTTTTAATTTAAAATGCATTTGTGCCATGAATTTTTACTATTTATACAAAATGGCATCTTCATATGAGCTGAATCATAATGATCAAAAACAATATCCATTTATGGTTTGTATATATGGATCAAAGATTATTTTAGCCAAACCAATGAAACATAATGATCATGGCACAATGATTATGATAGAACAGTAGTAGTATATCCACAATGCAATGATCAAGATAGAAGCATATGAATACAATGATAATGATGATTTAGACTAAATTTCAATACACATGGTTCCTTTATTGATAGACCAAGGAATACTTAGAAAAAAACATGTGGATTATAATAAAACAATAATTTCCTTGATTAAACCTATTCATAATTTTTCAGTTTTAAGCCAAACCAAAAAAAATCTCAGTCATGGATTTTCAAATTTAAGACAAACCATGTAAATGAACAAGCTTAATAAATTTTTTCAATAAATGAATAAAGTATGTTCAATATCAGTCTTCATATAACACTTTTACAATAAGGATTTCATATTCATAATGCTATACTTTAATTCATGATGCAAAAAGATCAATATGTCTTGATTCAAAGATGCTCTCCAAGATTCATTCTTGATTTTCACATTAAATCAATCATTAATAACAAATTGATAGCAAACTAGATTAATTAAAAACAGGTTCAACAGAACTTGATTCGGTCGAAATGTTTGTCGACCGAATTTATCTCGGTCGCCGTTTTTCTCGACCGAGAATGTTGCTGTTTGACAACAAACATCAAAATAGTAACCTGCTCGGTCGACTAATTCTCAACTGACAATGTTCTCGATCAAACAGTTTCTCGACCGAGAGTGTTTCTGTATTGTTTCAGTATTGTTTTCAGTAATTGTTTCTAAGTAAAACATAGACTATTTTCAATTCAATTATGCAATTTGAAAAATCAGTTTAGTTGAGATAAAACATATGAATATCAAAGTAACATTTAGATCAAATCTCAACTAATCATATTCAAATCTTTATGTTTTGAGGACCCTAATTAAGACAAATTTTCAAAGATGTGTCTCTGCAGATTTGTTTAAAATGTATATTTTCAAGTTAGAAATTTTAATTACTTGAATCAATTTGTTATCTCATTATGTTAAGTTGAGATAGACATATAGATATACAACTTAGAGTCTTTGGTCATATCTCAACTTAATTTTGTTAATTTAGTTTGGGGGTTTTGGAACCCATACTAACTCAACATCCTTTTTCTTGTAAGGACATGAGAAAGAATAATGTCCAAGACGCAAACAATAATGGCAACATATAGAATCAACCTCATATCTCTTTCTATGATTTTGTTCTAGGTTGTTCTTGGGTACATATGTATATTTGCCTCTAGATACATACATAGATTGATTCTCTAGCACTTGTGTCTTTCTCCAACTAGGTTTTTGGTAAGATTTTCCTTTAGGCTTATAACCTAGTCCTCTCCTTCCAATTTGACGATAAGAATCATTTAAGATTTTATCAAGGATGTCATTGTTACTCAAACTACTAACTTCTTGTTGCATCTTAACAATCTCATCCATTCTCTTCTTAATATCTAACTTTGCTTGATCTAGATTAGATAACAAAGAATCTCTTTCTTTCACAATAATATCATAATCTAGATGTGTACACAACACAGGTTGTTTTTGAAGATCATTTACTTGAGTTTGCAAGTTTATCTTTTCTAGGGAAAGAAGATTGCAATTTTCTTCTACTGATTTCAGCTTAATATCATGATCTTCAATAGCCTTTTTGAGATCTTCATTTTCATATGTGAGAGCAAGAAATTTGGCATGTAACTCATCATTTACTTTATTTGATTTCTTTAATTTCTTCTTGCACTCAATATATTTTTCATGTGTTTCTTGAAGACTAGTAATTAAATCTTCTTTAGGTAAATCAAAAAGGCTTACCTCTTCTTCTTCTTCTTCACTTATTGTAGTAATAAGAAACTCTTTATGCACATCTTCCTTCTTTGACCTCCATGGACATCTAGGTGTCGTGTGCCTTGTTCCTAAGCACCAATTGCAACTTGTTGAAGATTGTTCCATGCTTTTCTTTTGCTTGCAATTGTAGACACCACCACCCTTCATTCTTCAAGACTCAATTAGAGCTCCTTGAAGCCTTCTCTGATACCAATTGTAAAACCATTAGAGGGGGTGACTAGGGTTTTATGGATATTTTAATAATAATTCAACCAAAACAAACACAATTGAGATAAAAAGAAGGAGACAAGGTGTTTAGAGTGGTTCCAACCTTAGAAAATACTAAGGCAGTTAGTCCACTACCCGGTTGCTTACCCAACCGGGATTTTGAAAGTATTTAATTTTATTACCTCGCAAGGATATTACATAAAATTACAACACTTTCAACACCCTTTGGACAACCTTCACCTTGAAGTAGTCTCACCAACCTTGAAGCAGCCTTCCTTGAAGTAACTTCAAGCTCCCACTTGAAGTATCCTTCCTCTTGAAGTAGCTTCCCATTGAGATAGCCATCTAGAAGTAGTCCAAAGATCTCCTTCTCCACCAAGAAGATCAAAACTCTCTCCAATCTGCAGCCTCCAACCCTAGGAGTAGCAAGGAGAGTACAAGCAATAAGAAAGAACAAGAAGGGAAACAGAAATTACAATTACCACTTGAAGCACAAGGCTTGATTTCTATATCAAGCGTATTGATCTCCTAACCAATGAATATGGAAGTGTAGATTTAGTGGGTAGGAGATGCTAGCCTATAGGACACGAATTTGGAGAAAAGGAAATGAGTAGCAAGTATTAGAGTTTCTCAACTGCTCAAAACAGATTGCCAATTGCAAGTATGTAAGCTCAAGTATTGCACAAGTGTATTTTGGGTGTCCTAAGGCTTGTCCTATTTATAGGAATGACCTATGAATACTTAAGGACATTCTAGACACTTTCTAGGGGGTTATTAGTGCTCAACTAGCCGTTAGGTAACCATTAGTTGCTTTAACAATGACTAGTTAATTAATTATGAAAAGTGCAGACAGAGACATTCTCAGTCGAGGAATTTTTGACCGAGATCCCAGTCGGCCGAGGTCTTTGTCGACTGAGGGACTGACAGGAGAAAGTGTATGTAACATTCTTATCCAACTCCCAACTACCTTGTCTGCTGTGTCTAACGGCTACCTGGGTCATTTTCGGTCGAGGAATTTTTCAACCGAGAGTGTCTCGGTCGAGGAGTTTGTCGACCGAGAATGACCCTGTTTCAATATTTTGAACTAGATACTAAGTGTGTCTATGAGTGTGCAGATGTGACACTATTATAGGGAATGACCTATCTAAGTGTTGTGATTGGATAGGGAAGATCTAACACTTGCTTTACATGTTGTCTAAGTACTTGTACATTATATACTTGTACAAGTTTTTTACATTTGATTACAATCATGAAATTAACACATTGTGAGCATTTAGATCTTCCAAAGTTGTGTCATCCACCTAGTTCCTGCAACACTCAAGTAGCACATTAGATCCACAAGAATGAAATGTTTTTCATCATCAAAACTAAGGGATTATAATAATGTCCAATTTAGCCAACAGTTGTAGCAAGCTTTGAATGATGAAATCTCAACATAATTTAACATGGTTAGCATCTTTGCTAAACCTTAAGAATGTTGAAGCAACTGTACTTATGTGTGACAATTCTAGCAAGAGTGAGTTGGGGGTTGAATAGAGTATCCTCTTGTATTTATCATACCTCTATTAAGTATGTTATGTGAATCCTAATAAGATGAAGAAAATGTCATTGCTCCACCCCTAACAAGGTCAATCAGGAAGTTATATTTGTTAACAATTACATACAAGTGTATGATTCTTCAACCAAACAGATGGTTAGTCCACCATTGAGATGATTGGAGAATCCCCTAAAAACATATTCCTCATAGTTGAAAACTAGGGGGTGCCTATATGGTTGATTGAGTGGTTGATTAAAACAACCATTAAAGGAGCATAGTGATGAAACATTATAAAGTCACATATGATAAGAGATACATAATGTTAATGATTGATAAGAGCCAGCAAGTATGACTTTTGAGTAATGTGTTGATACAATAGATATAATTTTATGATGATATCTAGAATATAAAGTTGAAAGTTACTATTAAAATTTTGTACAGGTGGCACAATAAGTTTCTATGTTCCATATTTGTAAATGTCTTCTTATGTGGGGGTTTTTGTGTTCACGCAAGCTAAGATATGTATGAATTGAAAGCGAAGAGCATGACCTCTATAAGAGCGATGTGACATTACCATAATATGGAAGTAACCATGTATAATATTGAGGATGAGGTGCATGATAAGTGTCCATCTATGTGTACCTTGGATTTCGGGGGTGAAATCCCTGTTAGGGATTTATGGTTGTGAGACCCCTAACCTTTCTTAAAGTGTTGAAAAAGCTTAATTATAATGATTAAATTATTATAACCCTAATATAACATTGTGATATTCTTTTAAATCATAATACAAGATTAAGTTTCAAATTTAGTCCAATTTGGACACTGTTTGAGCAAGTTATGCAATTTTATTAACATTTTTGGACTTTTTTGCAATGTACCCAATTGGGAGGTTTTATTTGCAATTTATCACTTGAATTATGTTCCTTGGATATTCTCTCATCATTAGTGCGCTTTTTAAGCCATGAGTTCCTATTTAAATCTTGGTTTGAAGGTGTTTTCCTTAAGGGTATTTTAGGATTTACCCCTTCATGGATGAGCTACCTTTAGTAGCTATCAATTAATGAATTATTTGATTGGCTTGAAAATATGAAAAATGATAGATAAACAGGTCTATATGGATGGTGGGGGAGCTTATTGTGTGTGTATTTGTATATTCTTAATAGCTTAAGGCCATGGACACTTGGAAAGATACTAGATCAACTTTGTTTTTTAACTTGAATTTTCATATACTTATCCCTAAGCACCCAAACGAGCCATTTGATCTCCACCTCTTCCCTCCTTCTATGAACCTCGTCCTCCCTCTATGCTTCTGTGAATTTACTGTCCAAGGAAGAAGAAAGAGGGGATTGTAAAGAGGTGAGATCACCACCTTACTAAAATTTAAAGGAAGTACAAAACATCCATCTTTTTAGAAAGATAAAAGATATTGAGGGATGCATGTATAATATTCCAAATAAATAAGCATGCACCAGATACATTACAAAATGTCAATAGCAGTGGAAATAAAAGAACTAAGCCTATTACATGGCTTTCATTGTTCATTACATGATTGTTCTCAAATGATAAAGATAAGAGATAAGGGTCTAGCTATAGCAACCTAGACATCCTTTCAGATAGCTTGAGATCTACTCCTGAGATGAATTCCTTCAAACTTGTTCTTCTCCTTGCTCAACACCAGCACCTGGGTGGTTGGGAAAGCACCCAGCAAAAGGGGAAAGAAAACAAGGTATGCGTCACAAAACTAATCTAGGATATCAAGATAAGTACAACAACAAAAACAGACTATGGTTCATCATATAATGAAGATAACAAGAGTATGAGGCTATATTCAAAAGAAACTTGCCATTAACAATTATACCAAAAAGGATTTGCATGTAAGATAATTATGTCTACCTAACTAAGTAGGGTTGAGGCACCTACCGGACCACTAACCTTAGGTGAGGGGAGAATAAGACATTCCCAGTCACCTACAATATTATGGGGAGAATAAGACATTCCCCAGAGCGATTATTTACATGCCCTCTGTGGGTGGTTGTACATAAGTACCGCTACTTTAAATTAAATAGAACATAAATACACATGCTAGAATAGTAGTCATGGCAAGATTAGTCACAATATTCAATAAGCATGGCAGTGGGGTATAAGACCCAAACAAGAAGAAATTATAATCTAATTTGAGGCATGAACAACATTAGGATTCAAGAATAGGATATTTAGGGTTTATTTAAGCCTCATTAGGGAAATATAGGGTTTGCTGCAATTATCCCAACATAGGGTGTAAGGAATGCACATACCTCTCTTACTGATATCAATTACTAACTTTCCCCACTTTAATTGAGTCCAAGTTCCACTTTGCCTATTTTCAACATATTAACATGTATTAGAGTACATAGTGCACATTAATATATAGAAACCCTATTTTTAGAGCTTTTTAGAAAAAATAGGATTTAGACTCTTAAAACATCACCAATAAACTTATTAGGTTTTCCTAATCAAGAAAACATATATTTATGTTAATTTTGGAGTTATGATGATCAAGATGTAATTTTTATGGATTTTATGCATTAAATTTGTTTTACAAAAATCACCCTTCGTCAAACCATAAAATCAGACCTTGAAAATATTTTTATTGGATAGATCTCGTTCTCCTGATTCCAAAACATATTTTATTTTCAAATTTGGATAAGCGGTTTAGAAGATATGAAATTTTCAATATTGACCAATCAGAAATTGCCACATCATCAAACCGATTGAGATAATTGAAGAGAGAGGGAGAGGGAGAAAACACCATTCGACTAAGATCAGGTTTTAAGTTGCATAGGTAACCAAACTAGAGCTTATAGAGAAGGTAAAACAACAAGAAATTAAAACTTTAGAAGAGCATGGTAAAAATAGATGGAAATCGTCGATTTTCAACATAAAAGCATGAGTTTTAAGCATGTACTAAGCAATATATGAGAAGGGTGTTAACCAAACTTGCCTCTAGGAAGGTAAACAGAAAGGATTCCGAGATTAGAAGGCTTGGTTTCTCCAAGACAAGCTTCTTTCTTGAGCAAAGATCACCTTCTTCACTTTAGAGGTGCAAACCCTAGGAAAAGAGCATAGAGATGAGGTGTTTTAGGGTTCTAGGTGGGGTTTTACCATGTATGGTCATGGTTCCGACCTAGAAGAAGGTGTAAGGAAGACTATCAGTATGAAAATAGGGAAGGAATGGAGAAAACTTACTAGTTTTGGTGGAATTTACCAAGGAGGAGCTTTAGAAACCCTAATAGAGTAATTTGGAAGCCCTATGAGCCTTCTTCACCAAGGTAGGCTCCCTCTATTGCCTTGGGGCAGAAACTTCGTGGCCAAATACAGAAGAAACTATTATCTAAGCTATAGGAAAGAAAAGGAGAGCAAGAATTTTCGAATTATGAGTTGGGAAGGGGTATACATGGCTATATATAGAAAGAGGTGAAGCATGATGAGTCTTAAGGGACTTTCCATGTGTCTTTAGCCTAGGGATTGATGGACATGCAAGAGGATAGCTCATAGAGGCTTCATCCATATCCAAAGTCGGTTCTAAGGGCCCATATATTATTTTAGGCCATCCCCACCATTTTGCAAGAAAGAAATAACCTCATTGGTTGATAGCTTTTAAGGATAAGCATCTTTATAAAGAGGGTAATCCCTATAATGCCCTTGGAAAGAAATACCATCAAACCAAGGTGAAACTAGGTTCTCCAATGGTTTCAAATCTCGTTAATGGTAAGGTAATATCTAAGGATTAAAATTCAGGTGATAATTTGCAAAGAAAACCTCCCAATTGGGTAAATTGCATAAAAGTCCAGAATGTGCATATAATTGCATAACTTGCACAAACAACATCCAAATCAAACCAAATTTGAAACTTAGCCTAATATTATGTTTTCAAATCATATCAAAAAGTTAGATTAAGGTTTATAGAACTTAATTATGGTAATTAAGCTTTTACTGAGGTATTTGTGCATAAACCCTTATATTGGTACAATTAGTGAATAAATGTTCACGAAACCACTATAAATTCCACTAATTAAACATAAATGACATAAAGGATAGAAATGAGAGGGAAACTTGGGAAAAAGGTTTACATGGATATTACATCTAATATTCATTATGTTACAGCACTCCACCCCTTTAAAAGGATTTCGTCCTCGAAATCTCAAGCAAAAAGAGAAGGGTGAGTACGTAACATTTCATCTCTCGACTCCCAAGTGGTTTCTTCTAGACCATGATATTTCCACAAAACTTTTACCAGCTCAATCTCTTTGTTCTTCAGCTGCTTTACTCGGGAGTCAAGAATCTTCACAGGTAGCTCTTCATAGGTCAGATTCTCATGTATCTCCAAAGGCTCAAAGGTAAGCACATGAGATGAGTCCTTGACATACTTCTTCAGTACAGAGACATGGAACACATTATGAATCTTATCATAGGAAGGAGGTAAGGCTAAGCGGTATGCACAGTCTCCAACCTTATCTAAGATTTCAAATGGTCCAACATAGCGGGGACTCAACTTGCCTTTAACTTTAGATCTAGCAATAGAACGGATAGGCTTGATCTTCAGAAATGCATAGTCACCCACTAGGAAGTTAACATCGGACCTCTTCTTGTCATCATACATCTTCTGTCGGTCTTGAGAAGCTTTCATGTGTTTCTTTATCAACTGCACCTTTTCTATCATCATTTGCATGTCATCGGTCTTCACTAGAGAACATTCACCGACATCATCCCAATGCAAAGGTGAACGACATGGTCTACCATAGAGAGCTTCAAAAGGTGGCATACCAATACTAGCTTGGTAGCTATTATTGTAAGCAAACTCAGCTAATGGCATATACCGATCCCATGCACCACCCCAATCCATCACACAAGCATGAAGCAAGTCCTCCAGAATCTGAACTGTTCTCTCAGATTGACCATCAGTCTGTGGGTGGTAAGCAGTACTGAATCACAAGTCAGTACCCATCTCCTCCTGAATCTGACCCCATAAACGAGAAGTAAACTTTGGGTCACGATCAGAAACTATTACCTCAGGTACTCCATGCAGGCGTACGATCCACTCAATGTACAACTGAGCCATATCTGCAACTTTGTAATTGGTTTTAAAAGGCAAGAAATGAGTAGATTTTGTAAGCCGGTCAATAACTACCCAAACAGCATCATAACCTTTCTTGGACTTGGGGAAACCAGTAACGAAGTCCATTGTGATTTTCTCCCACTTCCATTCTGGAATTTCAAGAGGGTGAAGAAGACCACCAGGTCGTTGATGTTCGATCTTGACTTGCTGACATGTCAAGCACTTCGCGACGAATAGAGCTATATCATTCTTCATGTTCTTCCACCAGAAGCTTCGTTGTAAGTCCTTATACATCTTTGTTGTGCCAGGATGAATAGTGTACTTGGACCCATGAGCTTCACTCAGAACTTTCTGTCTCAACTCACCAACATTAGGAATCCACAACCTTTATTTGAAGCGGACAACACCATCCACTCCGACAGAGAAGTCAGATTGCAGTTTCTCAGTTAAAGCTTTCATCTCCTCAAGCTCAGAACTCTCCAACTGTGCAGCCACGACTTCTGAGATCCAGGTTGGTGTAATGGTCAAGCTGGCCATACGAACACACAACTTGTCTTCATCCACTGATTTAACAGGCTGAGGTCTCCATCTAGCCACATGTTCAAGGTTTTCCCATACTGAACATCTCAAAGCAGCACAAACAACATCCTTCTTGCGACTTAAAGCATCAGCTACGACATTCGCTTTACCAGGATGATAGGTAATGGTGAAGTCATAATCTTTAAGATATTCCATCCACCTACGTTGTCGCAAGTTCATATCCTTCTGAGTCAACAGATATCTCAAACTCTTGTGATCAGAAAAGACTTCAAACTTTTCACCATAGAGATAGTGTCGCCAGATCTTCAAAGCATGAACTATGGCAGCAAGCTCCAAATCATGTGTAGGCCAATTAGCTTCATTAGGTTTCAACTGTCGAGAAGCATAGGCGATCACCTTTCCATCTTGCATCAAAACACACCCTAAGCCTTGTCTGGATGCATCGGTGTAGATGACATAGGGTATGCCCTCAACAGGCAAGGCAAGCATGGGAGCAGAAGTCAGGCTCTTCTTCAGCTTCTGAAAACTGTTCTCACATTCTGGTGTCCAAGAGAACTTGACCTCCTTTCGCATCAGCTTGGTTAAAGGCAAGGCCAACTCAGAGAAGTTCTTGATAAACTTTCGATAGTAACCTGCTAAGCCAAGGAAACTACGGATCTCTGAGGGATTCTTTGGAGCTTTCCACTTGGTCACAGCTTCTACCTTTGCAGGATCAACAGCTATATGTCCGGCAGAAATCACATGACCCAGAAACATCACTTCCTTTATCCAGAACTCACACTTTGAGAATTTTGCATAGAGTTGATTTTCTCGTAATGTGTTGAGTACAATCCGCAGATGCTCGTGATGTTGTTCTAACGTCTCAGAATAAACCAAAACGTCATCGATAAACACCACCACAAACTTGTCAAGGTATGGGCAGAACACTCGGTTCATCAAGTCCATGAAGGCAGCAAGGGCATTTGTCAATCCGAAAGGCATGACCATGAATTCGTAATGCCCATAGCGAGTTCTGAATGCCGTCTTCGGTACATCATTATCCTTCACGCGCATCTGGTAGTAGACACTTCGTAGATCCATCTTAGAGAACACAGTGGCTGACTTTAGTTGGTCGAACAAGTCATCGATGTGAGGCAAAGGATAACGATTCTTTACCGTCACTTGGTTAAGCATGCGGTAGTCCATACACATCCGCATCGAACCATCCTTCTTCTTTACGAACAAGACAGGGGCTCCCCAAGGTGAAACACTGGGGCGGATGAAGCCCATATTGATAAGCTCTTCTAGCTGCTTCTTCAGCTCGGCAAGCTCGGCAGGGGCCAAGCGGTAAGGCGGCTTCGACATTGGTGAAGTTCCAGGTACAAGCTCGATGGAGAACTCCACCTCCCGAATTGGTGGCAAACCGGGTAACTCCTCGGGAAAGACGTCCGGGAAGTCCTTCACCACATCTATGTGGTCGAGAGAAGGAGGTGTAGCCTCGAGGACTATAGAGGCTAAGAAAGCTCTACACCCTTGTGAGACTAGCTTTTCAGCTTTGATGGCGGAAATAACAAATTGCCGATCTTCTCGCTTCCTACCCTTGACACACAATCTTCCCTCAATAGGATGTGACAAACTAACCTTTGATTCTTCACAAAACAAAATAGCTTTGTACCTCTTCAACCAATCCATTCCCAGGATGACATCAAAGGCGGTCATGTTGAGCAAGATGAAATCTGAGGGAAACATTATACCAGATATACAGAGGTCCATGGTTGGAGTTTGGAGATATGAAGAGCATATCTTACCACTAGGGGTTTTTACATCTAATATATGATCCATATACTCAGACTCTATTTCTAACATAGAAGCAAGCTGACATGATATGAAGGTATTGGATGAGCCAGAATCAAATAGTGCCTTTATAGGATGCATATTAAGATGCAAGGTACCTTCAATAACTTCATTATCTTCACCTGCTTCCTCAGCATTGAGAGCAAACACTCTCCCATTCCTCCTCTCCGCTGGTGGTCACCTCTGGTTCTGGTTGTTGTTGTTGTTATTCCGCAAAGGTGGATTCTGCCTTGGCTGTTGCGGTTGCTGGGCATTGTTCTGTCCTTGCTGGAAACGGGGGCAGTGTGGTCGGATATGCCCAACTTGGCCACACTCATGGCAGGTCAGAGGAGGCCGGTTGTCTCTATGAGCAGGTGCATTGTTGGCAGGACATCTCCCTGGAGGATGGTGACGAGAGCACCTATTGCACCGATCACGTCTGCGATTCTCATTTTGGGTAGGGTTCTTCCTCTTATTGTTGCTATATCCATTACTGTGTCCATAGGATTGGAATCCTGGGTAGGACTCGACGGCCAGGGCCTTATCCACCATCTGCTGGAAGGTGATTGGAAGTTGTGGAACAAGACTTCGACCCACTTGGTAGTTTAGGCCCTCCAAGAACAATGTTTCCCTTCTCTCGGCTCCAAGGTCGGTGCCATAGCGTTCCAGGAGTAGGAACCGTTGGATGTAGTCAGCCACACTCATGCATCCCTACCTGAGGCTGTAGAATTCGGCTTCCTTCTTCCTCAAGAAGGCAGGACAGATATACTTCTCCCTGAAGAGCTTCAGGAACTGGTCCCACTCCATGGTAGAGGTGTCTCGAGTGCGAGCGACACCATTCCACCAGACACGTGCCGGTCCGTCCAACACATACGTCGCGAACCGAACTTTCTGGTGAGGAGGGCATGCCATACCCTCAAAGGTCTGATCCAAAGCCAACACCCAGTCATCTACTTTATCCACCATGTTGTGTTCACTTTCACCTTTGACATAGGGTGGCTGCATCTTTATGAAGTCAGTGAGGGTGAACTCCCACAGCTTGTTCGCATCGGCAGCCACTGTGTGGAGTTGCCCCATCAAGGTGGAGAGCACCTGGCGTAGCATTGCCAGCTCTTGCTCCGATGTGAAGGAGGCAGTGCCTGGAGTAGCAGGGTTGACCACACTATGGCCGATAGGAGTAACAGGAGTGTTTTCCACATTGGAGTCATTAGGGTTTGACTCCTTTCCCTTGATCCCACTGTCGAACAAGTCACCTATCCTGAAAGGTAGGGTTAATATGTTAAGTTCCCAGGAGTATATGAATCATAGATGAAAAAGAATAGAAGCATAGACGAGAAAAGAATATCTAGAATGCTATTGCCTAAAAGCATACTATTTTGGGCAATTCGTATCAGCTCAGGCCAGGCCGGTATCATATGGGCACGGGAGTCCTCGTAAACCAAGATAGTGGTGCAGAGGAAAATATTGCCAGCCCCCGAAACCCTGATCCATTCTAGACACCTTTGCTTCAACTTCATGTCCTAATAGTTGCCCAAAGGCTCTGATACCATGCTGTAAAGAGGCGAGATCACCTCCTTACTAAAATTTAAAGGAAGTACAAAACATCCATCTTTTTAGAAAGATAAAAGATATTGAGGGATGCATGTATAATATTCCAAGTAAATAAGCATGCACCAGATACATTACAAAATGTCAATAGCAGCGGAAATATAAGAACTAAGCCTATTACATGGCTTTCATTGTTCATTACATGATTGTTCTCAAATGATAAAGATAAGAGATAAGGGTCTAGCTATAGCAACCTAGACATCCTTTGAGATAGCTTGAGATCTACTCCTGAGATGAATTCCTTCAAACTTGTTCTTCTCCTTGCTCAGCACCAGCACCTGGGTGGTTGGGAAAGCACCCAGAAAAAGGGGAAAGAAAACAAGGTATGCATCACAAAACTAATCTAGGATATCAAGATAAGTACAACAACAAAAACATACTATGGTTCATCATATAATGAAGATAACAAGAGTATGAGGCTATATTCAAAAGAAACTTGCCATTAACAATTATACCAAAAAGGATTTGCATGTAAGATAATTATGTCTACCTAACTAAGTAGGTTTGAGGCACCTACCGGACCTCTAACCTTAGGTGAGGGGAGAATAAGACATTCCCAGTCACCTACAATATTATGGGGAGAATAAGACATTCCCCAGGGCGATTATTTACATGCCCTCTGTGGGTGGTTGTACATAAGTACCGCTACTTTAAATTAAATAGAACATAAATCCACATGATAGAATAGTAGTCATGGCAAGAGTAGTCACAATATTCAATAAGTATGGCAGTGGGGTATAAGACCCAAACAAGAAGAAATTATAATCTAATTTGAGGCATGAACAACATTAGGATTCAAGAATAGGATATTTAGGGTTTATTTAAGCCTCATTAGGGAAATATAGGGTTGGCTGCAATTATCCCAACATAGGGTGTAAGGAATGCACATACCTCTCTTACTGATATCAATTACTAACTTTCACCACTTTAATTGAGTCCAAGTTCCACTTTGCCTATTTTCAACATATTAACATGTATTAGAGTACATAGTGCACATTAATGTATAGAAACCCTATTTTTAGAGCTTTTTAGAAAAATTAGGATTTAGACTCTTAAAACATCACCAATAAACTTATTAGGTTTTCCTAATCAAGAAAACATATATTTATGTTAATTTTGGAGTTATGATGATCAAGATGTAATTTTTATGGATTTTATGCATTAAATTTGTTTTACAAAAATCACCCTTCGTCAAACCATAAAATCAGACCTTGAAAATATTTTTATTGGATATATCTCGTTCTCCTGATTCCAAAACATATTTTATTTTCAAATTTGGATAAGCGGTTTAGAAGATATGAAATTTTCAATATTGACCTATCAGAAATTGCCACATCATCAAACCGATTGAGATAATTGAAGAGAGAGGGAGAGGGAGAAAACACCATTCGACTAAGATCAGGTTTTAAGTTGCATAGGTAACCAAACTAGAGCTTCTAGAGAAGGTAAAACAACAAGAAATCAAAACTTTAGAAGAGCATGGTAAAAAGAGATGGAAATCGTCGATTTTCAACATAAAAGCATGAGTTTTAAGCATATACTAAGCAATATATGAGAAGGGTGTTAAACAAACTTGCCTCTAGGAAGGTAAACAGAAAGGATTCCGAGATTAGAAGGCTTTGTTGCTCCAAGACAAGCTTCTTTCTTGAGCAAAGATCACCTTCTTCACTTTAGAGGTGCAAACCCTAGCAAAAGAGCATAGAGATGAGGTGTTTTAGGGTTCTAGGTGGGGTTTTACCATGTATGGTCATGGTTCCGACCTAGAAGAAGGTGTAAGGAAGACTATCAGTATGAAAATAGGGAAGGAATGGAGAAAACTTACTAGTTTTGGTCGAATTTACCAAGGAGGAGCTTTAGAAACCCTAATAGAGCAATTTGGAAGCCCTATGAGCCTTCTTCACCAAGGTAGGCTCCCTCTATTGCCTTGGGGCAGAAACTTCGTGGCCAAATACAGAAGAAACTATTATCTAATCTATAGGAAAGAAAAGGAGAGCAAGAATTTTCGAATTATGAGTTGGGAAGGGGTATACATGGCTATATATAGAAAGAGGTGAAGCATGAGGAGTCTTAAGGGACTTTCCATGTGTCTTTAGCCTAGGGATTGATGGACATGCAAGAGGATAGCTCATAGAGGCTTCATCCATATCCAAAGTCGGTTCTAAGGGCCCATAGATTATTTTAGGCCATCCCCACCGTTTTGCAAGAAAGAAATAACCTCATTGGTTGATAGCTTTTAAGGATAAGCATCTTTATAAAGAGGGTAATCCCTATAATGCCCTTGGAAAGAAATACCATCAAACCAAGGTGAAACTAGGTTCTCCAATGGTTTCAAATCTCGTTAATGGTAAGGTAATATCTAAGGATTAAAATTCAGGTGATAATTTGCAAAGAAAACCTCCCAATTGGGTAAATTGCATAAAAGTCCAGAATGTGCATATAATTGCATAACTTGCACAAACAACATCCAAATCAAACCAAATTTGAAACTTAGCCTAATATTATGTTTTCAAATCATATCAAAAAGTTATATTAAGGTTTATAGAACTTAATTATGGTAATTAAGCTTTTACTGAGGTATTTGTGCATAAACCCTTATATTGGTACAATTAGTGAATAAATGTTCACTAAACCACTATAAATTCCACTAATTAAACATAAATGACATAAAGGATAGAAATGAGAGGGAAACTTGGGAAAAAGGTTTACATGGATATTACATCTAAGATTCATTATGTTACAGGGATCTTCTTGGAAAAAGAATATAGGGTTGCAATTGACTTCCTTTTAGGGTTTAAAAAGCTTCCTTCTAGTGATCATGACCTAAAAGAGTAGGAATCCCCTTATTTGGTCCATTTATTTCTTTTTTATCCTTCCTCCTACCTTTGTATAGGTCATAAACTTGCTTTTCCATGGTAGAAATTGCTCTAAAGCTCCAAAACCCTACCTTTCTTGCTCCTTATGCTTAGGGTTTGCTCATTTTGATGAAGAAAGGTGCTAGATGGATGAGTTCACAACTTATGCTTGGATTTCCTACCCTACCTGCTTGTGTTTTCTTCTATTTGGGAGTTTATCTTTTAAATAGAGGCAATTTTTATAACTTGATCCATGTTTATTTCTTACCATAAACTTGCCAGCTTATGTTCTTGCCTTTAAATGATGATCCATGCACTAAAAAGCTATGCTTGACTTGGATTTCAATTTTTATAATGTTTCCTGTTCTGATTTCAGTTCTATATGAACCTATGATCATGTTTACATTATTCCTAAGGTATAATATGACTTGGATCAGGTTGTTTTGACAACCTATGGTGCTAAGCACCTATCAACCAATGGTCAATTTTAGGGTTCTAAGGTGATTTCTTCTATAAACCCATCACCCGATTATGGTACCATTGCAACAACCCTATGGTGTTGTCTTCATGACAACTGATGGTCGGGATCAAAGGTGTCAAATTATGGTGACAACATATGGTCACCTCCTTAGGTCAGGTTTTGGATCAATTAGAAGTTTAATGATCAACCATTAAGTACCCTACTGATATTATCAATTAATGATGACATTAGCTTAATATTTGATGTTGATTAATGAACATAGTGTTGATATAACAATCTATGGTGACTTAATGGTCACTAATTATGGTGGATCAGGTCTCTAAAACCTATGGTGAGTTAATCATATAGTTGTAGCATCAATTAAGACTTAGATCAATGGTTTCTTGGGTCACTTGATGCAATGGTCGAACCTATACTGTAATTGATGGTTTTAACATATGAAGTTGACCCAATGGTCAAAATCTAATGTTTATTCCTCTAATAAAGTGGAATGATGGCTAATGTAATATGTTGGTCCTAATAATGCAATTTAGATGGTTTCCTTTATATGATCAACTTAAGGAGCTTACTTGTTGACAATGGATGGCTTGTTTTAAATGAACAGTCAATTGTGGGTTTGACCTTACTCTCAACAGAACCCTTATTGTTTTTAATCAAAGGATGTCTAGCATTAAATGGTGACTTTTATATATCACAACTCAATAAAATCATAGATGATTCATTCAAGGTGTTTACTTATGTAACCCTTATTGTTGTTACTCTTAGGTCCGGGCTGGAAAGGTTTGTAGATGGTGTTTCAAATGAATCGGAATTTTGTTAGCATGTTAATGCTTGTTTGTGTGACATATACAAATATTGTTCTCCTATTTATATATGTTGTGTATAAGGAAATAGACCAATTTGTATCAAATTTTTGGCATATTATGGATACAAGAAAGATGTTGGGCTCTTACGAAAATATTTTTGAGCAGGTGTTGATGTTGAAATCGGTTTTAATTTACCCATATTTTTGGGTATGCGGTTAATTGGTGATTGATTGCATTTTATGTTTTGAGTAATCTCGCTTAGTGTAACGGGTTCTCACACTTGATCCCACATGGCTTTGGCATTTTGTAGGAAAAGAAGATATTGGATAATCGTTGGTGCAACACTATTCACCATCCATGTCATGATGTCAGAATCATCTTTTGACCATTTGTCATAGGCCTGTTTGGCTTTGTCATTAGTGGAGACATCTAGAGGATCCTTAGAAGTAGAATAGATATGACAATAACATCCTTGGGCTTTGACATTGGGTTTGAATGATGTCGTTCAAAGATGGTAATTTGATCCATCAAAAGTTCCATGGTTGTAACACACAAGTTCCATGAAGGATCCGTAGTCACCATGTTAGCTAGAGAGATGCAACTCACAAAGATGTAGTAGAAATGGTACAAAAGGGAAATTTGGATGACAAGATCTGAGAAACTCACAGTGGAACAATAGCAGTAGAACAACAACAGCAGAAAGAAAGCAGAACATATCTAAACAACTTGTATAGGGGTTGAGGAAGCAACAGCCAGATCCAAATAGATCCAAGGAACCCAAATAGGGGTAGAAGACAGAAGCAGCAGATGTAGATCAAAAGATTTGAGAAACCCACATAGGGGTAGTAAATAGTAGAAGTAGAAGTGTTGGATCAACAGATCCAAAAACCCACATAGGGTTAGTGTTGGGAAAGACAGGCAAAAAATAAGGCAACATAAACAAAAAGTTATCTATCTGTATTCCCATAATAGTAAGATCGCGTCAACTACTGTGAAATAAGAAGGATGGTTTAACAAGTTTATACTTGGTCCTGGAGCATATCTAATGTCTACAACTCATTGCAATGCAACAATCTTCTAGTTGCTCTTGGACGATGCCTATGCAACTCTTGGTTTTTACCATGGATAGCATACTCGAACAACTTCTGGAGTGGATCCTTTGGTTTAAACTAAGGTTTCCCTCCTAGCAACAACCAAAGGACTCCTGCGTCTAGAGTTGTCAACACAAACCAACTCAAACTCTCATCATTCTTGTAAAATAAATAGGAAGGACATGTTTATCCCATTGGTGTATGATTCACCAACTTACTCTCCCACAACAATGATCCTCAATTGTTCTCTCCCTTACTATCCCTCCCTAGTCAGGTAGCACTTGTTCAAGCTCTTTTGGTTACAACAAACAAAGAGGACAACATTTGTTAGAGCAACTGATTCTCAATTGTGTGTCTTGAGAAGCCCCTAGTACCCCTCCATTTATTGGTTGGGTTAGGGTTAGGGTTCCTTAATGCCGTGGGAGTGGAAGGGACCAGAATATGTTGAATTTTCACAACCTACGAAATCCAAAATGGTCATTTCACAACCGAAACGGTCATCTCACATGTGAGACAGTCAGTTTGCAGTTCAAACCAGTTGATTGACCTATTTCCTGATCACACGTGAATATGGAAAAATTGTTTCTGACTAATACAAACATTAGTTCCTTGTCCCAATCAAATTGAATAAGTGAAATGAGCTATCTTTCTCATGAATTTAGGAAAGCTTACAAAACCTTTGCTCGGCCTGACCGAGTCAATCAATTCACCAGGTGAACCGTTCATCTCTCTCACCCCAAGCCGATTGGTTCACCTAGTGAGTCAATTGATTGGCGCCTAATTCATGTAGAACATTAGCCAATTCAATTCCAATTAGCATGACACTCCAAACAGTCATCTCTCTGATCGAGCCGATCAGTTGGCAGTCCAGTCAATTGACTTGTTACTTGAATTGAATACCTAAACACTTTAGTGAGCATTTGAATCATCATTCAAGATTAAAATTCTCTTCTAGATGAGTTCCTTTGTATGTGATCTTATAGGTACCACATCACATTGGAAATGAATGTCCATAACTAACTTATGACATCATAGGTTGATAGTGGTTCCTAGTCACACATTAGTGCTACCCAAGTAAATGGAAAGTTGTAGAACAACATCAACATACAACCGTTTGGAACCCAAATGATCTTCAGACTGTTTGGAACCCAAACGGTCTTGAGACCATTTGGACCCCAAATGGTCTCAAAACCGTTTGCTCTTGGGAATTTTTAACACCCCCAATATCCTATAAATATAACCCCAACCCCTCCCTTTTTCCTCTTCTAAAATCTCGAACTCCCTAAACCCTTGCGCGAGCACTCTTTCATCCCTTCCGTTCCTTGCTCCCGCCCAACTCGTGATGCCTGCTCTCTCTGCCACCATCTCCGACAACACCACCATCTTCCCCGTGTATTTTCACAGAGTTTCTCATCGTCAGAGTTGCCGTCGCACAACAAGGTGAACCAGCAGCTCGACACCATCGACATTGCCATTTTCTCCAGCACCACACCACTTTGTTTTTGCCGTCACCAACGCTGCGTCACCAACGAGGTTCTCGTTAGCCGCCGACGCACGCGTCGCCTCCATCTTTAGCTGCTTTCACCACCTTTTTAACCAACAATCGATGACCTCGACGTTACACCTTCCTCGCAGTTTCGACCGCTTGGAGCCAAACGGTCTTGAAACTGTTTGGAGCCAAACGGTCCTGAACTGTTTGGAGCCAAACGGTCCTAAACCCATTTGGAGCCAAACGGTCCTGCAACCGTTTGGAGCCAAATAGTCTTGAAACCGTTTGGTTTTACAAATCACTTGGATTTCACTAAAACCTAAAAACATTAACACATACATAATGTAACTTTTTCTTTTAATAAACTTGTTATATTTGCAAATTCAAATCCTTTTAACACACAATTTTCTGCTAATTTTTCAGATATGACATCACCCACAAAAGAAGCCACCGAAACCAATGACGCTCCCTTCTGGACAAGGGACCAACTGATAGAAGACCGTGCCAAGCTCTAGAAGGTCGTCGACATCTATGACAAGACTGGATAGGTCCCACCGAAAGTCAAGCTACTCGCAGTCATGAATGAAATTGACCGCATCAACATGTGTTTAACTGAGGAGCCTGATCAAGAAGTGGAAGAAATTTATTCCAGTGATGAAGGCTTAGAATACGAGCCAACCCCCGAGGAGGAATCCCCAACTACAAAGTCCAAAGGGAAAAGGAAGGCCTAGGAAGCTTCCAAAGAACAACCTACAAAGAAACGGGCAAGGAAGCAGGTCCATCCCGCCACTGCAAGGGAACAAATCATGATGGGATACATTCCATCAACCACTACCACCACCTCCATTACTACTCCCACTACCACCACTATTCCTATTTTCTCCACCATCACCACTACATCACCACCACCAGCAAACCTATTCATCTACACCCTTCCATCTTTTGACAAAACGCTGAAGCCGACAAAGTATGTCTGCTCCAGCATACTGAAAAAATGGGAATTTATGACAGAATCCTCACCTTGCTTGACAATGCCAACCTTGGAAGACTCTGCTTTGTCACGAAGAATTCTTATGTTGAGCGAACAACTGAATTTTTCACCTTCCTCCACAAAGAAGCAGTGGACATAATGGACAGATCAAGAGACGGAGGCAACCACAGGCTGGTCACCAAATTCTTCGGCAACAAAGTTGTCATAACAGAAAACCTACTCAATGAAATCTTTATAGACAACAAGGAGATGTTGGAAAAAGCCAAAGTTGTAGGTGTCGACAACTCCCAATTCAACAAAAACATCTTCTGGAAATCCCTGATAGGGATCCCAACCTTTGAGGCAAAGACCTGCAAGGCCTCCAATATTAATTCTGGGTTGGTGCACACTCTACACAAAATCATCACAGACGCACTCTTCCCTAGGACAGAGGGCAAAAATGTTAACATTTCTGATCTTTTTGTCCTCTGGTCCGTCCTTAATGGGCTTCCAGTCAACATAGGATGGCAATTGATACACAAGCTCATATAGCTTACACCCTCGGGAAAGAAGTAAGTGTAGGAGGACAGATAACCTCAATTCTGCATTATCTCAAGATGGACAGACTATTGCCCAGATGCACGAAGATCAAGGGTGACATCCTTACCAACGAGCAGACTTTAAAGAATTCATATATCATTAAGGAAAAGGATGCTAATCTACACTACATCTTCTGTCCCATAGTAAAATCCTCTAGGACGCTGCTTCCTCTACCATAGCTCACAGATTATGACAAGGATAAGCTCCTCTTCACTAAAGAGGAGCTTACCAACCTCCTCACGTCTATCCAAGTAGCAGAAAAGAAAGCAAAAGTAGGATAGATGGAGCATAACATCACCGCCCTGACAGCTAGAATAACAAAAATCCCGGTGAAACGACCATCCAAAGGGCGTTTACAACCACAACAGATGTCAGGGACGCCAACATCATGACCAAATCCAGAAGCAGAACCTCCTCTTCCTGAATAACACATCACCACCTCATCATTAGACTCTTTCATCATGAGTCTAAATGTTGAGCTTACCCCCACCACCACCCCAACCACACTACCATCCTCCACCATTCCACAATCCACCACCCTCCCATCAGTCTCCATAATAATTCCACCAACAAATCCCTTCCCCACATCCGCACCTCCACCATCATCCTCCGCCTCAATCCCCTTCTCAACGGGCATTCCATTCACATCAACGCCTGACCTCACTTTCACCTCATCCGCATCCACCACCGCTTTCCCATCGACATTTACAGATCGACCCTTTTCTCCCAAAATGTCACCACCCTTCGCATCTGCCACCACCCCGACACCGCTGGTGGCTCCATCTACAATCACCACTCAATTCGGAGGACCATCTTCAATGTCTCTTTCGCAAGAGACTACCACCCTTCCACCCTAACCCCAGCCATCCCACCCATCCTTTTCTGGGGTCCCTTTTACAAACGTCGGTGAGGAATTCAGACATCAATTTTACGCCATCTGAAACCTCCTCACTGACCCTTCTAACATAATGCAATCTATTTTTTCTTGTATGCAGGGTCTTACAAAACAGGTCACCAAGATCGACGAGCAAAACCGCACCCTACCTGGCATCCTCTCAAGCATCAACCAACGCCAGGAAGTAGCGGCCACGCAAGTCGAACGCATCGACGACCACCTACAACAATTGCCATAGTTGGTGCTTGAGGTGAAAAGCCAGTAAGCAATGTTGTCTCAACAAGTCGAAAGGATCTCTATGCAAACTCAACCTCTGCCAGAGAGCCTTCGCGAGCTTAAGCAGCAGCAAATTGCTTTCAGCACGTGTTCGGACGACATCACTAATACCCTTGCACAGCTCAATAGCCGCCAAGAGGAGTTGTCAAATAATGAAATCAATCACCTACGAGCCCAAGTTACAGACCTTTCTGCACGACTCCTCTCTACCGAGGCACGATACTCTGATCTCAAGGAAACCCACGACGCACTTCTTGAGACACATGAGCATGTGCAAGTGGCTCATGATGAATTACAAGCACTTCACCGGCAGTGCAAGGAAACAACGCCAAAACAAATAAAAGATAAAGCAGCAGACGATGAAGAAGAAGAAGAAGAAGAAAATGAAGAAGAAGATTCTGACTCCTCTGTTGACTCCAACAATGACACCTCCTCTTCAGATGACAAACCTGATGACTCAGGACATGCTAGGGAGGGAACCAGCAGAGGAACAGAACCTTCAAAGAAGACAACAGACAAAGACCCCCAAGAAGGTGGACAAGATCCCAAATCCCCCGATCACACTGATAACATTAACATGTCATATGGGGATCAGTTCCTTAACTATTCTACCATGGGATCTATGAGGGAAGCTGCCAAAGAAGCGGCTTTTGCTGCGTTCCATCAATGTATCCTAGGAACCAACATTAGTCCACCAACATCAGTAGCTCATCATTACTCCGCACCAGAACAATCGGTGCCCTTACCCCCAGAGCAAGAAGAGTCAGACAGAGTGAGTCTAGACACAGATGATGAACTCGACTCTGATTCTGACTCAGAAAAGGATGAAGTTTTGCAACACTATATCGATGACCAAGAGAAGACTTCTTTTTTTCCGCTGTAAGAGCTTCCCCCGCCGCCACCTCTACCTTAGAAGATGCACGACCTAGACATAGAGGCCATCTCTACCCAAGATGTCCAGGACATTTTCATCCTGAACACTATCTTAGACAATGCCAAAGAGGGGGGGAGAAGGATCTGGGGATTGCGCTTTCTGCACTATACGTCACATACAAGTGCTTAATCAACAAATCCCCTTCACCGAGCTGGCCACAAAAGATTTTCACTCTCTCCGAGGGCGCTATGCCATGGAGCTCATATGTGATAGAAGGTTCTTCAATGACCCAACTATGGCACCAGACGACATCCCTCGCTACCTCTACTTGGCTATCCAACGTCCACAAAAACTGCCATTCCAAAAAACATTATATAAGTTGGAGAAACAACAATCTGCCACGGTCCCCAAAAATAGACTATGGGATCCTTACACCTTTGATATGGAGAAGGATAAAGGGGACATCGATTTAATAACAGGGGCCCCTATCAAAAGATCACATCCTCAAATGGTTCTGCTATCTACCTTTGAACCAATGTTTCCCAATTTCGACCTTGCAGCTTGCAAGAGTCTTTCCGACAATGAACTTTATTGGATCCTAGATGGGTGATTAGATGCTCTAGAGGGGGAGGTGAATAAAGTTGAAAGCACTTACACAAAATTCATTAAACCTTCAAAATATATGACAAGATAAGGTTGCTAAATAGGTAATTTGAGTGCAACTAAATCATGCATAGCAAGGATAAGAGAGATTGAACATGCACCAATTAGAAAAGCTATTTGGAGTGGTTCCACATTTCAAACTAGAAGTGTGTCAGTCCACTTGCCTAGAGAGGTCAACCTCTAGGACTTCAAACAATTGCACTCTTATATTCATTAATAAGACATACAATACATGACCAATAAAGGACTTACCTATCCAATACAAAGAGTCTTCAACCTTACCAAGGACTTACCCACTTTTCAAGAGTCTTCGGCCTTCTCCAAGGACTTACCCACTCTTGCACAAGTCTTCGGCCTTGTAGGAATTACCCACTCTTCTTGGATCTTCCGCCTTTGACTTCACCTTCACTCGGAGAAGCTTTCCACCAAGGACTTACCCACTTGAGCTTGAGTCTTCTGCCTTCTCCAAAGGCTTACCCACTTTAGCTCCAAGTCTTCGTCCTTGATCTTCACCAAGGGATTCCTTCCCTTGTTCTTCTTCACCTCTCTTGGACAAGAGAGAGAACCTTCAACTTCAAGATTACAAATGAGAGAAGTGGAGGTGGTGGAAGTGAGAGCCTCACAAGATATACATATATGACTAGCTCTCTTACAGATTTCCTACTCACTCTAATGGATGTAGCAAGTGATTAAGCTTAGAGAGAGAGAGGAGGCTGTAGGAAGCAGTCAACTATAGAATAGGAACCTCACAAAGAGTTTGCAATGAATGCTCAACCTTGGAATGAAGCCCAAGGGGTCCTATTTATAGCTGGGGATGCCTCTTAGCCTTTGGGAACACTTGTGAATGAAAACTAGCCATTTTGTGGCTTGCAACGGATCTATTTTCACTTGTTGCAACTCCACAACGGCTAGAAACACTTTTATGCACTTTTTCGTACAGTGCAATCGGTCGAGTTCTAATGGATGTAGCTCGACCGATCAAGTAATAGGCAAACCGATATTCAAAGGATCGGTCAAGTTTGTCCTGAGGAAACCCGACCGACCATTTCAACTGGAAATGGCCTGCTACCCGATCGGTCGAGTTCTGTGGGTGCACAACTCGACCGATGCAATCTTCAGAAAATCGACCAAGGTTGATCGGACGAGTTTCAGGGTGGGAAACTCGATGGGTGATTAGATGCTCTAGAGGGGGGGGTGAATAGAGCTGAAAGCACTTACACAAAATTCATTAAACCTTCAAAATATATGACAAGATAAGGTTGCTAAATAGGTAATTTGAGTGCAACTAAATCATGCATAGCAAGGATAAGAGAGATTGAACATGCACCAATTAGACAAGCTATTTAGAGTGGTTCCACACTTCAAACTAGAAGTGTGTCAGTCCACTTGCCTAGAGAGGTCAACCTCTAGGACTTCAAACAATTTGACTCTTATATTCATTAATAAGACATACAATACATGACCAACAAAGGACTTACCTAACCAATACAAAGAGTCCTCAAACTTACCAAGGATTTACCCACTTTGCAAGAGTCTTCGGCCTTCTCCAAGGACTTACCCACTCTTGCACAAGTCTTCGGCATTGTAGGAATTACCCACTCTTCTTGGATCTTCCGCCTTTGACTTCACCTTCACTCGGAGAAGCTTTCCACCAAGGACTTACCCACTTGAGCTTGAGTCTTCTGCCTTCTCCAAGGTCTTACCCACTCTAGCTCCAAGTCTTCGGCCTTGATCTTCACCAAGGGATTCCTTCCCTTGTTCTTCTTCACCTCTCTTGGACAAGAGAGAGAACCTTCATCTTCGATTACAAATGAGAGAAGTGGAGGTGGTGGACGTGAGAGCCTCACAAGATATACATATATGACTAGCTCTCTTACAGATTTCCTACTCACTCTAATGGATGTAGCAAGTGATTAAGCTTAGAGAGAGAGAGAGAGGAGGCTGTAGGAAGCACTCAACTATAGAATAGGAACCTCACAAAGAGTTTGCAATGAATGCTCAACCTTGGAATGAAGCCCAAGGGGTCCTATTTATAGCTGGGGATGCCTCTTAGCCTTTGGGAACACTTGTGAATGAAAACTAGCCATTTTGTGACTTGCAACGGATCTATTTTCACTTGTTGCAACTCCACAACGGATAGAAACACTTTTCTGCACTTTTCCGTACAGTGCAATCGGTCGAGTTCTAATGGATGTAGCTCGACCGATCAAGTAACAGGCAAACCGATATTCAAAGGATCGGTCGAGTTTGTCCTGAGGAAACTCGACCGACCATTTCAACTGGAAATGGCCTGCTACCCGATCGGTCGAGTTCTGTGGGTGCACAACTCGACCGATGCAATCTTCAGAAAATCGACCAAGGTTGATCGGTCGAGTTTCAGGGTGGGAAACTCGACCGAACAAGTGCCTGTAATTGATTTTCAAAGTTGCATTAAAAGTGCTCTAATATTCGATCTAAGTGTTCCTGATATTTTTCTAAGCTTAATTACAAGTCATACAATCATTACAAGTGATTTACAACATGATTCTAATGGATATACATCATATTACAAAAACGTCCACTTGTACGACTTTGACTTGTCTTTTCTCCAATTTGAGATGCGCAAGTTAGGGCAATTGGAGTGTGTCTATACCTAATCTGAAAACACTCAAGTAGAGGCATTAGACACCAATATGTGGAATGGTTAGTCATCATAAAAACACGGGTTTAGTCAATTTAGACGTGAGTCAACATTGACCTAATTGACCTTGAGTCAACATTCTCCCCCTTTTTGAAGATAACAAACCATTCTATAAATGTATTGAAAGCATTTAAGTAAATTCATACCTTTGGAGAAACCTAGGGTTTTCAATGGAATTGAGTTCATATGCTCCCCCTCAATTGATGCTATTTCTCCTGCATGGTTAGCTTTCATAACATTTATAGAATACTATGTCTTCTACTCATATATGTTCTACACATATATGTATTCTCCCCTTTACCTTCTCCCTTTTCATGAACATGCTTCTCCTCTTCATGTCAGACATGCCTTCTTCCTCTTTTAAAAGAAGACATACCTTTCTCCCCCTTTGTCATTTCAAAAAGTGGGGTTATGAAGAAATAAGAAACATCACTTGTTAAAGAGAAAGGAGATAACACAAATATATAAGGAGAGTAGAAGAGCAAAGATAGGGTCTTGTCCAAGCATAGAAAGAAAAGCAAGTTAAAGCATATACTTGAACAACCCAAAAATGCAAGATAAAGTGTTGCAGAAAAATAATAAATTGCAATTTTGACCCTCAAGATGATGGAATTTGATCAAAAACCATCGGAGCTCATGGCAAAGCGATGAGTCTTGCTCAGAAGGTTGTTTCTGCATGAAAAACACTAGTCTTGCACCAAAAACTGAAACTGGAGCAAAAGTTGCATAAAATCCAAAAATACTCCAATTTTTACATATAATGTAGATCTATGTACCCTGCATCACAATGTTATGCAAGCAGCTCAAGATAGTAGATATGCAATTTTAAGAAATAATCTTGAGCATGTATGAGGCAAGAAACAAGCATAGCATATAGATGAGCAAAGAAGCCAATTATAAACAGGGTTAGAACTACATGTATATGAACTACTAGTAGATGATATCACAAGTTAGGAGTACTAGTAGGATCTAGATCATAGAAAGAGATACCAAAAGATACACAAGTCAAAGAGCAAGCTATGAGTAGATGTAGAGATATATCCAAACAAAGAGATGTGCAATTTTAGAAGCATGAAAGGATATAACTCACTAGATATGCATCCTTACCATAAGATGATTACCACTAAGAACCTCAAGGTTGTATTAAAACAAGATATACACCAAGATAGATGTAACAAATTAGAGCACAACGGAAGCAATTTTTAGACACAACCAGGAGATCCAAAGAGATCATCATCAAAACCTGCAATACAACTCAAAGCAAGTAATTGCAAGATATAGATATACCAATTTAGAGAAATTAGAGAGATAGAGTTGTAAGCAAGATAGGCAATTTAGAACATGGCAATATGCATATATAAAGGTACCAAATGAGAGTGCCAAAGAATAAGGCTATTGGTTGAGAAAATCTAGTTGAGAGAGAAATTCTCATCCAATAAGCCAACTGTGTATTCTGTGCACAGAGTTATCGGTCGAGTTCTGTGCATTGTCAACTCGACTGATGACAGTTGTTGGCAACACTCTTGGTGCCTATCGGTCGAGTTTCAATAGGGCAAACTCGACCGACAGATTAGCTGTCAAGAAGTACATATATATCATAAAAACATATTTAAAGGCATGTTGAAAAAAACAAACCATATCCAAACATGTCTAAGTAAGTTAGTAATGCACTATAGAAGCATTAGAAACCGTTTTTGAGCAAGAGTGTGAAGAGAATCACAAAATGCCACTTTTGACTCAAAAACCATATGTATAGTGCACACTAACTTGACAAAAACAAGTTAGAAATGGTTACAAGAAATAAAACCATTACCTTTGTGCTTACCATTGCTTTTCCACTTGTTGTCACCCTCTACACATCTCACATTTCTTCTTTCATATGGATTGAGAAGTTAATTTGCAATTCAATAGCTCAAGTCAATCCATTTGCAATTACCTACAGGAAGAAAGATGAAATGGTCCCCAATCATGTTTTTGGGTCCGGAGGGGTTAGTTTAGCAACCCAAGTCCTATTTCTCTTGGGTGCTTTCCTAAAAGGACAACAAATAGAATAATGACCAATTTCATTACAATAGTTGCATGTTCCCATAGTCTTGGAACTAGAGGATTCTCCATGGAATATTTGAGGTCCTTTATCTTTGTTGTTCCCTTGACTACTATCATACCCTAAACCATGTCTACCAATTTGTTTAGTAGTATGGTGTAGGATGTCATTAAGACTCTTTTTACCAACTATGAATCTTTGCAAGGATGATATCAAACTGTCATTATCATGCTTAAGAGAAGCAATAGTGGAAGACAAATTATTGATATTATCTCTAGCATGCAAAAGATCATTTTCTAAGAAAAGAGATTTAGTTGAATAAGAATCTCTATCAATATGAAGAACAGCAACATCATTCTCTCTATTTGTAGAGCAAGAATAAGATTCATGCCCATTGATTTTAGCAAGCAAGGAGGTATTTTCTATTTCTAATTCATGCAAAACAAAATCTTTGTCCTTGATTTCAGATTTAAGAACATCAATGTCATGCATGAGAGAATCAATAATTAAAGTATGCTCTTCATTAGAACTAGGCATGAGAGGTTGAGCTTCTAGAAATTTAATCTGATCAAGTAAACTAGCATTTTCAAGTTTAATAGAGTCTACTTGGCTAAGACAATCATTTTTATCAACAAGCAAGCAAGAATTAGCATATTCAAGATCATCTAGTTCTATATGCAAATTATCAACAATTTTAGTAAGCTTTTTCTTTTTCTTTTTAGAAGACTTATAAGAGGCACAAATATCATGAATAATAGCAATTAAAGATTCTTTATCTAAAGAGTCTAGATTTACCTCACTTGAGTCTTCACTTGTTGAAGCTATAAGGGAAAAATGGCATTCTCCTTCATCACTAGAGCTTGAGCTTGATCCTTCACATGAATCTTCACTTGAGCTTGAGTTGGAGGAGCCACTTGAGCTTGATTGCCATTTCTCCTTCTTGTGAAGATGGGTCTTTTTGCCTTGTGGGCAATCTTCCTTGTAGTGACCCTTCTTTCCACATGTGAAGCATCGGATGGAGGAGGACTTGCCTTTGTAGAGTCTACCCTTGGAGTACATGGCATCTTCTTCAACTTGAGAGGATGGAGAAGCTTGACCAACAATGGCCTTGATTTGAGCTTTGATTTGAGCCTTCTTCATTCTCTTGAGTTCTTTCTCCTCTTGTCTTTCTAATTCCTCCCTCTTGTCAAGTGTGGCTTCATGTGCTTGTAGATTTCCAATGAGATCTTCAATAGGAATATCCCTAAGAGACTTTGCTTCTTCAATAGAAGTCACCTTGGATTCCCACCTCTTGGGGAGAGTTCTAAGGATCTTTGAGTTGATCTCTCCACTAGACATAGGATGTCCTAGAATAGAAAGGCCATGCAAGATGGTGTTGAGCCTTGAGTACATGTTGGCTATGCTCTCCTCCTTTCCCATCTTGAAGTTCTCAAGCATCCCTTTGAGCATGTAGACTTTGGTTTCCTTCACTTGATATGTCCCTTCATAAGTGATGCAAAGCTTTCTCCATACCTCATAGGCCGTCTCACAAGAGGAAATCCGGTTGAACTCGGTGGGGGTCATGGAGGCATATAGGATGTGCATGGCTCTAGCATTCAAGGTTGCTTTCATCAAGGTGGCTTCATCACATTCTTCAATATTTGTCTTTGGTAGAATGTATGGGCTTTTCACCATTTGCCACATCTCGAGACTTGATCCTTGGATGTAGAATTGAAGTCTTCTTCTCCAATAGAGGAAGTTGCTCCCATCAGAGATTGGAAGGTTGGTCGAGAGTCTCCCTCCTAGGTAGTCACCTATCTTCTCCTACTTGTTGAAGTATGATTGGAGAAGACCCGCTCTGATACCACTTGTTGGATCCTAGATGGGTGATTAGATGCTCTAGAGGGGGGGTGAATAGAGTTGAAAGAACTTACACAAAATTCATTAAACCTTCAAAATATATGACAAGATAAGGTTGCTAAATAGGTAATTTGAGTGCAACTAAATCATGCATAGCAAGGATAAGAGAGATTGAACATGCACCAATTAGACAAGCTATTTAGAGTGGTTCCACACTTCAAACTAGAAGTGTGTCAGTCCACTTGCCTAGAGAGGTCAACCTCTAGGACTTCAAACAATTGCACTCTTATATTCATTAATAAGACATACAATACATGACCAACAAAGGACTTACCTATCCAATACAAAGAGTCTTCAACCTTACCAAGGACTTACCCACTTTGCAAGAGTCTTCGGCCTTCTCCAAGGACTTACCCACTCTTGCACAAGTCTTCGGCATTGTAGGAATTACCCACTCTTCTTGGATCTTCTGCCTTTGACTTCACCTTCACTCGGAGAATCTTTCCACCAAGGACTTACCCACTTGAGCTTGAGTCTTCTGCCTTCTCCAAGGGCTTACCCACTCTATCTCCAAGTCGTCGGCCTTGATCTTCACCAAGGGATTCCTTCCCTTGTTCTTCTTCACCTCTCTTGGACAAGAGAGATAACCTTCATCTTCAAGATTACAAATGAGAGAAGTGGAGGTGGTGGAAGTGAGAGCCTCACAAGATATACATATATGACTAGCTCTCTTACAGATTTCCTACTCACTCTAATGGATGTAGCAAGTGATTAAGCTTAGAGAGAGAGAGGAGGCTGTAGGAAGCACTCAACTATAGAATAGGAACCTCACAAAGAGTTTGCAATGAATGCTCAACCTTGGAATGAAGCCCAAGGGGTCCTATTTATAGCTGGGGATGCCTCTTAGCCTTTGGGAACACTTGTGAATGAAAACTAGCCATTTTGTGGCTTGCAACTGATCTATTTTCACTTGTTGCAACTCCACAACGGCTAGAAACACTTTTCTGCACTTTTCCGTACAGTGCAATCGGTCAAGTTCTAATGGATGTAGCTCGACCGATCAAGTAACAGGCAAACCGATATTCAAAGGATCGGTCGAGTTTGTCCTGAGAAAACTCAACCGACCATTTCAACTGGAAATGGCCTGCTACCCGATCGGTCGAGTTCTGTGGGTGCACAACTCGACCGATGCAATCTTCAGAAAATCGACCAAGGTTGATCGGTCGAGTTTCAGGGTGGGAAACTCGACCGAACAAGTGCCTGTAATTGATTTTCAAAGTTGCATTAAAAGTGCTCAAATATTCGATCTAAGTGTTCCTGATATTTTTCTAAGCTTAATTACAAGTCATACAATCATTATAAGTGATTTACAACATGATTCTAATGGATATACATCATATTACAAAAACGTCCACTTGTATGACTTTGACTTGTCTTTTCTCCAATTTGAGATGCGCAAGTTAGGGCAATTGGAGTGTGTCTATACCTAATATGAAAACACTCAAGTAGAGGCATTAGACACCAATATGTGGAATGGTTAGTCATCATCAAAACACGGGTTTAGTCAATTTAGACGTGAGTCAACATTGACCTAATTGACCTTGAGTCAACATTCTCCCCCTTTTTGAAGATGACAAACCATTCCATAAATGTATTGAAAGCATTTAAGTAAATTCATACCTTTGGAGAAACCTAGGGTTTTCAATGGAATTGAGTTCATATGCTCCCCCTCAATTGATGTTATTTCTCCTACATGGTTAGCTTTCATAACATTTATAGAATACTATGTCTTCTACTCATATATGTTCTACACATATATGTATTCTCCCCTTTACCTTCTCCCTTTTCATGAACATGCTTCTCCTCTTCATGTAAGACATGCCTTCTTCCTCTTTTTAAAGAAGACATACCTTTCTCCCCCTTTGTCATTTCAAAAAGTGGGGTTATGAAGAAACAAGAAACATCACTTGTAAAAGAGAAAGGAGATAACACAAATATATAAGGAGAGTAGAAGAGCAAAGATAGGGTCTTGTACAAGCATAGGAAGAAAAGCAAGTTAAAGCATATACTTGAACAACCCAAAAATGCAAGATAAAGTGCTGCAGAAAAATAATAAATTGCAATTTTGACCCTCAAGATGATGGAATTTGATCAAAAACCATCGGAGCTCATGGCAAAGCGATGAGTCTTGTTCAGAAGGTTGTTTCTGCATGAAAAACACTAGTCTTGCACCAAAAACTGAAACTGGAGCAAAAGCTGCATAAAATCCAAAAATACTCCAATTTTTACATATAATGTAGATCTATGTACCCTGCATCACAATGTTATCAAGCAGCTCAAGATAGTAGATATGCAATTTTAAGAAATAATCTTGAGCATGTATGAGACAAGAAACAAGCATAGCATATAGATGAGCAAAGAAGCCAATTATAAACAGGGTTAGAACTACATGTATATGAACTACTAGTAGATGATATCACAAGTTAGGACTACTAGTAGGATCTAGATCATAGCAAGAGATACCAAAAGATACACAAGTCAAAGAGCAAGCTATGAGTAGATGTAGAGATATTACCAAAAAGAGATATGCAATTTTAGAAGCATGAAAGGATATAACTCACTAGATATGCATCCTTACCATAAGATGATTACCACTAAGAACCTCAAGGTTGTATCAAAACAAGATATACACCAAGATAGATGTAACAAGTTAGAGCACAACGGAAGCAATTTTTAGACACAACCAGGAGATCCAAAGAGATCATCATCAAAACCTGCAAAACAACTCAAAGCAAGTAATTGCAAGATATAGATATACCAATTTAGAGAAATTAGAGAGATAGAGTTGTAAGCAAGATAGGCAATTTAGAACATGGCAATATGCATATATAAAGGTACCAAATGAGAGTGCCAAAGAATAAGGCTATTGGTTGAGAAAATCTAGTTGAGAGAGAAATTCTCATCCAACAAGCCAACTGTGTATTCTGTGCACAGAGTTATCGGTCGAGTTCTGTGCATTGTCAACTCGACTGATGACAGTTGTTGGCAACACTCTTGGTGCCTATCGTTCGAGTTTCAATAGGGCAAACTCGACCGACAGATCAGCTGTCAAGAAGCACATATATATCATAAAAACATATTTAAAGGCATGTTGAAAAAAACAAACCATATCCAAACATGTCTAAGTAAGTTAGTAATGCACTATAGAAGCATTAGAAACAGTTTTTGAGCAAGAGTGTGAAGAGAATCACAAAATGCCACTTTTGACTCAAAAACCATATGTATAGTGCACACTAACTTGACAAAAACAAGTTAGAAATGGTTACAAGAAATAAAACCATTACCTTTGTGCTTACCATTGCTTTTCCACTTGTTGTCACCCTCTACACATCTCACCTTTCTTCTTTCATGTGGATTGAGAAGTCAATTTGCAATTCAATAGCTCAAGTCAATCCATTTGCAATTACCTACAGGAAGAAAGATGAAATGGTCCCCAATCATGTTTTTGGGTCCAGAGGGGTTAGTTTAGCAACCCAAGTCCTATTGCTCTTGGGTGCTTTCCTAAAAGGACAACAAGTCATTAAGACTCTTTTTACCAATTAAGAATCTTTGCAAGGATGATCTCAAACTGTCATTATCATGCTTAAGAGAAGCAATAGTGGAAGACAAATTATTGATATTATCTCTAGCATGCAAAAGATCATTTTCTAAGCAAAGAGATTTAGTTGAATAAGAATCTTTATCAATATGAAGAGCAGCAACATCATTCTCTCTATTTGTAGAGCTAGAACAAGATTCATGCCCATTGATTTTAGCAAGCAAGGAGGTATTTTCTATTTCTAATTCATGCAAAAAAAAAATCTTTGTCCTTGATTTCAGATTTAAGAACATCAATGTCATGCATGAGAGAATCAATAATTAAAGTATGCTCTTCATTAGAACTAGGAATGAGAGGTTGAGCTTCTAGAAATTTAATCTTATCAAGTAAACTAGCATTTTCAAGTTTAATATAATCTACTTGGCTAAGACAATCATTTTTATCAATAAGCAAGCAAGAATTAGCATATTCAAGATCATCTAGTTCTATATGCAAATTATCAACAATTTTAGCAAACTTTTTCTTTTTCTTTTTAGAAGACTTATAAGAGGCACAAATATCATGAATAATAGCAATTAAAGATTCTTTATCTAAAGAGTCTAGATTTACCTCACTTGAATCTTCACTTGTTGAAGCTATAAGGGCAAAATGGCATTCTCCTTCATCACTAGAGCTTGAGCTTGATCCTTCACATGAATCTTCACTTGAGCTTGAGTTGGAGGAGCAACTTGAGCTTGATTGCCATTTCTCCTTCTTGTGAAGATGGGTCTTTTTGCCTTGTGGGAAATATTCCTTGTAGTGACCCTTCTTTCCACATGTGAAGCACCGGATGGAGGAGGACTTGCCTTTGTAGAGTCTACCCTTGGAGTACATGTCATCTTCTTCAACTTGAGAGGATGGAGAAGCTTGACCAACAATGGCCTTGATTTGAGCCTTCTTCATTCTCTTGAGTTCTTTCTCCTCTTGTCTTTCTAATTCCTCCCTCTTGTCAAGTGTGGCTTCATGTGCTTGTAGATTTCCAATGAGCTCTTCAATAGGAATATCCCTAAGAGACCTTGCTTCTTCAATAGAAGTCACCTTGGATTCCCACCTCTTGGGGAGAGTTCTAAGGATCTTTGAGTTGATCTCTCCACTAGACATAGGATGTCCTAGAACAGCAAGACCATTCAAGATGGTGTTGCGCCTTGAGTACATGTTCTCTATGCTCTCCTCCTTTCCCATCTTTCTCCATACCTCATAGGCCATCTCACAAGAGGAAATCCAGTTGAACTCGGTGGGGGTCATGGAGGCATATAGGATGTGCATGGCTCTAGCATTCAAGGTTGCTTTCATCAAGGTGGCTTCATCCCATTCTTCAATATTTGTCTTTGGTAGAATGTATGGGCTTTTCACCATTTGCCACATCTCGAGACTTGATCCTTGGATGTAGAATTGAAGTCTTCTTCTCCAATAGAGGAAGTTGCTCCCATCAAAGATTGGAAGGCTGGTCAAGAGTCTCCCTCCTAGGTAGTCACCCATCTTCTCCTACTTGTTGAAGTTTGCTTGGAGAAGACCCGCTCTGATACCACTTGTTGGATCCTAGATGGGTGATTAGATGCTCTAGAGGGGGGGATGAATAGAGCTGAAAGCACTTACACAAAATTCATTAAACCTTCAAAATATATGACAAGATAAGGTTGCTAAATAGGTAATTTGAGTGCAACTAAATCATGCATAGCAAGGATAAGAGAGATTGAACATGCATCAATTAGACAAGATATCTAGAGTGGTTCCACACTTCAAACTAGAAGTGTGTCAGTCCACTTGCCTAGAGAGGTCAACCTCTAGGACTTCAAACAATTGCACTCTTATATTTATTAATAAGACATACAATACATGACCAACAAAGGACTTACCTATCCAATACAAAGAGTCTTCAACCTTACCAAGGACTTACCCACTTTGCAAGAGTCTTCGGCCTTCTCCAAGGACTTACCCACTCTTGCACAAGTCTTCGGCCTTGTAGGAATTACCCACTCTTCTTGGATCTTCTGCCTTTGACTTCACCTTCACTCGGAGAAGCTTTCCACCAAGGACTTACCCACTTGAGCTTGAGTCTTCTGCCTTCTCTAAGGGCTTACCCACTCTAGCTCCAAGTCTTAGGCCTTGATCTTCACCAAGGGATTCCTTCCCTTGTTCTTCTTCACCTCTCTTGGACAAGAGAGAGAACCTTCATCTTCAAGATTACAAATGAGAGAATTGGAGGTGGTGGAAGTGATAGCCTCACAAGATATACATATATGACTAGCTCTCTTACAGATTTCCTACTCACTCTAATGGATGTAGCAAGTGATTAAGCTTAGAGAGAGAGAGGAGGCTGTAGGAAGCACTCAACTATAGAATAGGAACCTCACCAAGAGTTTGCAATGAATGCTCAACCTTGGAATGAAGCCCAAGGGGTCCTATTTATAGCTAGGGATGCCTCTTAGCCTTTGGGAACACTTGTGAATGAAAACTAGCCGTTTTGTGGCTTGCAACGGATCTATTTTCACTTGTTGCAACTCCACAACGGCTAGAAACACTTTTCTGCACTTTTCCGTACAGTGCAATCGGTCGAGTTCTAATGGATGTAGCTCGACCGATCAAGTAACAGGCAAACCGATATTCAAAGGATCGGCCGTGTTTGTCCTGAGGAAACTCGACCGACCATTTCAACTGGAAATGGCCTGCTACCCGATCGGTCGAGTTCTGTGGGTGCACAACTCGACCGATGCAATCTTCAGAAAATCGAGCAAGGTTGATCGGTCGAGTTTCAGGGTGGGAAACTCGACCGAACAAGTGCCTGTAATTGATTTTCAAAGTTGCATTAAAAGTTCTCTAATATTCGATCTAAGTGTTCCTGATATTTTTCTAAGCTTAATTACAAGTCATAAAATCATTACAAGTGATTTACAACATGATTCTAATGGATATACATCATATTACAAAAACGTCCACTTGTATGACTTTGACTTGTCTTTTCTCCAATTTGAGATGTGCAAGTTAGGGCAATTGGAGTGTGTCTATACCTAATCTGAAAACACTCAAGTAGAGGCATTAGACACCAATATGTGGAATGGTTAGTCATCATAAAAACATGGGTTTAGTCAATTTAGACGTGAGTCAACATTGACCTAATTGACCTTGAGTCAACATTCTCCCCCTTTTTGAAGATGACAAACCATTCCATAAATGTATTGAAAGCATTTAAGTAAATTCATACCTTTGGAGAAACCTAGGGTTTTCAATGGAATTGAGTTCATATGCTCCCCCTCAATTGATGCTATTTCTCCTGCATGGTTAGCTTTCATAACATTTATAGAATACTATGTCTTCTACTCATATATGTTCTACACATATATGTATTCTCCCCTTTACCTTCTCCCTTTTCATGAACATGCTTCTCCTCTTCATGTAAGACATGCTTTCTTCCTCTTTTAAAAGAAGACATACCTTTCTCCCCCTTTATCATTTCAAAAAGTGGGGTTATGAAGAAATAAGAAACATCACTTGTTAAAGAGAAAGGAGATAACACAAATATATAAGGAGAGTAGAAGAGCAAAGATAGGGTCTTGTCCAAGCATAGAAAGAAAAGCAAGTTAAAGCATATACTTGAACAACCCAAAAATGCAAGATAAAGTGCTGTAGAAAAAATAATAAATTGCAATTTTGACACTCAAGATGATGGAATTTGATCAAAAACCATCGGAGCTCATGGCAAAGCGATGAGTCTTGCTCAGAAGGTTGTTTCTGCATGAAAAACACTAGTCTTGCACCAAAAACTGAAACTGGAGCAAAAGCTGCATAAAATCCAAAAATACTCCAATTTTTACATATAATGTAGATCTATGTACCCTGCATCACAATGTTATCAAGCAGCTCAAGATAGTAGATATGCAATTTTAAGAAATAATCTTGAGAATGTATGAGACAAGAAACAAGCATAGCATATAGATGAGCAATGAAGCCAATTATAAACAGGGTTAGAACTACATGTATATGAACTACTAGTAGATGATATCACAAGTTAGGACTACTACTAGGATCTAGATCATAGCAAGAGATACCAAAAGATACACAAGTCAAAGAGCAAGCTATGAGTATATGTAGAGATATATCCAAACAAAGAGATATGAAATTTTAGAAGCATGAAAGGATATAACTCACTAGATATGCATCCTTACCATAAGATGATTACCACTAAGAACCTCAAGGTTGTATCAAAACAAGATATACACCAAGATAGATGTAACAAATTAGAGCACAACGGAAGCAATTTTTAGACACAACCAGGAGATCCAAAGAGATTATCATCAAAACCTGCAAAACAACTCAAAGCAAGTAATTACAAGATATAGATATACAAATTTAGAGAAATTAGAGAGATAGAGTTGTAAGCAAGATAGGCAATTTAGAACATGGCAATATGCATATATAAAGGTACCAAATGAGAGTGCCAAAGAATAAGGCTATTGGTTGAGAAAATCTAGTTGAGAGAGAAATTCTCATCCAATAAGCCAACTGTGTATTCTGTGCACAGAGTTATCGGTCGAGTTCTGTGCATTGTCAACTCGACTAATGACAGTTGTTGGCAACACTCTTGGTGCCTATCGGTCGAGTTTCAATAGGGCAAACTCGACCGACAGATCAGCTGTCAAGAAGCACATATATATCATAAAAACATATTTAAAGGCATGTTGAAAAAAACAAACCATATCCAAACATGTCTAAGTAAGTTAGTAATGCACTATAGAAGCATTAGAAACAGTTTTTGAGCAAGAGTGTGAAGAGAATCACAAAATGCCACTTTTGACTCAAAAACCATATGTATAGTGCACACTAACTTGACAAAAACGAGAAGTTGATGAACTTCTCTTCCTTAAGCGATGACTGAAGGAGTGACTGAGGGGGCGATCGAGGGGGCGATGGCCAAGGTGATGGCGACGTCCGACCCTCCAGATCCAGGCAGAACAAAGACGGCGAAGGCGACGGTGGAAGGTCCTGATCCAGGTTGTGCGGCCTTTGACTCAAGGAAGAGAAGTGGTGTGATTATTCCACCTGGTGTTGTGGTAACCAAAGACGCGATGGACTGGTCGGGGTTATTCAAGGATAAGAAGGTTGCTAGCCCGGTTCATCTGAGCAAAACGAAAGCACAGTTAGTTGATGGTAAACTGATGTATCCAAAATCCATCGCGGAGAGGAATCTTGCTAGGTGGAGCAGAACGGCGGCTGGATATGTCATCGGGCTCAAGCCTCACTGGCCAACATTGGTGAAGCATCTCGCTATGCTATGGAAAGTCAGAGGTTCGATTGATATACGCTCCAGAGGAAGAGGTTTCTTCATCGTATCGTTTGAGAATGATGAGGATTTAGAAATGGCAGTAGACAAAGGTCCATGGTTCGTAGCAGGCAAGCCGTTGATCATAAAGAAATGGGAGAGGGGTGAACCTCTAGAGAAGATGAAGCTGACTGATATCCTTATTTGGCTGAAGATTTATAACCTGCCGTTAGAGCTATGGGACATGGAGATGTTCAGCAACATCGGATCTATTCTGGGACGTCCTCTATGACCGGACAAGCTAACGTCGGAGTTCCGAAGACTGGATTATGCGAGGATTCAGATTGTCATATCCTCTGATTTCTCATATCCTAAAGAGTTACAGATTGAAAGCGACGATGGTCAGATAGACACGATCCAATTTGAATATGAATGGGAGCCCAACAAGTGTTTGACGTGTGGTCTATATGGACATGAGTCGTCCTTGTGTGATGACCAAAGGAAGATGGAGGGAAAAGCTCCTAAAAAGAAGTCGATGATGGAATGGATTCCCAGAAAGAGTAATGATACCGATGATGGAGAAGTGTTCGTGGATGCTGAAGATAGAATAGCAGATGGTGATTTAAGTAATGGAGGTCCTAATGTGGAGCAGCCTAAGAAATCTACTGAATCTGCAATTATTTCTGAATTGATTACTCCAGTGGATACTCCAAATTCAGGATGGGAAACTAAAAAGAAGAAAGGGAAATCTACTCCAAAAGGTGTTGCTAAAAGCAGTACAAGAGTGATCCCAGAAGCCTTGAATAAATATTCACCTATATCTAATTTTGATGAAGGGGAAATTTATAATGAGGAGGTCAATACATCAGGGGCTGCGGCTGTGGTGGTTGGGGAACCTTCTGCCCTTCCTCCCAATGACTGAACCTTTAAGTATCCTATCCTGGAATGTGAGAGGAGGGAGTAATAAAATTCCTCACATCCGGGATGAGATAAGGAGAAATAAGGCGGACATTTATATCATTCTGGAATCTAGAATCCAAAAAGAGAATCTGAGGAGTTTTGTTGACAGGATTTGTCCCGATGCTAGCTTTGTGGATAATTCTGAGTACTATTCTTATACTCGTATTATGATTATATGGGTGAACAAGGATCTTGACATCAAGGTGTTGAAGAAAATTGATCAATGTATCCATTGTGTTATCAATAGGGATTTGTCTAGCTTTCATATGACAGCTGTGTATGGCGCCAATCCAGATCTGGATCGTGTTCTGCTCTGGGATTCTCTGGTCTCTATTAGCAGTTGGAATCCAGTTAACTGGTGTGTGTTAGGGGATTTTAATGTTGTTCGTTTGATGAATGAAAAGATGGGAAAGCAGCCTCCCTCAAAGCGTAGCATGGAGGATTTTAATGATGCTATTGCTGAGGCAAATCTGATTGAATTGCAAGCTAAAGGCTTTTTCTTTACGTGGGACAGCCACAGTAAAAAAGGAATTAGTACCTTTTCGAAGATTGACCGTATTTTTACCAATGTTAGTTTCCTGTCCGAGTTCCCGTTCTGTTGGGGTGAAGTCATTCCGGCTGTTGTAAGTGATCATAAGATTCTTATGTTAAGGCTGGGGGTAAAGAAGAAAGGTAGAACTCCCTTTCACTTTATTAATTCCTAGGTCAATCAAGACTCTTTCAAAGGCATAGTCAGTGATGCTTGGTTGAATACTGAGGTTCATGGGACCCCTATGTTTAGGGTGTACAGAAGGTTATATGCTGTCTCGTGTGCTCTTAGAAAATGGAATAGCGAGGTGGTTGGCAATTTTTTCTCTAATGCTAGAGAGCTTGAAAGGGATTTGTTCAGTCTACAGAGGGAAATTGATGTCGACCCTTCGAATGAAGTTAAACAAAAGAACATGACTCGTTTAAGGCTGGAAACTGTTAAAGCTCTCAATGATGAAGAAGCCTTACTTCGCCAAAAAGGTAGGGTCCAGTGGCTCAAGTTGGGAGACAGAAATTCTGCCTTTTTCTATGCGTCGTTGAAAACAAGAAGGATCAAAAACAATATTAATGTTTTGGAGGATGAACAGGGAGTTAGAGTGTATGATATGGAAGTGATTCGTCTGAAATGTCAAGAATTTTTATAATAGTCTTTTTAATAGATCCTCGAAGGATGCAGTGAGCTGGAAGGAAGAATGGGTCTTGCCTAAAGTTGACATCAAGCATTTTGATATGCTTAGAAGTGAGGTAACAAGGAAGGAGATTGATGATGTTGTTATGCATCTAAGTGATGACAAAGCCCCTGGCCCGGATGGCTTTAATGCAGTATTCTTTAAGGAGATGTGGGATATTATCGGAGATGATGTTTCTTTAGCTGTTCTGAATTTTTTCAGCTCTGGAAGGCTTCTTAAAGAATGCAATAGTACCATGATTACTCTCATTCCGAAGGTACCTGGTGCGGTCAATCGAAAGGATTTCAGGCCCATTTCTTTATGTAACACTATTTATAAGGTTATTGCTAAGATCTTAGCTAACCGCTTAGCCTTGGTGCTGCCGTCTATCATTGATATGAATCAGATAGCTTTTGTGAAGGGGAGAAGGATAGGTGATGCTATTCTACTTGCTAACGATATTCTCAGCAGTTTTGGAGGCACTCAAAGCAACATGTGTATTAAGGCTGATTTAGCCAAAGCCTACGATACAGTGAGAAGGGATTACATTTTGTTTCTTATGATGAAGATGGACTTTCCTGAATGTTGGCTCAATTGGGTTTGTGAGATTTTTGATACTGCTTCTTATAAAGTTCTTATTAATGGTTGCCCTACTGATAGTTTTGTGGCTTCAAATGGGGTGAGGCAAGGAGACCCCCTTTCGCCTTTACTTTTTGTTGTCGCTATGCAAGGGCTGTCTGCGATCATTAATGCAGAGGTTAAAGATGGCAGGTTGAATCCTTTATGTGCAGGGGATGTAAAAGTATCCCATATTATTTTCGCTGATGACTTGCTTTTATTTTCAAAGGCTGATGAAAGGAATGCTAGCTGCTTAAAGGATATTCTTGATTCCTTTAGTATGGTGTCTGGTCTAACGCTTAACAACAGTAAGAGTCATATCTTTCTTAGTAGAAGTGATGATAATCCTATTGTGGGGAATGTGCTGAATATGGATATCTGCAGTTTGCCGGTGAGGTATCTTGGTGTCCCCCTGTTCACTGGTCGGCTTACCAAAGATATGTGCCATCCCATTATTGATAAATTCAAATTTAAGCTTGAATCTTGGAAAGGGAACCTTTTGTCTCAAGCGGGCAGAGTTGAGTTAATCATTTCTACTCTCTCAGCTTATAATATTTTTTGGACATCTTCTTTTCCTCTTCCTAAATCTGTCATCATGGAGTTAGAGAAACTTATGAGGGACTTCCTTTGGAAAGACTCTGACGAAAGAAAACATATGCATACTGTCTCTTGGGAAGCTGTTTGTAGACCCAGGAAGGAAGGAGGTCTGGGAATTCGCCGTATTGATGATTGGTCTAAGGTGGGCTTGATTAGAAACCTGTGGAATGTTGCAGCTGAAAAGAATAACCTATGGGTTAAATGGGTGAATGGAAGATACATAAAGAATGAGTCTATTTGGTCTGTCAAATCTGGAGCCAACTCTTCTTGGCTTTGGAGAAAATTGCTTGAACAAAGGGAGATCCTTCTTAAAGAAGTTGTTTTCTGTTTGGGTAATGGTAAAAAATTTCTGTTATGGAGAGACCCCTGGTTAGGGGGAAAGGAAAAAATGATCGAGAAGGTGAATTTAGACTTTGTCTTCAGAATGGGCAAAGGGCTGAACTGCCGTGTGGAAGCATGTATTGCTGGTGATAGCTGAAAAATACCGAGCTTCAGAGGGTCGTATAAGGTTGAAAATATTCTGGAGAATGTCAAATGTCAAGTTCATTTTGAAGATCACATCTGTTTTAGGGGTAAAAATGATTGTTGTTTGAAGGATTGCTGGAATCTTATTAGAAAACAACATCATAGTATTGCGTGGGGCAGCTGGATCTGGTCTGGAGTACCTAGAAGATGGTCCATTCTTCTGTGGAAGGGGTTTTTGGGCAGAATTCCTATTGTTGACTATCTTCAGAGAGTGGGCTATCATATGGCGTCGAGATGTGTGATGTGCAAAGAACATGTAGAAAGTTCTGTGCATGTGTTCTTTAAATGCAGATTTGCGGAAGGTGTTTGGAGGCTTTGGAGAACTGATCTGGGGCACAATATACAGCTGGATACGTTCTGTGATCTGCTGAAACTGAAGGGCAAGTTGAAGGTTACAGCCTGTTTAATCATCTATATGATGTGGAAAGAAAGAAATGCAAGGATCTTTAGAGGTTGCTGCATTGATACGCAAAGGTTTTGGTTATTATATCAAAAGGAGACGGTAGTTTGTACATAGTTAGTTCTGTTTTTACCTTTTCCCTTGTATAGTTTCCTTTCTTTTCTGTGGTTACACCCTGTAACTGTTGAATGCTTTTTTCTAATAGTAAGAGGCAACACCCTACGTTCACAAAAAAAAAAAACTTGACAAAAACTAGTTAGAAATGGTTACAAGAAATAAAACCATTACCTTTGTGCTTACCATTGCTTTTCCACTTGTTGTCACCCTCTACACATCTCACCTTTCTTCTTTCATGTGGATTGAGAAGTCAATTTGCAATTCAATAGCTCAAGTCAATCCATTTGCAATTACCTACAGAAGAAAGATGAAATGGTCCCCAATCATGTTTTTGGGTCCGGAGGGGTTAGTTTAGCAACCCAAGTCCTATTGCTCTTGGGTGCTTTCCTAAAAGGACAACAAGTAGAATAATGACCAATTTCATTACAATAGTTGTATGTTCCCATAGTCTTGGAACTAGAGGATTCTCCATGGAATATTGGAGGTCCTTTATCTTTGTTGTTCCCTTGACTACTATCATACCCTAAACCATGTCTACCAATTTGTTTAGTAGTATGGTGTAGGATGTCATTAAGACTCTTTTTACAAACTAAGAATCTTTGCAAGGATGATCTCAAACTGTCATTATCATGCTTAAGAGAAGCAATAGTGGAAGACAAATTATTGATATTATCTCTAGCATGCAAAAGATCATTTTCTAAGCAAAGAGATTTAGTTGAATAAGAATCCCTATCAATATGAAGAGCAGCAACATCATTCTCTCTATTTGTAGAGCTAGAACAAGATTCATGCCCATTGATTTTAGCAAGCAAGGAGGTATTTTCAATTTTAATTCATGCAAAACAAAATCTTTGTCCTTGATTTCAGATTTAAGAACATCAATGTCATGCATGAGAGAATCAATAATTAAAGTATGCTCTTCATTAGAACTAGGCATGAGAGGTTGAGCTTCTAGAAATTTAATCTTATCAAGTAAACTAGAATTTTCAAGTTTAATAGAGTCTACTTGGCTAAGACAATCATTTTTATCAATAAGCAAGCAAGAATTAGCATATTCAAGATCATCTAGTTCTATATGAAAATTATCAACAATTTTAGCAAGCTTTTTCTTTTTCTTTTTAGAAGACTTATAAGAGGCACAAATATCATGAATAATAGCAATTAAAGATTCTTTATCTAAAGAGTCTAGATTTACCTCACTTGAGTCTTCACTTGTTGAAGCTATAAGGGCAAAATGGCATTCTCCTTCATCACTAGAGCTTGAGCTTGATGCTTCACATGAATCTTCACTTGAGCTTGAGTTGGAGGAGCCACTTGAGCTTGATTGCCATTTCTCCTTCTTGTGAAGATGGGTCTTTTTGCCTTGTGGGCAATCTTCCTTGTAGTGACCCTTCTTTCCAAATGTGAAGCACCGGATGGAGGAGGACTTGCCTTTGTAGAGTCTACCCTTGGAGTACATGGCATCTTCTTCAACTTGAGAGGATGGAGAAGCTTGACCAACAATGGCCTTGATTTGAGCTTTGATTTGAGCCTTCTTCATTCTCTTGAGTTCTTTCTCCTCTTGTCTTTCTAATTCCTCCCTCTTGTCAAGTGTGGCTTCATGTGCTTGTAGATTTCCAATGAGATCTTCAATAGGAATATCCCTAAGAGACCTTGCTTCTTCAATAGAAGTCACCTTGGGTTCCCACCTCTTGGGGAGAGTTCTAAGGATCTTTGAGTTGATCTCTCCACTAGACATAGGATGTCCTAGAACAGCAAGACCATTCAAGATGGTGTTGAGCCTTGAGTACATGTTGGCTATGCTCTCCTCCTTTCCCATCTTGAAGTTCTCAAGCATCCCTTTGAGCATGTAGACTTTGCTTTCCTTCACTTGATCTGTCCCTTCATAAGTGATGCAAAGCTTTCTTTATACCTCATAGGCCGTCTCACAAGAGGAAATCCAGTTGAACTCAGTGGGAGTCATGGAGGCATATAGGATGTGCATGGCTCTAGCATTCAATGTTGCATTCACCAAGGTGGCTTCATCCCATTCTTCAATATTTGTCTTTGGTAGAATGTATGGGCTTTTCACCATTTGCCACATCTCGAGACTTGATCCTTGGATGTAGAATTGAAGTCTTCTTCTCCAATAGAGGAAGTTGCTCCCATCAAAGATTGGAAGGCTGGTCGAGAGTCTCCCTCCTAGGTAGTCACCCATCTTCTCCTACTTGTTGAAGTATGCTTGGAGAAGACCCGCTCTGATACCACTTGTTGGATCCTAGATGGGTGATTAGATGCTCTAGAGGGGGGGGTGAATAGAGATGAAAGCACTTACACAAAATTCATTAAACCTTCAAAATATATGACAAGATAAGGTTGCTAAATAGGTAATTTGAGTGCAACTAAATCATGCATAGAAAGGATAAGAGAGATTGAACATGCACCAATTAGACAAGCTATTTAGAGTGGTTCCACACTTCAAAATAGAAGTGTGTCAGTCCACTTGCCTAGAGAGGTCAACCTCTAGGACTTCAAACAATTGCACTCTTATATTCATTAATAAGACATACAATACATGACCAACAAAGGACTTACCTATACAATACAAAGAGCCTTCAACCTTACCAAGGACTTACCCACTTTGCAAGAGTCTTCGGCCTTCTCCAAGGACTTACCCACTCTTGCACAAGTCTTCGGCCTTGTAGGAATTACCCACTCTTCTTGGATCTTCCGCCTTTGACTTCACCTTCACTCGGAGAAGCTTTCCACCAAGGACTTACCCACTTGAGCTTGAGTCTTCTGCCTTCTCCAAGGGCTTACCCACTCTAGCTCCAAGTCTTCGGCCTTGATCTTCACCAAGGGATTCCTTCCCTTGTTCTTCTTCACCTCTCTTGGACAAGAGAGAGAACCTTCATCTTCAAGATTATAAATGAGAGAAGTGGATGTGGTGGAAGTGAGAGCCTCACAAGATATACATATATGACTAGCTCTCTTACAGATTTCCTACTCACTCTATTGGATGTTGCAAGTGATTAAGCTTAGAGAGAGAGAGAGGAGGCTGTAGGAAGCACTCAACTATAGAATAGGAACCTCACAAAGAGTTTGCAATGAATGCTCAACCTTGGAATGAAGCCCAAGGGGTCCTATTTATAGCTGGGGATGCCTCTTAGCCTTTGGGAACACTTGTGAATGAAAACTAGCCATTTTGTGGCTTGCAACAGATCTATTTTCACTTGTTGCAACTCCACAACGGCTAGAAACACTTTTCTGCACTTTTCCGTACAGTGCAATCAGTCGAGTTCTAATGGATGTAGCTCGACCGATCAAGTAACAGGCAAACCGATATTCAAAGGATCGGTCGAGTTTGTCCTGAGGAAACTCGACCGACCATTTCAACTGGAAATGGCCTGCTACCCGATCGGTCGAGTTCTGTGGGTGCACAACTCGACCGATGCAATCTTCAGAAAATCGACCAAGGTTGATCAGTCGAGTTTCAGGGTGGGAAACTCGACCGAACAAGTGCCTGTAATTGATTTTCAAAGTTGCATTAAAAGTGCTCTAATATTCGATCTAAGTGTTCCTGATATTTTTCTAAGCTTAATTACAAGTCATACAATCATTACAAGTGATTTACAACATGATTCTAATGGATATACATCATATTAAAAAAACGTCCACTTGTATGACTTTGACTTGTCTTTTCTCCAATTTGAGATGCGCAAGTTAGGGCAATTGGAGTGTGTCTATACCTAATCTGAAAACACTCAAGTACAGGCATTAGACACCAATATGTGGAATGGTTAGTCATCATAAAAACACGGGTTTAGTCAATTTAGACGTGAGTCAACATTGACCTAATTGACCTTGAGTCAACATTCTCCCCCTTTTTGAAGATGACAAACCATTCCATAAATGTATTGAAAGCATTTAAGTAAATTCATACCTTTGGAGAAACCTAGGGTTTTCAATGGAATTAAGTTCATATGCTCCCCCTCAATTGATGTTATTTCTCCTGCATGGTTAGCTTTCATAACATTTATAGAATACTATGTCTTCTACTCATATATGTTCTACACATATATGTATTCTCCCCTTTACCTTCTCCCTTTTCATGAACATGCTTCTCCTCTTCATGTAAGACATGCCTTCTTCCTCTTTTAAAAGAAGACATACCTTTCGCCCCCTTTGTCATTTCAAAAAGTGGGGTTATGAAGAAATAAGAAACATCACTTGTTAAAGAGAAACGAGATAACACAAATATATAAGGAGAGTAGAAGAGCAAAGATAGGGTCTTGTCCAAGCATAGAAAGAAAATCAATTTAAAGCATATACTTGAACAACCCAAAAATGCAAGATAAAGTGCTGCAGAAAAATAATAAATTGCAATTTTGACCCTCAAGATGATGGAATTTGATCAAAAACCATCAGAGCTCATGGCAAAGTGATGAGTCTTGCTCAGAAGGTTGTTTCTGCATGAAAAACACTAGTCTTGCACCAAAAACTGAAACTGGAGCAAAAGCTGCATAAAATCCAAAAATACTCCAATTTTTACATATAATGTAGATCTATGTACCCTGCATCACAATGTTATCAAGCAGCTCAAGATAGTAGATATGCAATTTTAAGAAATAATCTTGAGCATGTATGAGACAAGAAACAAGCATAGCATATAGATGAGCAAAGAAGCCAATTATAAACAGGGTTAGAACTACATGTATATGAACTACTAGTAGATGATATCACAAGTTAGGACTACTAGTAGGATCTAGATCATAGCAAGAGATACCAAAAGATACACAAGTCAAAGAGCAAGCTATGAGTAGATGTAGAGATATATCCAAACAAAGAGATATGCAATTTTAGAAGCATGAAAGGATATAACTCACTAGATATGCATCCTTACCATAAGATGATTACCACTAAGAACCTCAAGGTTGTATCAAAACAAGATATACACCAAGATAGATGTAACAAATTAGAGCACAACGGAAGCAATTTTTAGACACAACCAGGAGATCCAAAGAGATCATCATCAAAACCTGCAAAACAATTCAAAGCAAGTAATTGCAAGATATAGATGTACCAATTTAGAGAAATTAGAGAGATAGAGTTGTAAGCAAGATAGGCAATTTAGAACATGGAAATATGCATATATAAAGGTACCAAATGAGAGTGCCAAAGAATAAGGCTATTGGTTGAGAAAATCTAGTTGAGAGAGAAATTCTCATCCAATAAGCCAACTGTGTATTCTGTGCACAGAGTTATCGGTCGAGTTCTGTGCATTGTCAACTCGACTGATGACAGCTGTTGGCAACACTCTTGGTGCCTATCGGTCAAGTTTCAATAGGGCAAACTCGACCGACAGATCAGCTGTCAAGAAGCACATATATATTATAAAAACATATTTAAAGGCATATTGAAAAAAACAAACCATATCCAAACATGTCTAAGTAAGTTAGTAATGGACTATAGAAGCATTAGAAATAGTTTTTGAGCAAGAGTGTGAAGAGAATCACAAAATGCCACTTTTGACTCAAAAACCATATGTATAGTGCACACTAACTTGACAAAAACAAGTTAGAAATGGCAACAAGAAATAAAACCATTACCTTTGTGCTTACCATTGCTTTTCCACTTGTTGTCACCCTCTACACATCTCACCTTTCTTCTTTCATGTGGATTGAGAAGTCAATTTGCAATTCAATAGCTCAAGTCAATCCATTTGCAATTACCTACAGGAAGAAAGATTAAATGGTCCCCAATCATGTTTTTGGGTCCGGAGGGGTTAGTTTAGCAACCCAAGTCCTATTGCTCTTGGGTGCTTTCCTAAAAGGACAACAAGTAGAATAATGACCAATTTCATTACAATAGTTGCATGTTCCCATAGTCTTGGAACTAGAGGATTCTCCATGGAATATTGGAGGTCCTTTATCTTTGTTGTTCCCTTGACTACTATCATACCCTAAACCATGTCTACCAATTTGTTTAGTAGTATGGTGTAGGATGTCATTAAGACTCTTTTTACCAACTAAGAATCTTTGCAAGGATGATCTCAAACTGTCATTATCATGCTTAAGAGAAGCAATAGTTGAAGACAAATTATTGATATTATCTCTAGCATGCAAAAGATCATTTTCTAAGCAAAGAGATTTAGTTGAATAAGAATCTCTATCAATCTAAAGAGCAGCAACATCATTCTCTCTATTTGTAGAGCTAGAATAAGATTCATGCCCATTGATTTTAGCAAGCAAGGAGGTATTTTATATTTCTAATTCATGCAAAACAAAATCTTTGTCCTTGATTTCAGATTTAAGAACATCAATGTCATCCATGAGAGAATCAATAATTAAAGTATGCTCTTCATTAGAACTAGGCATGAGAGGTTGAGCTTCTAGAAATTTAATCTTATCAAGTAAACTAGCATTTTCAAGTTTAATAGAGTCTACTTGGCTAAGACAATCATTTTTATCAATAAGCAAGCAAGAATTAGCATATTTAAGATCATCTAGTTCTATATGCAAATTATCAACAATTTTAGCAAGCTTTTTCTTTTTCTTTTTAGAAAACTTATAAGAGGCACAAATATCATGAATAATAGCAATTAAAGATTCTTTATCTAAAGAGTCTAGATTTACCTCACTTGAGTCTTCACTTGTTGAAGCTATAAGGGCAAAATGGCATTCTCCTTCAACACTAGAGCTTGAGCTTGATCCTTCACATGAATCTTCACTTGAGCTTGAGTTGGAGGAGCCACTTGAGCTTGATTGCCATTTCTCCTTCTTGTGAAGATGGGTCTTTTTGCCTTGTGGGCAATCTTCCTTGTAGTGACCCTTCTTTCCACATGTGAAGCATCGGATGGAGGAGGACTTGCCTTTGTAGAGTCTACCCTTGGAGTACATGACATCTTCTTCAACTTGAGAGGATGGAGAAGCTTGACCAACAATGGCCTTGATTTGAGCTTTGATTTGAGCCTTCTTCATTCTCTTGAGTTCTTTCTCCTCTTGTCTTTCTAATTCCTCCCTCTTGTCAAGTGTGGCTTCATGTGCTTGTAGATTTCCAATGAGCTCTTCAATAGGAATATCCCTAAGAGACCTTGCTTCTTCAATAGAAGTCACCTTGGATTCCCACCTCTTGGGGAGAGTTCTAAGGATCTTTGAGTTGATCTCTCCACTAGACATAGGATGTCCTAGAACAGAAAGACTATTCAAGATGGTGTTGAGCCTTGAGTACATGTTGGCTATGCTCTCCTCCTTTCCCATATTGAAGTTCTCAAGCATCCCTTTGAGCATGTAGACTTTGGTTTCCTTCACTTGATCTGTCCCTTCATAAGTGATGCAAAGCTTTCTCCATACCTCATAGGCCGTCTCACAAGAGGAAATCCAGTTGAACTCGGTGGGGGTCCTTGAGGCATATAGGATGTGCATGGCTCTAGCATTCAAGGTTGCTTTCATCAAGGTGGCTTCATCCCATTCTTCAATATTTGTCTTTGGTAGAATGTATGGGCTTTTCACCATTTGCCACATCTCGAGACTTGATCCTTGGATGTAGAATTGAAGTCTTCTTCTCCAATAGAGGAAGTTGCTCCATCAAAGATTGGAAGGCTGGTCGAGAGTCTCCCTCCTAGGTAGTCACCCATCTTCTCCTACTTGTTGAAGTATGCTTGGAGAAGACCCGCTCTGATACCACTTGTTGGATCCTAGATGGGTGATTAGATGCTCTAGAGGGGGGGTGAATAGAGCTGAAAGCACTTACACAAAATTCATTAAACCTTCAAATTATATGACAAGATAAGGTTGCTAAATAGGTAATTTGAGTGCAACTAAATCATGCATAGCAAGGATAAGAGAGATTGAACATGCACCAATTAGACAAGCTATTTAGAGTGGTTCCACACTTCAAACTAGAAGTGTGTCAGTCCACTTGCCTAGAGAGGTCAACCTCTAGGACTTCAAACAATTGCACTCTTATATTCATTAATAAGACATACAATACATGACCAACAAAGGACTTACCTATCCAATACAAAGAGTCTTCAACCTTACCAAGGACTTACCCACTTTGCAAGAGTCTTCAGCCTTCTCCAAGGACTTACCCACTCTTGCACAAGTCTTCGGCCTTGTAGGAATTACCCACTCTTCTTGGATCTTCCGCCTTTGACTTCACCTTCACTCGGAGAAGCTTTCCACCAAGGACTTACCCACTTGAGCTTGAGTCTTCTGCCTTCACCAAGGGATTACCCACTCTAGCTCCAAGTCTTCGGCCTTGATCTTCACCAAGGGATTCCTTCCCTTGTTCTTCTTCACCTCTCTTGGACAAGAGAGAGAACCTTCATCTTCAAGATTACAAATGAGAGAAGTGGAGGTGGTGGAAGTGACAGCCTCACAAGATATACATATATGACTAGCTCTCTTACAAATTTCCTACTCACTCTAATGGATGTAGCAAGTGATTAAGCTTAGAGAGAGAGAGAGAGGAGGCTGTAGGAAGCACTCAACTATATAATAGGAACCTCACAAAGAGTTTGCAATGAATGCTCAACCTTGGAATGAAGCCCAAGGGGTCCTATTTATAGCTGGGGATGCCTCTTAGCTTTTGGGAACACTTGTGAATGAAAACTAGCCGTTTTGTGGCTTGCAACGGATCTATTTTCACTTGTTGCAACTCCACAACGGCTAGAAACACTTTTCTGCACTTTTCCGTACAGTGCAATCGGTCAAGTTCTAATGGATGTAGCTCGACCGATCAAGTAACAGGCAAACCGATATTCAAAGGATCGGTCGAGTTTGTCCTGAGGAAACTCGACCGACCATTTCAACTGGAAATGTCCTGCTACCCGATCAGTCGAGTTCTGTGCGTGCACAACTCGACCGATGCAATCTTCATAAAATCGACCAAGGTTGATCGGTCGAGTTTCAGGGTGGGAAACTCGACCGAACAAGTGCATGTAATTGATTTTCAAAGTTGCATTAAAAGTGCTCTAATATTCGATCTAAGTGTTCCTGGTATTTTTCTAAGCTTAATTACAAGTCATACAATCATTACAAGTGATTTACAACATGATTCTAATGGATATACATCATATTACAAAAACGTCCACTTGTATGACTTTGACTTGTCTTTTCTCCAATTTGAGATGCGCAAGTTAGGGCAATTGGAGTGTGTCTATACCTAATCTGAAAACACTCAAGTAGAGGCATTAGACACCAATATGTGGAATGGTTAGTCATCATCAAAACACGGGTTTAGTCAATTTAGACGTGATTCAACATTGACCTAATTGACCTTGAGTCAACATTCTCCCCCTTTTTGAAGATGACAAACCATTCCATAAATGTATTGAAAGCATTTAAGTAAATTCATACCTTTGGAGAAACCTAGGGTTTTCAATGGAATTGAGTTCATATGCTCCCCCTCAATTGATGCTATTTCTCCTGCATGGTTAGCTTTCATAACATTTATAGAATACTATGTCTTCTACTCATATATGTTCTACACATATATGTATTCTCCCCTTTACCTTCTCCCTTTTCATGAACATGCTTCTCCTCTTCATGTAAGACATGCCTTCTTCCTCTTTTAAAAGAAGACGTACCTTTCTCCCCCTTTGTCATTTCAAAAAGTGGGGTTATGAAGAAATAAGAAACATCACTTGTTAAAGAGAAAGGAGATAACACAAATATATAAGGAGAGTAGAAGAGCAAAGATAGGGTCTTGTCCAAGCATAGAAAGAAAAGCAATTTAAAGCATATACTTGAACAACCCAAAAATGTAAGATAAAGTGCTGTAGAAAAATAATAAATTGCAATTTTGACCCTCAAGATGATGGAATTTGATCAAAAACCATCGGAGCTCATGGAAAAGCAATGAGTCTTGCTCAGAAGGTTGTTTCTGCATGAAAAACACTAGTCTTGCACAAAAAACTGAAACTGGATCAAAAGCTGCATAAAATCCAAAAATACTCCAATTTTTACATATAATGTAGATCTATGTACCCTGCATCACAATGTTATTCAAGCAGCTCAAGATAGTAGATATGCAATTTTAAGAAATAATCTTGAGCATGTATGAGACAAGAAACAAGCATAGCATATAGATGAGCAAAGAAGCCAATTATAAACAGGGTTAGAACTACATGTATATGAACTACTAGTAGATGATATCACAAGTTAGGACTACTAGTAGGATCTAGATCATAGCAAGAGATACCAAAAGATACACAAGTCAAAGAGCAAGCTATGAGTAGATGTAGAGATATATCCAAACAAAGAGATATGCAATTTTAGAAGCATGAAAGGATATAACTCACTAGATATGCATCCTTACCATAAGATGATTACCACTAAGAACCTCAAGGTTGTATTAAAACAAGATATACACCAAGATAGATGTAACAAGTTAGAGCACAACGGAAGCAATTTTTAGACACAACCAGGAGATCCAAAGAGATCATCATCAAAACCTGCAAAACAACTCAAAGCAAGTAATTGCAAGATATAGATATACCAATTTATAGAAATTAGAGAGATAGAGTTGTAAGCAAGATAGGCAATTTAGAACATGGAAATATGCATATATAAATGTACCAAATGAGAGTGCCAAAGAATAAGGCTATTGGTTGAGAAAATCTAGTTGAGAGAGAAATTCTCATCCAATAAGCCAACTGTGTATTCTGTGCACAGAGTTATCGGTCGAGTTCTGTGCATTGTCAACTCGACTGATGACAGCTGTTGGAAACACTCTTGGTGCCTATCGGTCGAGTTTCAATAGGGCAAACTCGACCGACAGATCAGCTGTCAAGAAGCACATATATATCATAAAAACATATTTAAAGGCATGTTGAAAAAAACAAACCATATCCAAACATGTCTAAGTAAGTTAGTAATGCACTATAGAAGCATTAGAAACAGTTTTTGAGCAGGAGTGTGAAGAGAATCACAAAATGCCACTTTTGACTCAAAAACCATATGTATGGTGCACACTAACTTGACAAAAACAAGTTAGAAATGGTTACAAGAAATAAAACCATTACCTTTGTGCTTACCATTGCTTTTCCACTTGTTGTCACCCTCTACACATCTCACCTTTCTTCTTTCATGTGGATTGAGAAGTCAATTTGCAATTCAATAGCTCAAGTCAATCCATTTGCAATTACCTATAGGAAGAAAGATGAAATGGTCCCCAATCATGTTTTTGGGTCCGGAGGGATTAGTTTAGCAACCCAAGTCCTATTGCTCTTGGGTGCTTTCCTAAAAGGACAACAAGTAGAATAATGACCAATTTCATTACAATAGTTGCATGTTCCCATAGTCTTGGAACTAGAGGATTCTCCATGGAATATTGGAGGTCCTTTATCTTTGTTGTTCCCTTGACTACTATCATACCCTAAACCATGTCTACCAATTTGTTTAGTAGTATGGTGTAGGATGTCATTAAGACTCTTTTTACCAACTAAGAATCTTTGCAAGGATGATCTCAAACTGTCATTATCATGCTTAAGAGAAGCAATAGTGGAAGACAAATTATTGATATTATCTCTAGCATGCAAAAGATCATTTTCTAAGCAAAGAGATTTAACTGAATAAGAATCTCTATCAATATGAAGAGCAGCACCATCATTCTCTCTATTTGTAGAGCTAGAACAAGATTCATGCCCATTGATTTTAGCAAGCAAGGAGGTATTTTCTATTTCTAATTCATGCAAAACAAAATCTTTGTCCTTGATTTCAGATTTAAGAACATCAATGTCATGCATGAGAGAATCAATAATTAAAGTATGCTCTTCATTAGAACTAGGCATGAGAGGTTGAGCTTCTAGAAATTTAATCTTATCAACTAAACTAGCATTTTCAAGTTTAATAGAGTCTACTTGGCTAAGACAATCATTTTTATCTATAAGCAAGCAAGAATTAGCATATTCAAGATCATCTAGTTCTATATGCAAATTATCAACAATTTTAGAAAGCTTTTTCTTTTTCTTTTTAGAAGACTTATAAGAGGCACAAATATCATGAATAATAGCAATTAAAGATTCTTTATCTAAAGAGTCTAGATTTACCTCACTTGAGTCTTCACTTGTTGAAGCTATAAGGGCAAAATGGCATTCTCCTTCATCACTAGAGCTTGAGCTTGATCCTTCACATGAATCTTCACTTGAGCTTGAGTTGGAGGAGCCACTTGAGCTTGATTGTCATTTCTCCTTCTTGTGAATATGGGTCTTTTTGCCTTGTGGGCAATCTTCCTTGTAGTGACCCTTCTTTCCACATGTGAAGCACCGGATGGAGGAGGACTTGCCTTTGTAGAGTCTACCCTTGGAGTACATGGCATCTTCTTCAACTTGAGAGGATGGAGAAGCTTGACCAACAATGGCCTTGATTTGAGCTTTGATTTGAGCCTTCTTCATTCTCTTGAGTTCTTTCTCCTCTTGTCTTTCTAATTTCTCCCTCTTGTCAAGTGTGGCTTCATGTGCTTGTAGATTTCCAATGAGCTCTTCAATAGGAATATCCCTAAGAGACCTTGCTTCTTCAATAGAAGTCACCTTGGATTCCCACCTCTTAGGGAGAGTTATAAGGATCTTTGAGTTGATCTCTCCACTAGACATAGGATGTCCTAGAACAGCAAGACCATTCAAGATGGTGTTGAGCCTTGAGTACATGTTGGCTATGCTCTCCTCCTTTCCCATCTTGAAGTTCTCAAGCATCCCTTTGAGCATGTAGACTTTGGTTTCCTTCACTTGATCTGTCCCTTCATAAGTGATGCAAAGCTTTCTCCATACCTCATAGGCCGTCTCACAAGAGGAAATCCGGTTGAACTCGGTGGGGGGTCATTGAGGCATATAGGATGTGCATGGATCTAGCATTCAAGGTTGCTTTCATCAAGGTGGCTTCATCCCATTCTTCAATATTTGTCTTTGGTAGAATGTATGGGATTTTCACCATTTTCCACATCTCGAGACTTGATCCTTGGATGTAGAATTGAAGTCTTCTTCTCCAATAGAGGAAGTTGCTCCCATCAAAGATTGGAAGGCTGGTCGAGAGTCTCCCTCCTAGGTAGTCACCCATCTTCTCCTACTTGTTGAAGTATGCTTGGAGAAGACCCGCTCTGATACCACTTGTTGGATCCTAGATGGGTGATTAGATGCTCTAGAGGGGGGGGTGAATAGAGCTGAAAGCACTTACACAAAATTCATTAAACCTTCAAAATATATGACAAGATAAGGTTGCTAAATAGGTAATTTGAGTGCAACTAAATCATGCATAGAAAGTATAAGAGAGATTGAACATGCACCAATTAGACAAGCTATTTAGAATGGTTCCACACTTCAAACTAGAAGTGTGTCATACCACTTGCCTAGAGAGGTCAACCTCTAGGACTTCAAACAATTGCACTCTTATATTCATTAATAAGACATACAATACATGACCAAAAAAGGACTTACCTATCCAATACAAAGAGTCTTCAACCTTACCAAGGACTTACCCACTTTTCAAGAGTCTTAGGCCTTCTCCAAGGACTTACCCACTCTTGCACAAGTCTTTGGCCTTGTAGGAATTACCCACTCTTCTTGGATCTTCCGCCTTTGACTTTACCTTCACTCGGAGAAGCTTTCCACCAAGGACTTACCCACTTGAGCTTGAGTCTTCTGCCTTCTCCAAGGGCTTACCCACTCTAGCTCCAAGTCTTCGGCCTTGATCTTCACCAAGGGATTCCTTCCCTTGTTCTTCTTCACCTCTCTTGGACAAGAGAGAGAACCTTCATCTTCAAGATTACAAATGAGAGAAGTGGAGGTGGTGGAAGTGAGAGCCTCACAAGATATACATATATGACTAGCTCTCTTACAGATTTCCTACTCACTCTAATGGATGTAGCAAGTGATTAAGCTTAGAGAGAGAGAGGAAGCTGTAGGAAGCACTCAACTATAGAATAGGAACCTCACAAAGAGTTTGCAATGAATGCTCAACCTTGGAATGAAGCCCAAGGGGTCCTATTTATAGCTGGGGATGCCTCTTAGCCTTTGGGAACACTTGTGAATGAAAACTAGCCGTTTTGTGGCTTGCAACGGATCTATTTTCACTTGTTGCAACTCCACAACGGCTAGAAACACTTTTCTGCACTTTTCTGTACAGTGCAATCGGTCGAGTTCTAATGGATGTAGCTCGACCGATCAAGTAACAGGAAAACTGATATTCAAAGGATCGGTCGAGTTTGTCCTGAGGAAACTCGACCGACCATTTCAACTGGAAATGGCCTGCTACCCGATCGGTCGAGTTCTGTGGGTGCACAACTCGACCGATGCAATCTTCAGAAAATCGACCAAGGTTGATCGGTCGAGTTTCAGGGTGGGAAACTCGACCGAACAAGTGCCTGTAATTGATTTTCAAAGTTGCATTAAAAGTGCTCTAATATTCGATCTAAGTGTTCCTGATATTTTTCTAAGCTTAATTACAAGTCATATAATCATTACAAGTGATTTACAACATGATTCTAATGGATATACATCATATTACAAAAACGTCCACTTGTATGACTTTGACTTGTCTTTTCTCCAATTTGAGATGCGCAAGTTAGGGCAATTGGAGTGTGTCTATACCTAATCTGAAAACACTCAAGTAGAGGCATTAGACACCAATATGTGGAATGGTTAGTCGTCATCAAAACACGGGTTTAGTCAATTTAGACATGAGTCAACATTGACCTAATTGACCTTGAGTCAACATTCTCCCCCTTTTTGAAGATGACAAACCATTCCATAAATGTATTTAAAGCATTTAAGTAAATTCATACCTTTGGAGAAACCTAGGGTTTTCAATGGAATTGAGTTCATATGCTCCCCCTCAATTGATGCTATTTCTCCTGCATGGTTAGCTTTCATAACATTTATAGAATACTATGTCTTCTACTCATATATGTTCTACACATATATGTATTCTCCCCTTTACCTTCTCCCTTTTCATGAACATGCTTCTCCTCTTCATGTATGACATGCCTTCTTCGTCTTTTAAAAGAAGACATACCTTTCTCCCCCTTTGTCATTTCAAAAAGTGGGGTTATGAAGAAATAAGAAACATCACTTGTTAAAGAGAAAGGAGATAACACAAATATATAAGGAGAGTAGAAGAGCAAAGATAGGGTCTTGTCCAAGCATAGAAAGAAAAGCAAGTTAAAGCATATACTTGAACAACCCAAAAATGCAAGATAAAGTGCTGCAGAAAAATAATAAATTGCAATTTTGACCCTCAAGATGATGGAATTTGATCAAAAACCATCGGAGGTCATGGAGAAGTGATGAGTTTTGCTCAGAAGGTTGTTTCTGCATGAAAAACACTAGTCTTGCACCAAAAACTGAAACTGGAGCAAAAGCTGCATAAAATCCAAAAATACTCCAATTTTTACATATAATGTAGATCTATGTACCCTGCATCACAATGTTATGCAAGCAGCTCAAGATAGTAGATATGCAATTTTAAGAAATAATCTTGAGCATGTATGAGACAAGAAACAAGCATAGCATATAGATGAGCAAAGAAGCCAATTATAAACAGGGTTAGAACTACATGTATATGAACTACTAGTAGATGATATCACAAGTTAGGACTACTAGTAGGATCTAGATCATAGCAAGAGATACCAAAAGATACACAAGTCAAAGAGCAAGCTATGAGTAGATGTAGAGATATATCCAAACAAAGAGATATGCAATTTTAGAAGCATGAAAGGATATAACTCACTAGATACGCATCCTTACCATAAGATGATTACCACTAAGAACCTCAAGGTTGTATCAAAACAAGATATACACCAAGATAGATGTAACAAGTTAGAGCACAACCGAAGTAATTTTTAGACACAACCAGGAGATCCAAAGAGATCATCATCAAAACCTGCAAAACAACTCAAAGCAAGTAATTGCAAGATATAGATATACCAATTTAGAGAAATTAGAGAGATAGAGTTGTAAGCAAGATAGGCAATTTAGAACATGGCAATATGAATATATAAAGGTACCAAATGAGAGTGCCAAAGAATAAGGCTATTGGTTGAGAAAATCTAGTTGAGAGAGAAATTCTCATCCAATAAGCCAATTGTGTATTCTGTGCACAGAGTTATCGGTCGAGTTCTGTGCATTGTCAACTCGACTGATGACAGCTGTTGGCAACACTCTTGGTGCCTATCGGTCGAGTTTCAATAGGGCAAACTTGACCGACAGATCAGCTGTCAAGAAGCACATATATATCATAAAAACATATTTAAAGGCATGTTGAAAAAAACAAACCATATCCAAACATGTCTAAGTAAGTTAGTAATGCACTATAGAAGCATTAGAAACAGTTTTTGAGAAAGAGTGTGAAGAGAATCACACAATGCCACTTTTGACTCAAAAACCATATGTATAGTGCACACTAACTTGACAAAAACAAGTTAGAAATGGTTACAAGAAATAAACCATTACCTTTGTGCTTACCATTGATTTTCCACTTGTTGTCACCCTCTACACATCTCACCTTTCTTCTTTCATGTGGATTGAGAAGTCAATTTGCAATTCAATAGCTCAAGTCAATCCATTTGCAATTACCTACAGGAAGAAAGATGAAATGGTCCCCAATCATGTTTTTGGGTCCGGAGGGGTTAGTTTAGCAACCCAAGTCCTATTGCTCTTGAGTGCTTTCCTAAAAGGACAACAAGTAGAATAATGACCAATTTCATTACAATATTTGCATGTTCCCATAGTCTTGGAACTAGAGGATTCTCCATGGAATATTGGAGGTCCTTTATCTTTGTTGTTCCCTTGACTACTATCATACCCTAAACCATGTCTACCAATTTGTTTAGTAGTATGGTGTAGGATGTCATTAAGACTCTTTTTACCAACTAAGAATCTTTGCAAGGATGGTCTCAAACTGTCTTTATCATGCTTAAGAGAAGCAATAGTGGAAGACAAATTATTGATATTATCTCTAGCATGCAAAAGATCATTTTCTAAGCAAAGCGATTTAGTTGAATAAGAATCTCTATCAATATGAAGAGCAGCAACATCATTCTCTCTATTTGTAGAGCTTGAATAAGATTCATGCCCATTGATTTTAGCAAGCAAGGAGGTATTTTCTATTTCTAATTCATGCAAAACAAAATCTTTGTCCTTGATTTCAGATTTAAGAACATCAATGTCATGCATGAGAGAATCAATAATTAAAGTATGCTCTTCATTAGAACTAGGCATGAGAGGTTGAGCTTCTAGAAATTTAATCTTATCAAGTAAACTAGCATTTTCAAGTTTAATAGAGTCTACTTGGCTAGGACAATCATTTTTATCAATAAGCAAGCAAGAATTAGCATATTCAAGATCATCTAGTTCTATATGCAAATTATCAACAATTTTAGCAAGCTTTTTCTTTTTCTTTTTAGAAGACTTATAAGAGGCACAAATATCATGAATAATAGCAATTAAAGATTCTTTATCTAAAGAATCTAGATTTACCTCACTTGATTCTTCACTTGTTGAAGCTATAAGGGCAAAATGGCATTCTCCTTCATCACTAGAGCTTGAGCTTGATCCTTCACATGAATCTTGACTTGAGCTTGAGTTGAAGGAGCCACTTGAGCTTGATTGCCATTTCTCCTTCTTGTGAAGATGGGTCTTTTTGCCTTGTGGGCAATCTTCCTTGTAGTGACCCTTCTTTCCACATGTGAAGCACCGGATGGAGGAGGACTTGCCTTTGTAGAGTCTACCCTTGGAGTACATGGCATCTTCTTCAACTTGAGAGGATGGAGAAGCTTGACCAACAATGGCCTTGATTTGAGCTTTGATTTGAGCCTTCTTCATTCTCTTGAGTTCTTTCTCCTCTTGTCTTTCTAATTCCTCCCTCTTGTCAAGTGTGGCTTCATGTGCTTGTAGATTTCCAATGAGCTCTTCAATAGGAATATCCCTAAGAGACCTTGCTTCTTCAATAGAAGTCACCTTGGATTCCCACCTCTTGGGGAGAGTTCTAAGGATCTTTGAGTTGATCTCTCCACTAGACATAGGATGTCCTAGAACATCAAGACCATTCAAGATGGTGTTGAGCCTTGAGTACATGTTGGCTATGCTCTCCTCCTTTCCCATCTTGAAGTTCTCAAGCATCCCTTTGAGCATGTAGACTTTGGTTTCCTTCACTTGATTTGTCCCTTCATAAGTGATGCAAAACTTTCGCCATACCTCATAGGCTGTCTCACAAGAGGAAATCCGGTTGAACTCGGTGGGGGTCATGGAGGCATATAGGATGTGCATGGCTCTAGCATTCAAGGTTGCTTTCATCAAGGTGGCTTCATCCCATTCTTCAATATTTGTCTTTGGTAGAATGTATGGGCTTTTCACCATTGCCACACCTCGAGACTTGATCCTTGGATGTAGAATTGAAGTCTTCTTATCCAATAGAGGAAGTTGTTCCCATCAAAGATTGGAAGGCTGGTCGAGAGTCTCCCTCCTAGGTAGTCACCCATCTTCTCCTACTTGTTGAAGTATGCTTGGAGAAGACCCGCTCTGATACCACTTGTTGGATCCTAGATGGGTGATTAGATGCTCTAGAGGGGGGGTGAATAGAGCTGAAAGCACTTACACAAAATTCATTAAACCTTCAAATTATATGACAAGATAAGGTAGCTAAATAGGTAATTTGAGTGCAACTAAATCATGCATAGCAAGGATAAGAGAGATTGAACATGCACCAATTAGACAAGCTATTTAGAGTGGTTCCACACTTCAAACTAGAAGTGTGCCAGTCCACTTGCCTAGAGAGGTCAACCTCTAGGACTTCAAACAATTGCACTCTTATATTCATTAATAAGACATACAATACATGACCAACAAAGGACTTACCTATCCAATACAAAGAGTCTTCAACCTTACCAAGGACTTACCCACTTTGCAAGAGTCTTCGGCCTTCTCCAAGGACTTACCCACTCTTGCACAAGTCTTCGGCCTTGTAGGAATTACCCACTCTTCTTGGATCTTCCGCCTTTGACTTCACCTTCACTCGGAGAAGCTTTCCACCAAGGACTTACCCACTTGAGCTTGAGTCTTCTGCCTTCTCCAAGGGCTTACCCACTCTAGCTCCAAGTCTTCGGCCTTGATCTTCACCAAGGGATTCCTTCCCTTGTTCTTCTTCACCTCTCTTGGACAAAAGAGAGAACCTTCATTTTCAAGATTACAAATGAGAGAAGTGGAGGTGGTGGAAGTGAAAGCCTCACAAGATATACATATATGACTAGCTATCTTATAGATTTCCTACTCACTCTAATGGATGTAGCAAGTGATTAAGCTTGGACAGAGAGAGGAGGCTGTAGGAAGTACTCAACTATAGAATAGGAACCTCACAAAGAGTTTGCAATGAATGCTCAACCTTGGAATGAAGCCCAAGGGGTCCTATTTATAGCTGGGGATGCCTCTTAGCCTTTGGGAACACTTGTGAATGAAAACTAGCCATTTTGTGGCTTGCAACAGATCTATTTTCACTTGTTGCAACTCCACAATGGCTAGAAACACTTTTATGCACTTTTTCGTACAGTGCAATCGGTCGAGTTCTAATGGATGTAGCTCGACCGATCAAGTAACAGGCAAATCGATATTCAAAGGATCGGTCGAGTTTGTCCTGAGGAAACTCGACCGACCATTTCAACTGGAAATGGCCTGCTACCCGATCGGTCGAGTTCTGTGGGGGCACAACTCGACCGATGCAATCTTCAGAAAATTGACCAAGGTTGATCGGTCGAGTTTCAGGGTGGGAAACTCGACCGAACAAGTGCCTGTAATTGATTTTCAAAGTTGCATTAAAAGTGCTCTAATATTTGATCTAAGTTTTCCTGATATTTTTCTAAGCTTAATTACAAGTCATACAATCATTACAAGTGATTTACAACATGATTCTAATGGATATACATCATATTACAAAAACGTCCACTTGTATGACTTTGACTTGTCTTTTCTCCAATTTGAGATGCGCAAGTTAGGGCAATTGGAGTGTGTCTATACCTAATCTGAAAACACTCAAGTAGAGGCATTAGACACCAATATGTGGAATGGTTAGTCATCATCAAAACACGGGTTTAGTCAATTTAGACGTGAGTCAACATTGACCTAATTGACCTTGAGTCAACATTCTCCCCCTTTTTGAAGATGACAAACCATTCCATAAATGTATTGAAAGCATTTAAGTAAATTCATACCTTTGGAGAAACCTAGGGTTTTCAATGGAATTGAGTTCATATGCTCCCCCTCAATTGATGCTATTTCTCCTGCATGGTTAGCTTTCATAACATTTATAGAATACTATGTCTTCTGCTCATATATGTTCTACACATATATGTATTCTCCCCTTTACCTTCTCCCTTTTCATGAACATGCTTCTCCTCTTCATGTAAAACATGCCTTCTTCCTCTTTTAAAAGAAGACATACCTTTCTCCCCCTTTGTCATTTCAAAAAGTGGGGTTATGAAGAAATAAGAAACATCACTTGTTAAAGAGAAAGGAGATAACACAAATATATAAGGAGAGTAGAAGAGCAAAGATAGGGTCTTGTCCAAGCATAGAAAGAAAAGCAAGTTAAAGCATATACCTGAACAACCCAAAAATGCAAGATAAAGTGCTGCAGAAAAATAATAAATTGCAATTTTGACCCTCAAGATGATGGAATTTGATCAAAAACCATCGGAGGTCATGGCGAAGTGATGAGTTTTGCTCAGAAGGTTGTTTCTGCATGAAAAACACTAGTCTTGCACCAAAAACTGAAACTGGAGCAAAAGCTGCATAAAATCCAAAAATACTCCAATTTTTACATATAATGTAGATCTATGTACCCTGCATCACAATGTTATGCAAGCAGCTCAAGATAGTAGATATGCAATTTTAATAAATAATCTTGAGCATGTATGAGACAAGAAACAAGCATAGCATATAGATGAGAAAAGAAGCCAATTATAAACAGGGTTAGAACTACATGTATATGAACTACTAGTAGATGATATCACAAGTTAGGACTACTAGTAGGATCTAGATCATAGCAAGAGATACCAAAAGATACACAAGTCAAAGAGCAAGCTATGAGTAGATGTAGAGATATATCCAAACAAAGAGATATGCAATTTTAGAAGCATGAAATGATATAACTCACTAGATATGCATCCTTACCATAAGATGATTACCACTAAGAACCTCAAGGTTGTATCAAAACAAGATATACACCAAGATAGATGTAACAAGTTAGAGCACAACGGAAGTAATTTTTAGACACAACCAGGAGATCCAACGAGATCATCATCAAAACCTACAAAACAACTCAAAGCAAGTAATTGCAAGATATAGATATACCAATTTAGAGAAATTAGAGAGATAGAGTTGTAAGCAAGATAGGCAATTTAGAACATGGCAATATGCATATATAAAGGTACCAAATGAGAGTGCCAAAGAATAAGGCTATTGGTTGAGAAAATCTAGTTGAGAGAGAAATTCTCATCCAATAAGCCAACTGTGTATTCTGTGCACAGAGTTATCGGTCGAGTTCTGTGCATTGTCAACTCGACTGATGACAGCTGTTGGCAACACTCTTGGTGCCTATCGGTCGAGTTTCAATAGGGCAAACTCGACCGACAGATCAGCTGTCAAGAAGCACATATATATCATAAAAACATATTTAAAGGCATGTTGAAAAAAACAAACCATATCCAAACATGTCTAAGTAAGTTAGTAATGCACTATAGAAGCATTAGAAACAGTTTTTGAGCAAGAGTGTGAAGAGAATCACAAAATGCCACTTTTGACTCAAAAACCATATGTATAGTGCACACTAACTTGACAAAAACAAGTTAGAAATGGTTACAAGAAATAAAACCATTACCTTTGTGTTTACCATTGCTTTTCCACTTGTTGTCACCCTCTACACATCTCACCTTTCTTCTTTCATGTGGATTGAGAAGTCAATTTGCAATTCAATAGCTCAAGTCAATCCATTTGCAATTACCTACAGGAAGAAAGATGAAATGGTCCCCAATCATGTTTTTGGGTCCGGAGGGGTTAGTTTAGCAACCCAAGTCCTATTGCTCTTGGGTGCTTTCCTAAAAGGACAACAAGTAGAATAATGACCAATTTCATTACAATAGTTGCATGTTCCCATAGTCTTGGAACTAGAGGATTCTCCATGGAATATTGGAGGTCCTTTATCTTTGTTGTTCCCTTGACTACTATCATACCATAAACCATGTCTACCAATTTGTTTAGTAGTATGGTGTAGGATGTCATTAAGACTCTTTTTACCAACTAAGAATCTTTGCAAGGATGATCTCAAACTGTCATTATCATGCTTAAGAGAAGCAATAGTGGAAGACAAATTATTGATATTATCTCTAGCATGCAAAAGATCATTTTCTAAGCAAAGAGATTTAGTTGAATAAGAATCTTTATCAATATGAAGAGCAGAAACATCATTCTCTCTATTTGTAGAGCTAGAACAAGATTCATGCCCATTGATTTTAGCAAGCAAGGAGGTATTTTCTATTTCTAATTCATGCAAAACAAAATCTTTGTCCTTGATTTCAGATTTAAGAACATCAATGTCATGCATGAGAGAATCAATAATTAAAGTATGCTCTTCATTAGAACTAGGAATGAGAGGTTGAGCTTCTAGAAATTTAATCCTATCAAGTAAACTAGCATTCTCAAGTTTAATAGAATCTACTTGGCTAAGACAATCATTTTTATCAATAAGCAAGCAAGAATTAGCATATTCAAGATCATCTAGTTCTATATGCAAATTATCAACAATTTTAGCAAGCTTTTTCTTTTTCTTTTTAGAAGACTTATAAGAGGCACAAATATCATGAATAATATCAATTAAAGATTCTTTATCTAAAGATTCTAGATTTACCTCACTTGAGTCTTCACTTGTTGAAGCTATAAGGGCAAAATGGCATTCTCCTTCATCACTAGAGCTTGAGCTTGATCCTTCACATGAATCTTCACTTGAGCTTGAGTTGGAGGAGCCACTTGAGCTTGATTGCCATTTCTCCTTCTTGTGAAGATGGGTCTTTTTGCCTTGTGGGCAATCTTCCTTGTAGTGACCCTTCTTTCCACATGTGAAGCACCGGATGGAGGAGGACTTGCCTTTGTAGAGTCTACCCTTGGAGTACATGGCATCTTCTTCAACTTGAGAGGATGGAGAAGCTTGACCAACAATGGCTTTGATTTGAGCTTTGATTTGAGCCTTCTTCATTCTCTTGAGTTATTTCTCCTCTTGTCTTTCTAATTCCTCCCTCTTGTCAAGTGTGGCTTCATGTGCTTGTAGATTTCCAATGAGCTCTTCAATAGGAATATCCCTAAGAGACCTTGCTTCTTCAATAGAAGTCACCTTGGATTCCCACCTCTTGGGGATAGTTCTAAGGATCTTTGAGTTGATCTCTCCACTAGACATAGGATGTCCTAGAACAGCAAGACCATTCAAGATGGTGTTGAGCCTTGAGTACATGTTGGCTATGCTCTCCTCCTTTCCCATCTTGAAGTTCTCAAGCATCCCTTTGAGCATGTAGACTTTGGTTTCCTTCACTTGATCTGTCCCTTCATAAGTGATGCAAAGCTTTCTCCATACCTCATAGGCCATCTCACAAGAGGAAATCTGGTTGAACTCGGTGGGGGTAATGGAGGCATATAGGATGTGCATGGCTCTAGCATTCAAGGTTGCTTTCATCAAGGTGGCTTCATCCCATTCTTCAATATTTGTCTTTGGTAGAATGTATGGGCTTTTCACCATTTGCCACATCTCGAGACTTGATCCTTGGATGTAGAATTGAAGTCTTCGTCTCCAATAGAGGAAGTTTCTCCCATCAAAGATTGGAAGGCTGGTTGAGAGTCTCCCTCCTAGGTAGTCACCCATCTTCTCCTACTTGTTGAAGTTTGCTTGGAGAAGACCCGCTCTGATACCACTTGTTGGATCCTAGATGGTTGATTAGATGCTCTAGAGGGGGGGTGAATAGAGTTGAAAGCACTTACACAAAATTCATTAAACCTTCAAAATATATGACAAGATAAGGTTTCTAAATAGGTAAATTGAGTGCAACTAAATCATGCATAGCAAGGATAAGAGAGATTGAACATGCACCAATTAGACAAGCTATTTAGAGTGGTTCCACACTTCAAACTAGAAGTGTGTCAGTCCACTTGCCTAGAGAGGTCAACCTCTAGGACTTCAAACAATTGCACTCTTATATTCATTAATAAGACATACAATACATGACCAACAAAGGACTTACCTATCCAATACAAAGAGTCTTCAACCTTACCAAGGACTTACCCACTTTGCAAGAGTCTTCAGCCTTCTCCAAGGACTTACCCACTCTTGCACAAGTCTTAGGCCTTGTAGGAATTACCCACTCTTCTTGGATCTTCCGCCTTTGACTTCACCTTCACTCGGAGAAGCTTTCCACCAAGGACTTATCCACTTGAGCTTGAGTCTTCTGCCTTCTCCAAGGGCTTACCCACTCTAGCTCCAAGTCTTCGGCCTTGATCTTCACCAAGGGATTCCTTCCCTTGTTCTTCTTCACCTCTCTTGGACAAGAGAGAGAACCTTCATCTTCAAGATTACAAATGAGAGAAGTGGAGGTGGTGGAAGTGAGAGCCTCACAAGATATACATATATGACTAGCTCTCTTATAGATTTCCTACTCACTCTAATGGATGTAGCAAGTGATTAAGCTTAGAGAGAGAGAGGAGGTTGTAGGAAGCACTCAACTATAGAATAGGAACCTCACAAAGAGTTTGCAATGAATGCTCAACCTTGGAATGAAGCCCAAGGGGTCCTATTTATAGCTGGGGATGCCTCTTAGCCTTTGGGAACACTTGTGAATGAAAACTAGCCGTTTTGTGGCTTGCAACGGATCTATTTTCACTTGTTGGAACTCCACAACGGCTAGAAACACTTTTCTGCAATTTTCCGTATAGTGCAATCGGTCGAGTTCTAATGGATGTAGCTCGACCGATCAAGTAACAGGCAAACCGATATTCAAAAGGATCGGTCGAGTTTGTCCTGAGGAAACTCGACCGATCATTTCAACTGGAAATGGTCTGCTACCCGATCGGTCGAGTTCTGTGGGTGCACAACTCGACCGATGCAATCTTCAGAAAATCGACCAAGGTTGATCGGTCGAGTTTCATGGTGGGAAACTCGACCGAACAAGTGCCTGTAATTGATTTTCAAAGTTGCATTAAAAGTGCTCTAATATTCAATCTAAGTGTTCCTGATATTTTTCTAAGCTTAATTACAAGTCATACAATCATTACAAGTGATTTACAACATGATTCTAATGGATATACATCATATTACAAAAACGTCCACTTGTATGACTTTGACTTGTCTTTTCTCCAATTTGAGATGCGCAAGTTAGGGCAATTGGAGTGTGTCTATACCTAATCTGAAAACACTCAAGTAGAGGCATTAGACACCAATATGTGGAATGGTTAGTCATCATCAAAACACGGGTTTAGTCAATTTAGACGTGAGTCAACATTGACCTAATTGACCTTGAGTCAACAAACTTCAGCTCATAATGTCCAGGCTATATGCCGAGAGAGATGATCTTGTGTTTCTAGCCAGAGATATTCTAGTTATGGCAGATACACTCCGTGAAACTATACAATTCAAAGGGTCTCTATCCGTGAGTCTAATGACCGTCTATCAATATCTCCTCAGACAGAATCACCCTACGGTTTATATGGCGTCAACATATATGAAGGATGATCTCCTAAAGCTAAAGAACTTCGGAACCACAGAGGCACTCATGTCTTGCCTCCAACATATGACTCTGAAGTTCATTATGCTTCTTTTCCTTCACTCAGAGCACTGGATTCTACTGGTAACAAACCTTCACGATGGAACAACTATCATCTACAATAGTTCTGATAGCCAGTTTGATGCAAACCAGAGGCAGTATGCTATGACAGCTAACATGCCCACAGAGGATATGGCAAAGGAATGTTCTTACAAACTACACGATCTCTTAAGCAAGCACATAAGGGCGTACGATAAATAACACTTTCATTGCCCAACCTTCTGCCACAGATGTCCCCAGCAGCTCCGAGAGTCAAACGACTGTGGTTTCCACATCCTCTACTGGATGTACACCATCGCTATTCTTGGAAGACTAGTAGAGTACATGACAGATGTGGATTACCATGCTCTACGTGGGAAGTTTGTAGCTAATCTTCTCCGAATGCATGGAGCTAACAAAGGACTAACAGACGCCTAATGCCCTTGTCCATGTACTTCTCAACCTATCACGTTGACACTCTGAGGACAGAGTGAATGATAAGTTAGGGGGGGTACAGTGGACAAGGGTGAGGTATCATTTTTCAACCCTTCTCCCTCTGCTGTTTTTATTCACTTCTGCCTTTCTATGCACAACTTTTATTTTTCTTTTCATATCTTAGACTTTTTTAGTAATGTCTTTAAATAGAACAATTTTTTTTAAAGTATAACATCACTCTTGGAAAAGGTCACCCCCAGCTAATTTTAGAATCAAAGTAGTCCTCAAAAAGCAATAACAGAAAAAGCACTTAGGCGTGTAATGGTGAATTAATAAATTACTTTCACACCCGAATTCCATACCTTTGCTCCATTTTTGCTCCAGACTCTCCACAAACTCTCCCAAGGACGGGATGGAACCAGGTGAAATCCAAATCAAGGAACCTCACAAGTGCACCACCAAGTACGAAACCAAAATAAGTGCATGTTAGGAGACTCCAAGAACATTTTTCTTCTTTTCAAAAGAGGCCTGGAAGCCCAAACAAAATTCCGAAATATCCAACTCCTAAGCCTGTGAGTATAAGAATAAAATCCATAGTGTTGAATAAAAACATGAGAGTTGTTCCAGGCCTAAGGACCTATATGAAGGACCAATAAAGGTCTCACCCGGCCGGTACATTCAGCTGCCCTCACAAAGGCAGATGTGTCACACACGGTAATGAGATCCTAAGGTCTCTGAATATATGAAAAAACTAATAAAGGACTTGCCCGGCTGGTACATTTAGCTGCTCTTACAAAGGTAGATGTGTCGCGCCCGGTAGTGAGATCCTAAAAGTTTAGATAAACCCCCCCCCCACTAAAAAGGGGGAGTCACACATCATCCTTTAGCCAACCCTCATGCTTATCTTATTTTCCAATAGGTTTTTTCAAAGAAGTATAAAACTGATTGGAGTTGAAAACATGCACAAAATGCGATCTAGGAAAAGGTGGTCCCAATGCGAGCTACACGATATAGAAGAAACTTGAGATCCACACAACTCCCAATACCTGAAAGAGTTAGTGCGAGTAGAAGCCCAATAAAACTCTAAGAGATCTCTGGTTCAGAATTGAAGCAAAAGTATGGAAATCTTCACTAAATAAAATCACATCGCCACTACATGCCTTAGCTCTATCTAGCTAGAGGACAAGCTAGACTCTAAGTTAGGGGGGTGATAACCTCCCATTTTACGATGTTATCTTACTAGTTTTCCTCAGTTTTCCATACTCCTTCTTAGATAAATTAGATAGAATCTTTAACTTTCCTCTTATTGTAAATATACAATCAGACTAACTTTCCCCCTTTTGTTTCTTACAGAAAAGCACAAAAAAATTACAAAAGCTCCAAACAGTCCCAAGACCGAATGGACACCAAACGGTCCCAAGACCGAATGGACACCAAACGGTCCCAAGATCGAATGGACATCAAACGGTCCCAAGACCGAATGGACATCAAACGATCCTAAGACCAAATGGTCACCAATATGTCCCAAGACTGAATGGACATCAAACGGTCTCAATACTGAATGGACACCAAATGTTCCCGAGACCGAATGGACACCAAATGGTCCCGAGACCGAATGGACATCAAACGGTCCCAAGACCGAATGAACACCAAACGGTCCCAAGACTGTGTAAAGTCAAATGGTCCCAAGACCGAATAAAGGCAAATGGTTCCAAACCATGAGGACTCAAACGGTTTCCAAACTGAGAGAGTCCAAACGGTCTCCGAACCGAGAGAGAGTCCAAACGGTCTTCACGACTGTTTGGGCTCAAATATCCCAAACCGTTTGAGTTCCACTCAAAGTCTATAAATAAGACCCGAAGGGTCCTCACAAAGGAGGAAGTTTTCATACGTCTAAAGGCTGCCTCTATTGTTCTAGAGCCATTACATCCTTCATCCACTGCCCGAGGCTGCTGGTCTGAGATCCATACTCCATCTCCAAGCTACTTTCTCTCTCATCGACAAAGAAGGTGGGAAGAGGAGGATTCATCATCAAGCAAGCTACAAAGTGTGAAGATCGTTGTTCTCCCTCTCTCCAAGGGGTCAACATTCCTCCCTCCTTCGTGGAGATGACACTCTCTCTCTCTTCTCGCCCCCTTCCTTGTTCTTGCCATGAGCAAGTAGTATCATACACTAGGGTGCGGGGAGTAGCCCCGTTACCCATGTCTTCATTTCATGCATTGTAATTCTTGAGTTTGTAATAGAAAAACACTATTTTTCCAGTTCAATATCAATCGTTTAATGAATGCTAGTTTCTTGATCACCAACTTGTGTTATCTATTATCTTTTTGTGTAGATTGTCTATGTTTGTACTTCTAGATTCAAATATCGACTATTTGTTGGTTCCAGATTGTATGTAGTCACCATACGTTTGGTTCGATATCTAGGAGCGTTTCTCTAGAAGTGGAGTAAACTCACCTCCATCATTGCACTTTCATACTATGAAATGGAATCAGTTGACGTATGAAAGTGCAACCTTGACGGGTCGAGGAACACACTTTGGGAGGGGAGTGATGCAAAGTAAGTGACCATTCATCTGGGGATGACTGGCATTGCAACGCTTCCACATTTCTCGTAGTTGGTCATCTGAAAGGAAGCTAAGCCTACAAAGATACTAACTATTTAGACTCTTTTCTTTGCAAGCCAAGTTATTGTGATGCATGTTTTGATCCATGAGTAGTGGTGGCAAAAGCCGATCACATCCTAGTGGTTTCTTAACATTATTTACGACCTTAAATTTACCTTTCTACTTACTTTCCTACTTTTACTTTACTTGCACTTACTTTAAACAAACAAACCACTATTTGATCTAAATACCAACTGTTAAGGAGTTAAATGAAATTCTAACATTTTCTATCTGTTGATCTTGACAAGACCGTTGTCCTGTAGATTCGACCCTTAACTATACTACGATAAGACTTCCGTGTGTCCTAGCATACGTGGGTGGAGTTTTTAATCTAGTATAAGCAAGGCTAAACCTAAAGACTTACTATCTTTAGGATTTTTAGTGGTGCACACAATCCCACGCAAGTGGAAGCTCCATCATTATGCCATCCACTATAAGTATTATGCATTGATATTTGATCCTAGGTTTATCTTAAAGGAACATAGTAGCACATGTCTACTGATCAACAAACCATCTATCCTTGATAGTGGTTTTGCCCAGCTATCACTAAACCATACACAACATTATACAATCACTTTTGTTTTTCCTTCCAAATAACATTTATAGGGTCATCATCAACTCTCTCTCTCTTTCTCTCTCTCTATATATATATCTCTCTCTCTCTCTCTAAAGGAAAGTAATACTTGGAATGTTCATTTAGTAAACATCTCCAACCTTCACATATTGTTGATACACCTTGGATTCTAGGATTCATTACCTTGGTATCCACCTCATGTGCTATAAGAAACTCACATCCTTATCTCATCCACTTTTACCAACATAACAAATATCAAGACATACAAGAGGAGTCTTTCTAATTATTGGAAGGCTCAAAAGAAAACTCATCACAAAATTTATGATCTTGGAACGATAGTCCAAGCAAACTTATGCTATAATAAGCCATCCACCCTCATGTTTACAACAAATCCACACATACCAAGTGGCAATGATCCACTTGAAAGTTGTACCCTAGAAAGGAAAGACACAAAGGAAAACACACTTGCCACATCATAGCAGCATTGTTCAAGGGTTACTAGCAAAAAGGTAACCAATTCTATTTTCATTATGCAGGTTACAACTTTTTATGTATAATTTTACTTTTTTTATTCAGGTTCCTTGCCATTATCATAGGAATCATTATGATTAACATATCTCATTACTCCTTCCTTGATGACTATTTATCACACTCGGGTATGTTTTCTTATTTTATTATGGTTTTTAATCACGTAAATCATCATATTCCACATTTTATTCATTAAACATGGATCCTCTACCTTAATTTCTTTCACATGTCAAACTGATTTTACATTCCACTTTCTTACACACATAGGTTGGTCTGAGATTAACTCAGGTTCCACCTTATTCCTTTGTCATTTTTCCCATTTATCTTCTCATTTTATACTAATCATTGGAGTTCTATCCATCTTATGTGAATTTCATACCTTGAATCACTTTATAAGCACATACTTATCTATCTTTTACTTTATTATCTTCTTGAATCACATTTTCAAGAACTCCTCTTTTGCTTATTTGTATTCAGATTTAGATTTCATGGTGTTGTGTCTTTCTCTTTATGTGACGACACCCGCAATCATTAAGATAACAAGTGCACAAACAACATGCAGAAACGATTATTAATAGCAGATTACTGAAAATCACTAAAATTCAAAACCATTTATAAAAAAAATCCATTACCAGAAAACTCTTTAAACAAGAACCAAAGTATTATATTTATATACTGGTCCACATTGTGCATTCCATGTACCATCTCTTCTCGAGGAATATATATACAACACTTTGTCTTGATAAAAGCACAAGTAACAAAATCCTCGAGGCATTCGAGCCAAAATCTCAGATCGATTATAAGAACACTATCCACTGACTCCTAGGACTTGAGAGTACAGAGACGACACATAGGACTTTCTATACAAATCTTGACGGACAGTATCCCCACCTGGGATATCACTGTTGTCCATGTTGTTGTTGCTGCTGCTGTTCTTCCCCTGCTATAGAGTTTCTGCCTCTTTGTCTGTGTCTACCGAAAAATGTTGGATCCCACGGGGGTGAGACAACTTATAAAATTGCCCCAGAGAGAGATATGACCTTCCACCGGAAACATTATTATTATAGTTTAATATAAATAAACTAAGCAGTGGAATCATATATTCAACAGAAGATTATAGCAACATTCTTACTTAAGCATTTCAACTATAACTTGATAAAGCAGCTTGAGTATTAGATAAGTGACATATATAATATTTATCCATCTAGAGCATGCTAAGCAAGATAACATCAACTAGTGATTCTCGTATTACAATTTTAAGCAAATACGCTACACGGCTGATTACATTTTACAACCATACTTAAGCTCTGAGGAGATGAGGTATACCGCTCATACTCCAACTGACCATTGCGAAATCAAAATCGGTACCATACATAGGTCAATGGAAGAGCCGACTTCCATGACCTGATCATGTCCCAGACAGTGCGAGACCACATGCAGGACATCTAGTGTCTCTGCTAAATAGCTTGCCAGGGTATAGTGGCATCTTCGCTATAGAGTTACAGCGGTGGCTGTACTCTCTTCGCAATCGAGAGATTTCGTGTTTATCTCCATCGATCTGACATTAACATCATCGGGAGATTTGTGATACATCCATCCCGGCACATATAATGAAGGATTGAGAGGTTTAATGTTTACCTTCCATCAATTCCCCCATTAGGGCGTACGGATATTTTCACCCATCACCCCTACATATTCAAAAATATGCGATATCTAGGAGATCCCGTAGGAAAACCTATTTCACCATCACCAACTACTGATGATGATGGATCTATGGCCAGAGCACTACATGAATAGCTTTCACTTGATTAATTAAGTACATTATCATACTCTTTTAGCATCAGCCAAGTTTTCAAACATAACTTATTATAACAAATTCCACAAAGAAACATGCACTACTTTCATCAAGTACTTCTCAGTCTTTATATGACATTCGGATCTCAGTCCCTCATTTCAATACTGGGAATTATCATCCTTTCACAATATCAATACCATAATCATATGGTTTTGGGTATTCAAACCCTTAGCTCATCACTGAGCATTGTTACCACTTTTTAGGTAATTATCACCTTCAGGTCATCAGACCAAGGTAAATATGACACTTGCTACACAAGCATCTGTTATGGCACTTGAGGCCCATTAACTCTCTTGTTACCTCTTACTAAGCAACAAGGCATATTATGGCACACAAGGGCCAATAAACAATTTCAATAAATAAAGCATAATAGCTCATACCTGGCTATGTTCATCATCTCATGATACCTGCATGGTTAGCACAGATGATAACAGTTACATCAATTATATATATATCAGCACCATGCAACTCAAAGTAATACCACTATTCCCTTTTTTGGGTTAGTATTTCCATTCCATATCAATCAGGGATACTCATCCCATTAACCCATATTAGGATTATGGATTATCATCATATTACTCAAAGATTAGGGTTTCATACATAATAATCCAAAATTAGGGTTTCTCATATTTTTGCCTTGTATTAGGGTTTTCGATGTACATTACATCACCCTACATTATGGATTTGCACATAATTACCTTGAATTAGGGTTACTCATATCACCACCCTAAATTCATATCACATCATCCCCCTAGATTAGGGTTTCACTCATATTTGCCCTCAATTAGGGTTTGAGTTCATCAATCAACTCAATTAGGGTTTTATGATCTCTTTATTAAGGATCATACCCTAATTATATATCCCATTCATTTTGAATGTATTGGACATGATTATTATACATGTATGAATATCTTTCTCTCATCCTCTTCTAGGATGTCCACTACTCAATTCTTCATTAGATTGAGTCTACTCTTTATTCAAATTCATGCATTTAGGGTTAGCATGATGTATTGAATTATTGCATCATTATGCATCCATGATTAATCCAACTAAGGGTACCACTCACCTAAGTACATTAGGTGTCCAAATGGTTTAATCAATTGAACCTTCAATTACATGAGGTATCCAATTGGATTGACCAATTAAACCTCCAATCACATTAGATATTCAAATGGATTGGCCAATTGAACCTCAAATGATTTTGATTACTTAGACCCCAAACGGTCTTAGTCTCTCAGAACTCAAATGGTTTGAAACCGTTTGGGCAAATTTCCATTGAAACTGTTTAAGCAAGAAATGTGTTGAAACTGAATGGACTTGGGTCTCCAAATGGTTTGAGACCGTTTGGACCCAAATGGTCTTGAGATCGTTTGGACTCAAACGGTCTTAAGACCGTTTGCTCCAAACCCTCTCAAAACTGAATGGACCAAAAAGGTCTTCCGTCACTTAATCAATTCAGGGTTTCAATCAATGAGCCGACTATCAATTATATCATTGATTCGTTCATCAATTGAAACTTGAATCACCCTTTAATTGGACCATCAATTAGGGTTTTTAACCCAATTGAACTAAGATTTATAATCAAGAAACGATCAATTAGGGTTTTGAAATTGAGGAACCATTAATGGTTGACACAGTGAAACTAATTCATTTAAAATTTTTGAATCATCATTAAACAATGATATGACCTGACCTCAAACGGTCTTGAGGTCATTTGGATGACCTCCAAATGGTCTTGAGACCGTTTAACCCATCCAATCATTGAAATTTGTGAAATTCAATTAGGGTTTGCATCATTGAATCGATCATCAATGGAGCTATTGATTGTATTTCAATTTGATATCACGGGATCTTCAATCATCCAATCATACTCAACCATAGACCTCCAAATGGTCTTGGTTGACCTCCAAATGGTCTTGAGACCATTTAGGTTAGTCAACCCAAAAAAAAAATGAATCCATCAATTGAGAATTTCAACACTTCAACCCGATTGAATTTTATAATTGAAAGATCTTCCACTATTGGAACCTTCAAGATCAAATTAATTGAAACCATTGGATCAACATCCAATTACATCAGCATATTTATCTAAATGGTCAACTGTTGGTCAACCTCTCCAAACGGTTTCTAATGGTTTGTTGAAACCGTTTAACCAATTCGATTGAAACTGATTGGTCTTCAAATTTTGAAATTGTTTGCCTATGATATTAATTGAGATGTGTGCTTGAGATGATGTCATCATCATCAAGCTTCAACCCCTCGAATTCTACTACCATTCACATGGTTTTTCATCAATTAATCAAAGGAATTTCAAGAAGAACAATTAAACCAAATGAATTGAAGAATTGAATTCAATAACAATGATTTAGGGTTCAAGTTATATAACCCGCCTTCAAATGAGCTTCAAAGCTTGGAGCTTCACGTCAACAATTGTGGAAGAAGATTTATCAAACCACAAGGTTCGTTCCTCAAGCTTTTGAGTGAAAAGGATTGGCTAGAATTGAAGATTGATTGAAGAAAGTAAGAAATCAAGTATTGATTTGTGATTTCCACCATGAATTTGAGGTGAAAGGGGATCATGGAGCTTACCTACAGGTTGGGGGTCGTCCTCCTGTTTCTCCCACGCTCCCTTGGTTGTTTATCAAGTAAAGAGTGAAAGAAGATTCGAAAAAGAGTCTTTGGTTGAGTAGAAAATTGGATATATGTATAACGGATTTTCAAGGAGAGAGAAAGTTTATAAAATTCCTTCAACTCCCCAATATGATGCCACACACTCCCCTCAACCCCTTGTATATGAAGGCAACTCCCTTTTCCTTTTATTCATCTTCATTATCCATGAATTATAGGAAAAGCAAATTAAGCACCTTAACCCTTATAATAATAATATCCAAAAAACAGTGGATATTACTTTTCTTTATTTTATGGGAGTGGGTTATCCACTTGCTTTGAGATATTTCGTGGCCTTTGCAAGGCACAAGGACGTTCACACTTATGAAAATTCAACCTTCACCTTTTGATTAAAGGGTACTTCAATTATTTTATTTATTTTTGCATTAAATTGAATTAGGGTTTCAATTATGCTTAAATCTTGATTATTTTAATATCAAGATTCTCTCTCCTCCAAAGAGACTCAAATGATATGCCCCTATCATTTTATTGCCTCTACATGATTCCAAGAATATTAGGGACCTTATTGAAGTGATAATTTGCAAATTGAACCCTAGGTTTTGGGTAAATTGCACATTACACTAAAACTAGGTTTTAATGCACAAACATTGCTTAATCAGCTCTTTCTTGGTATTCATGCTTTCACAAGCCATTCCTCTACATCATATTCATTCTCATTATGCTTCAACACATGAGGAACATATTATCATGCACAATTTGCAATTTAACCCCTCTACTTGAGTAATTTGCTCTTTAGTCCAAAATAAGTAAAGTATCATTTCAACATTATTCAAAAAGGACTAAAATTAAAATATGAGTTCATCTTGAGCCTTAATTACTTTTCAAAATATAAGAGCAAGCATATAATCCACTTTATTAAGCAAAACATCTAGGTTTAAAGCATAACCCATGTAAGGGATGTTACAAGTTATCCACCCCTTACAAGGATTCCTTCCCCAAAATCGTTAAGAGAAAAGAGTAGGGTACTTCCTTCTCATTTCTTCCTCTAGCTCCCACGTAGATTCTTCAATGCCACGGTGATGCCATAGAACTTTTACAAGACATATGTCTTTCTTTTTTAACTTTTGGATTCTTCTATCAAGAATCAACACAGGTCCTTCAACATATGATATATCATCATTTAGTTCTACTTCCACAGGTTACAGAACTAAATTTGTGTCAGGATGACACTTCCTCAACATGGAGATATGGAACATTGGGTGCAATCTATGCAGCTTAGGTGGCAACTCCAGCTTATAGGCTACCTTTCCCATCCTCTCAATGATTGGATAATGCCCCATAAATCTAGGAGCTAACTTGCCCTTATTCCCAAATCTAAGGATACCTTTCCAAGGTGAGACCTTGAGGTATACTTTGTCTCCAACTTGGAATTCTAAGGGTCTACGACGCTTATCAGTATAAGATTTCTGTCTATCCTGGGTAGCTTTCAACTGTTGTTGTATTAATTTAATCTTCTCAGTTGTTTGCTATACTAGCTCCGGACCCAAAAGTTGGTACTCCCCTGTTTCATACCAACATAAAGGAGATCTACAATGTCTATCATATAATGCCTCATACGGTGCCATCTCAATACTGTGCTGATAGCTATTATTGTAAGAAAATTCTATCAAGCTTAGGTGTAGGTCCCAACTTCCTACAAACTGAAGGACACATGCCCTAAGCAAATCCTCCAAAGTTTGTATAGTCCTCTCAGATTGCCCATCTGTCTGAGGATGAAAGGTTGTACTAAACCTTAATTGCGTACCCAAAGATTTATGGAGTCACTCCCAAAAATGAATCGTGAACTGGGGACCTCTATCAGAAACAATAGTAGCTGGAACCCCGTGCAAATGCACTATCTCATCTATATATATCTGTGCAAGCTTCTCAGCAGTGTAGGTTGTTTTGAAATGAAGGAAATGTGATGCCTTTGTCAACCTATCAACTATCACCCATATGGAATCATGACTTTTGGCTATTCTTGGCAAACCAACCACAAAGTCCATGGTTACATGATCCCATTTTCACTACGGTATAGGCAGAGGTTGCATTGTTCCTGCGGGCTTTTGATGTTCAGCTTTAACCTGCTGACACACTGGATACCAAATAACAAACTCGGCTACATCTTTTAAATTATGATACATCTTGGTGCTCCCTGGATGCATGGCATACATTGAAGAATGAGCTTCTTCTAGAACCAACTTCCTTAAGTTACTGGCATTAGGTAGTACCATCCTACCATGGTAACAAACTACCTGATCCTATGACTCATGAAAACCATCTCATTTCTCACTACCATACTATGATCTAATCTATTGAATCATAGTATCATTATGCTATGCTTATTTAATCTGTTGTCTCATAGTAGGTTTCACTTGCATCTCAGCTAACATCCCAGCTAACAATGATACTTTAAGATGTATGTTGTTTTGCCTCATAGAGATAAGCATATCTCTCTTAGAGAAAACTAAGGAGTTCAATTGTGCTTTATCTAGGGCTGGTGAGGATGATTTTCTACTTAAAGCATCAACCACTACATTGGCTTTCCCTGGATGATAATCAATTGTACAATTGTAGTCTTTGATCAACTCCATCCAGCGGCGTTGCCTCATGTTCAACTAATGCTGAGAGAAGATATATTTTAAATTCTTATGGTCTGTGAAAATTTGGAATGTCTCCCCATAGAGATAATGTCTCCATATTTTCAAAGCATGGACCACATCAGCTAGCTCTAGATCATGTGTCGGATAATTCTCCTCGTGTTTCTTAAGTTGTCGAGAGGCAAAAGAAATCACTTGATTATCCTACATCAACACACATCCTAGTCCATTCTTAGATGCATCACAGAAAATTATGTACCCCTTCCCTTGCTCAGGTAACACCAGCACAGGTGCACTTGTTAACTTTTCCTTTAGAAACTGAAAAGAATGTTGACACTTGTCATTCCGGACAAAAGGAACTTCCTTCCTGGTCAACTTGGTTAGGGGTAAAGCTATAGAACTGAAGTTCTTAATGAACCTCCTGTAATAGCCTGCTAGTCCAAGAAAACTACGAATCTCCATCGGTGTCTTCGGTTGTTCCCATTGCAGGACAAATTCTACCTTCTTAGGATCAACATGGATACCTGAGGCAGATATAACATGTCCTAGAAAAGAAACTTCTGGTAACCAGAACTCGCATTTGTTAAACTTAGCATACAACTTATGCTCTCTTAGCAAAGTCAAAGTCTGATGGAGGTGTTGCTCATGTTGTTGAGCATCTCTACTATATATCAAGATATCATCTATGAAGACTAATACGCACTGATCAAGAAAATACTGGAAGATTCTATTCATGAGTTCCACGAATGCAGCTAGTGCATTAGTTAGTCCAAACGACATAACTATGAACTTATAGTGACCATATCTTGTTCTAAAAGTAGATTTAGATATGTCACTCTCCTTAATACGCAACTGATGGTATCCTGACCTTAGATCTATCTTAGAAAAGATAGTTGCACCACACAAATGATCAAACAGGTCATCAATCCTTGGTAGAGGATACTTGTTCTTTATGGTAACTTTATTCAACTTCCTATAGTCGATGCATAATCGCATAGACCCATCCTTCTTTTTTACAAAGAGGACCGGAGCACCCCATGGTGAAGTACTCGGTCAGATAAAACCTTTCTCAAGCAACCCCTACAGCTGTTTCTTGAGCTCTGCCATCTCAACAAGTGTCATTCTATACAGTGTTTGTGCTATTGGTTGCGTGCCCAGAATTAGATTAATCTCAAAATCAATCTCTCGGGGCGGAGGAACACCTGGAAGTTCCTCATGAAACACATCCTTAAACTCCCTAACTATTGGAACTTCTGATGGATTAGGGCTCTCCATTGTGGTATATACCACATGTGCCAGGAATGCATAGCACCCTTGTATCATCAACTTCTCAGCTACCATAGCTGACATGAGACAGGTTGAAAGAATCTTTCTGTCTCCCTGAAAGATCCATGTGTCGCCACCATCAGTGAATACAACCTACTTGGAATCACAATCTAAGACAACCTTATATTTTTCTAAGGTTTCCATCCCAAGGATTATGTCAAACCTGTGCATCTCAAGTGGTATAAGATCCACCTGAATGTGATGTTCAGAAAAGGAAAGAGTGCAGGGAGAACATACCTCCCACAACACTGTAGATCCCAGCAAAGGGGTTTCTAACATCAACTTATCTGCTCTATGACTGACAATCATGTTGTAGTCATGTATCACTTCTTGAGTGATAAAGGAATTTGTAGCACCTGGATCAATTAAAATAGATACGAAGCAGGATGAAGACATATCAGAATAAAACAGTTCCATCTGACCTGTCACAACCTGAGGGTTGACTACTGCTTTGGGCTGATTCATAGCATAGAATCTAGTTGTTGCTTGTTGTTGACCCTGTGCTCGATTGTTGGGTGCCGACGATCCAGCTTGGGATGCTTGTCCACGTCCTCGAGCACCACTAGAAAACCGTATCCTCTGTGAGCCTTGCTGACTCTGCCTCTGGGGTTGAGTTATAGTCCTGACTTTCTCAGGACAATCTCTCATCAAGTGTCCTGGCCTCCCACACTGGAAGCAATTGTAGCTTCCCAAATTCTGCCTAGGTGGTCTTGTTACTTATGTTGATGTTGTATTGGGGGCTCTATTTGGAGGAAAATTATGACCCCTACCCCTACTCGACATCCATTGTATCTGGGTATTGAACCTTGATGGTGCTTCTAGTGCAGAAAACCTCGGCTTCTTGAAGCTTTCAGACCTTTGTCCATGAAATTGTGTGTACTCTTTCTTACTCTTGTTCTGACGCTTTTCAATCATAGACTTCTCTACCCGTCTCATGGACTCCACAAAAGTGGCAAACCTCTCCCTATTCTGTAGGGTAGACATAGGAGTGGTCAATTCAGCGTTCAACCCTTTCTCAAAATGCCGAATTATTTCTTCATCATTAGCTGCCATATGCGGACAAAACTACAAAAGCTCCATGAACTTAGCCTCATATTCGCTAATTTTCATCTGTCCTTGTCTAATCCTCTCAAACTGAGAGATCTTCTCATCTAGATATGTTTTAGGAAAATATATAGTGACAAATTCTCGTCGAAATTCCTCCCATCCGACCTCTACACCTAGCCTCTTGCCCTCTTCTATGGTCCACCAATGGCTAGCACTCCCCTTTAGGAGGTATACAACATGTCTGACCTTCTCAGCTTCAGGAATGTTTAGGATCATGAAAGCCTTCTCTAGCTCAGTTAACCACAAATCAACGTCTGCTGGATCAGCTGTACCAGCATAATCTATGGCCCCAACCCGGCAAAGTCTCTCAAAAGTCTTGCCGGTTCCATGTCCTCCATTGTGGGATGGTGCCCTTGGTGCAGGTGGTGGCATTTTGTCTGACATTTGTCATGGTTGCCATAAACTAGCCAAACAGGGCATGGAAAGCCAGATTTTCTAGTGCAGCTTGATCAAGACGAGGAATCTCAGGTTCTGGTTCCTCCCTAGCTTGATCCCTTGCACCTCCTCCTGGTGCAGCAATCCTGCTCTCAACAACATGTTCATCATGTGATCCAGACATCTTCATGTTCTTCTCCTCCTATATGAGCAGAAGACACTATTAGAAAAACTGGAAGACACTAGAAAAGACTCAATAACCTTATTCCTATGTCTCTGTAGACTCAGCAAACCTAGAGCTCTGATACCACTTAACTTGTGACGACACCCATAGTCATTAAGATAAAAAGCGTACAAACAACATGTAGAAATGATTATTAACAACGGATTACTGAAAATCACTAAAATTTAAAACCATTTATAAAAAGATCCATTACCAAAAAACTCTTTAAACAAGAACCAAAGTATTATATTTACATACTGGTCCACATTGTACATTCCATGTACCATCTCTTCTCGAGGAATATATATATAGCACTTTGCCTTGATAAAAGCACAAGTAACAAAATCCTTAAGGCACTCAAGCCAAAATATCAGATCGATTATAAGAACACTATCCACTGACTCCTAGGACCTGAGAGTACAGAGATGACACATAAGACTTTCTATATAAAGCTTGACAGCCAGTATCCCCACCTGGGATATCACTGTTGTCCCTGTTGTTGCTGTTGCTGCTGTTCTTCCCCTGCTATAGAGTTTCTGCCTCTTTGTCTACGTCTACCTAAAAATTTTGGATCCCACGGGGGTGAGAAAACTTATAAAATTGCCCCAGCGAGAGATATAACCTTCCTCCGAAAACATTATTATTGCAGTTTAATATAAATAAACTAAGCAGTGGAATCATATATTCAACAGCAGATTAGAGCAACATTCTTACTTAAGCATTTCAACTATAACTTGATAAAGCAGCTTGAGTATTGGATAAGTGACATATAATATTTATCCATCTAGAGCATGCTAAGCAAGATAACATCAACCAGTGATTCTCGTATTACAATTTTAAGCAAATACGCTACACGGATGATTACATTTTACAACCATACTTACGCTCTGAGGAGATGATGTATACCACTCATACTCCAACCGACCATTGCAAAATCGAAATCGGTACCATATATAGGTCAATGGAAGAGCTGGCTTCTATGACCTCATCCTGTCCCGGTCAGTGCGAGACCACATGCAGGATATCTAGTGTCTCTGCTAAATAGCTTGCTAGGGTATAGTGGCATCTTCACTATATAGTTATAGCGGTGGCTGTACTCTCTTCGCAATCGAGAGATTTTGTGTTTATCTCCATCGATCCGGCATTAACATCATCGGGAGATTTGTGATACATCCATCCTGGCACATATAATGAAGGATTGAGAGGTTTAATGTTTACGTTCCATCAATTCCCCCATTAGGGCGTACGAATATTTTTGCCCATCACCCTCACATATTCAAAAATATGTGATATCCAGGAGATCCCGTAGGAAAACCTATTTCACCATCACCAACTACTGACGATGATGGATCTATGGACAAAGCACTACATGAATAGCTTTCACTTGATTAATTAAGTACATTATCATATTCTTTTAGCATCAGCCAAGTTTTCAAACATAACTTATTATAACAAATGCCACAAAGAAACATGCACTACTTTCATCAAGTACTTCTCAGTCTTTATATGACATTGGGATCTCAGTCCCTCATTTCAATACTGGGAATTATCATCCTTTCACAATCTCAATACCATAATCATATGGTTTTGGGTATTCAAACCCTTAGCTCATCACTGAGCACTGTTACCACATTTTTAGGTAATTATCACCTTCAGGTCATCATACCAAGGTAAACATGACACTTGCTACACAAGAATTTGTTATGGCACTTGAGGCCCATTAACTCTCTTGTTACCTCTTACTAAGCAACAAGGCATATTATGGCACACAAGGGCCAATAAACAATTTCAATAAATAAAGCATCATAGCTCATACCTGGCTATGTTCATCATCTCATGGTACCTACATGATTAGCACAGATGATAACAGTTACATCAATTATATATATATTAGCACCATGCAACTCAAAGTAATACCACTATTCCCTTTTTTGGGTTAGTATTTCCATTCCATATCAATTAGGGATACTCATCCCATTAACCCATATTAGGATTATGGATTACCATCATATTACTCAAAGATTAGGGTTTCATACATAATAATCCAAAATTAGGGTTTCTCATATTTTTTCCTTGTATTAGGGTTTTCGATTTACATTACATCACCCTACATTATGGATTTGCACATAATTACCCTGAATTAGGGTTACTCATATCATCACCCTAAATTCATATCACATCATCCCCCTAGATTAGGGTTTCACTCATAATTGCCCTAAATTAGGGTTTGAGTTCATCAATCAACTCAATTAGGGTTTTATGATCTCTTTATTAAGGATCATACCCTAATTATATATCCCATTCATTTTGAATGTATTGGACATGATTATTATACATGTATTAATATCTTTCTCTCATCCTCTTCTAGGATGTCCACTACTCAATTCTTCATTAGATTGAGTCTACTCTTTATTCAAATTCATGCATTTAGGGTTAGCATGATCTATTGAATTATTGCATCATTATGCATCCATGATTAATCCCACTAAGGGTACCACTCACCTAAGTACATTAGGTGTCCAAATGGTTTAATCAATTGAACCTTCAATTACACGAGGTATCCAATTGGATTGACCAATTGAACCTCCAATCACATTAGATATTCAAATGGATTGGCCAATTGAACCTCAAATGGTTTTGATTACTTAGACCCCAAACGGTCTTATCTCTCAGAAGTCAAATGGTTTGAAACTGTTTGGGCAAATTGCCCTTGAAACCGTTTAAGCAAGAAATGTGTTGAAACCGAATGGACTTGGGTCTCCAAACAGTTTGAGACCGTTTGGACCCAAACGGTCTTGAGACCGTTTGGACTCAAATGGTCTTAAGACTGTTTGGTCCAAACCCTCTCAAAACCGAATGGACTAAAAAGGTCTTCCATCATTTAATCAATTTAGGGTTTCAATCAATGAGCTGACTATCAATTGAATCATTGATTCGTTCATCAATTGAACCTTGAATCACCCTTCAATTGGACCATCAATTAGGGGTTTGAAACCAATTGAACTAAGATTTATAATCAAGAAACCATGAATTAGGGTTTTGAAATCGAGGAACCATCAATGGTTGACATAGTGAAACTAATTCCATTGAAATTTTGGAATCATCATTAAACCATGATATGACCTGACCTCAAACGGTCTTGAGGTCATTTGGATTACCTCCAAACGGTCTTGAGACCATTTGACCCATCCCATCATTGAAATTTGTGAAATTCAATTAGGGTTTCCATCATTGAATCGATCATCAATGGAGCTATTGATTGTATTTCAATTTGATATCACTGGATCTTCAACCATCCAATCATACTCAACCATAGACCTCCAAACGGTCTTGGTTGACCTCCAAACGGTCTTGAGACCATTTGGGTGACCTCCAAATGGTCTTGAGACCGTTTAGGGTAGTCAACCCAAAAAAAATTGAATCCATCAATTGAGAATTTCAACACTTCAACCCGATTGAATTTTGTAATTTAAAGATCTTCCATTCTTGGAACCTTCAAGATAAAATTAATTGAAATCATTGGATCAGAATCCAATTACATCATCATATTTATCCAAATGGTCAATTGTTGGTCAACCTCTCCAAACGGTTTGAAACTGTTTGGTTTCTAACGGTTTGTTGAAACTGTTTAACCAATTCCATTGAAACCGATTGGTCTTCAAATTTTGAAACCGTTTGCCTATGGTATTAATTGAGATGTGTGCTTGAGATGATTTCATAATCATCAAGCTTCAACCCCTCAAATTCTACTGCCATTCTCATGGTAGTTTCATCAATTAATCAAAGGAATTTCAAGAAGAACAATTAAACCAAATGAATTGATGAATTGAATTCAATAACAATGATTAAGGGTTCAAGTTATATAACCCACCTTCAAATGATATTCAAAGCTTGGATATTCACGTCAACAATGGTGGAAGAAGATTTCTCAAACCACAAGGTTCGTTCCTCAAGATTTTGAGTGAAAAGGATTGGCTAGAATTGAAGATTTATTGAAGAAAGTTAAAAATCAAGCATTGATTTGTGATTTCCACCATGAATTTGAGGTGAAAGGGGATCATGGAGCTTACCTACAGGTTGGGGGTCGTCCTCATGTTGCTCCCATGATCCCTTGGTTGTTTAGAAAGTAAAGAGTGAAATAAGATTAAAAAAAGAGTCTTTGGTTTAGTGGAAAATTGGATATATGTATAAAGGATTTTCAAGGAGAGAGAAAGTTTATAAAATTCCTTCAACTCCCCAATATGATGCCACACACTCCCCTCAACCCCTTGTATACTAAGGCAACTCCCTTTGCATTTTATTCCTCTTCATTATACATGAATTAAAGGAAAAGCAAATTAAGCACCTTAACCCTTATAATAATAATATCTAAAACTTAGTGGATATTACTTTTCTTTATTTTATGTGAGTGGGTTATCCACTTGCTTTGAGATATTTCGTGGCCTTTGCAAGGCAAAAGGACGTTCACACTTATGCAAATTCATCCTTCTCGTTTTGATTAAAGGGTACTTCAATTATTTTATTTATTTTTGCATTAAATTGAATTAGGGTTTCAATTATGCTTAAATCTTGATTATTATAATATCAAGATTCTCTCTCCTCCAAAGAGACTCAAATGAGATGCCCCTCTCATTTTATTTCCTCTACATGATGTAAATATTATTAGTGACCTTATTGAAGTGATAATTTGCATATTGAACCCTAGGTTTTGGGTAAATTGCACATTACACCAAAACTAGGTTTTAATGCACAAACATTGCTTAATCAACTCTTTCTTGGTATTCAGGCTTTCACAAGCCATTCCTCTGCATCATCTTCATTCTCATGATGCTTAAACACATTAGGAACATATTATCATGCAAAATTTGCAATTTAACCCCTCTACTTGGGTAATTTGCACTTTAGTCCAAAACAAGTAAAGTATCATTTCAACATTATTCAAAAAGGACTAAAATTGAAATATGAGTTCCTCTTGAGCCTTAATTACTTTTCAAAAGATAATAGCAAGCATATAATCCACTTTATTAAGCAAAACATCTAGGGTTAAAGCATAACCCTGGTCAGGGATGTTACACTTTAGCTACCAAACATTCAAGTTTTGATAGATTATGATGCAATTCTCATCTTCTTTAATGTAGGATTGAGATATTCACACCATGATTTCTTATTCATTATGCTCTATAGATTGTATCAAAATGACCACTTGATCAGAGTAATAAAAAGGATAACAATCTAAGAGTTCCATACTTACCTTTTCTTCAATAATTGAATACCTAGCCAGGGCACCCAAGTACTGAGATTAGGCAATATGCACCATATTTTTATGTCATATTCCTAACTTACACATCATCCTAGTCCTAAGTCCTAGTGTCCCTATAGACTCAGTGAATCTAAAGCTCTGACACCAACTTGTGAGAACCCGTTACACTAAATGAGATTTCTCAAAACATAAAACGCAATCAATCACCAATCACCCACATACCCAAAAATATGGGTAAATTAAAACCTATTTCAACATCAACACCTACTAAAAAACATTTGCATAAGAGCCCAACATCTTTCTTGTATCCATACTATGCCAAGAATATGATAAAAAATGGTCTATCACCTTAGCCACAACATATATACATAGGAGAACAATATGCGTATATGTCACACAAATAAGCATTAACATGCTAACAAAATTCTGATTCGTTTGAAACACCATATACAGACTTTTACAGCCCAGACCTGAGAGTACAGGGATGACTCTAGGACACACTAGACATCTAATCAACTTTCTCAAAGATTCATTACTATAGCTCCTCTTTTCTGCCACGTGTTTGTTTTCATCACTTCCGAGTACATAAAAAGATGTGGCGAACCACAAGGGTGAGACCCATGTCCCAGAAAGAGATATAACCTCCAATAATGCTTATTGATTACAACATTTTAAATAGTAGTTAACTAAGCAGTTGGAGTATTTAATAATCGATTGAACAGATTGAACAATTCAAGTATGCTAAATAGATAAAGCAATTAATCTCAACAACAACTATGATCATCAATTCATATATAGATAACAAATAAATCCATTTCCTTGGATAGATGTCTACTCAAATATCATCAAATTTCATGTAATAACAATCATTATCATTAATCTGACTATCATCATATTCCTTGCTAACAACACAAGCAATCTAGTAGCATAAGCATCCCTGACATCATGAATATGTCTAGTAACATAACATGGCTATCAATATCGACATCTCAAATAAAGGGAACATATATATATCATAAGTAGAACTAACATCATAGCACAATGAACTACATAGGCATGATTAGTAGTTTAAGCATTTCTAATTACATAGGCATGGCTAACAATATTAAACATAGCTAGCAACACCATATTAACCATTAATGTCAGTATATTTGACAATATAAGCATGTCTATAACACAAGCATAACTACAACATAAGCATATCTATTATCTCTTATTGTACTATACATGATCTCAATCAAAAGAAAGAAAACAAGGGTTCTCATCCAATATGAAGCGTTGTTGATAACACCAAATTTTGTGATGTTTATGGCCCATATTTCGTTGTCAAAACAACCGTTTTAAACTATTTTCCTCTCCTTTTTGTCATGTTTTTGAATAAACAGGCCACGCTACGCTCTTATCTCATTTTTATCATCTTTTGCAGAGTTTTCCTCACTTTTCCACTCAAAAATCAGAAAAAGGCCCGTCCCGGCCCATGAATGTGTTTGACCTACATCAGCCCTCCTACTAGTCGGCCGACACACTTACTACCCACCCTACAACAGCCCGATACGGATGCTGCGCGATACGAGTGTGCCGCGCGAGAAGACTCTGACGGGCGATACGCCGCGTTAGCTGACAGGGAGTTGTACCCACCACGACTACTCTCCCAACGAAGCATGTCGGGCGATACAAGCCACCCACCGGCAGGCGCCCACTCGTCACGATACCCGACACGCTTACTGCCCGACATCCACTATGCCAGGAGACACGCATGTCGGGCATCCCTGAAGCCGTGCTAATAGAGCCGATGAGGACACGTGGTGCCCGGAGAACCGCAACTTCTTCCGACCGCTGCCTATAAATAGCAGCTAGAGGACCTCGATGGGACGGGTCGGAATCTCACAAAAGCTAACTTTGGAAAGCACCTGGAGCTAGTGTGCCGCGTCCCAGAGGTGTACCGGGCGATACTAGGTGAGCACTTCCTCAACCCGAGAGGGCAGGAATGTTTCACTTAGCATCCGTCCCGGTCACCGCAGCAGCCCGACATTGACCAAAAAGGCCACCTGATACGAGGAATAGATACTCTAAGTGGTCTCTAGCCCGACACAATACCGAGCCCGATATGAATCAACCGTTACGGTGTGTCGCCCGAGAGGGTGGCATCCCGACACGATCGTATCGGGCATGAGTGCTTTGATCGATACGTCTGCCCGCCATGGCTTGTCGCCCGACAGGGGATGCCTCCTGACACAGGTGGATCGGGCAAGGCTCCTGCCCGGTATCGGGCTAGAGGGACCTTAGGGATCTGCTGCTGCTTGTCGATCTCCTAAATCAAGGAGGTGATGCTTATCTTCCCCTTTTACAGTCATTTACTTTCTTTATTTATGTAATGTAACCAAACCCTTTTATGTAATGATTATGCTAACGGAATTAGAGGAGTTTTAAATATCTGTTGACTTTATGTTTGGTTACTTTCTGTTGGACAATTGCTTCGTTTAGCATCGAAACTCTAGCTTGTATGCTTGGATCATGGTTTGACTAGCTATCGAATCGTGTTTCTCATCGCAACTCCCTCGAGAGAGGTGTTGTGGCTCTAGTGTTTGGTCCGATCAGGGAGTACGAGAGTACCCAGGATCGGAGTTGCTTCAGTTATCTTTCCACTCTAACCCAAGTCCAACAACCTTGAGAGAGGGTGTTGGTTCTTAGTTAGAGGTACCCTCTTTGAGAGAAGGGGTATTGGATGTTCCTGCTACCGCTTGTTTTACCGAAGTTTTCCTCCTTGGTTCCTTACCAAGGCGATGGTGTTATCTCCTCTGGCCCTGTTGCGCTAAAACCCTAAAAACTGATAAATGCCAAAAACCTTAATTTTCCTTGTAACTCCAGTTGGAGACAGTTTTCTTTTATTTTACCGATTTTTGCCTGTTGTTCCCGTTGGGAACTTTATCCTCACCTTGCTTTTGCGAGAGTGTAATGTGTTGATTCCGTGTTCTTAACACTACCAACCTTGTCCCTGTGGTTCGACCCCAATTGCTACTTCGGACCCCATCATCGTTGCGGGGGCCTAAGAGTCAAGTAATTTAAAAGTCTGACTACTTCAAATCCACTCCTTTTGGATGCGTGATTTAGGCCGGTCAGTTGTGTATAACTCTAAACCGATATGCTACACAACTATTCTACATCTTTTATTATGCCCTGGGGAATTTGAATCGTACCATTCAAATTCCAACCGACCCCTGTGAAGGGATATTCGGTTCTGTTTAAGATCTAGGAGTGTCGGTATCCAAAGATCTCTTCCCCTCAGTCGGTATGAGTAAAAAGGTAGTGACATATCAGTCAAAGTTGCGACCACAGTGACATATAGTCAAGTTTCTAACCATTAGTCTGCATGTAGTATAGGTCACACACTAGAAACCAGGGTATACAAAACCCTCTAATCTGAGGTACAACCATAGTTGTCCTCAATCACATCAGATGTATGAGGCATGACCATATCCATCCTCCACAACCTACATTGTGGATGACAAGGATATATCCTCAACTTGCCACCCCCACATACTCAATAGTATGCACTCCAAGTTTCCCTTAGGAATATTGATTTCACCATCCAGTAAGTTATGACACTAAAGATGGCTCTATAGCATAGGGCACTACATGATTAGAGTTGGACTTGATTAGTTATGCCAATTGGGTGAATTAAAGTTGCATCAAACAAGTGGACATACAAACCCTAATTTACTTCTAGCAAGCATATAAATATCACAACTTTTAAGAGATATAAAATACTATCACAAGATATAAATCCTTTTCACAATATCATAGGGTATTAACCCTTATCAACACAAGATGATTACACCTCATTTAGGGCTCAACCATGCCCAAAGTTCATTAATACCATCATACTATCACATGATATAAATCCTTTTCACAATATCACAGGGTATCAACCCTTATCAACACAAGAGGATTACACCTCATTCAGGGCTCAACCATTCCCTAAGGTCATTAAGACCATCATACTATTCCCTGTAAGATCATCATTATCTTTCTATGCCTTATAACAAGGCTTAACAACATCACTTACATGTAATACACTAGATCGATACAATATTGCATTAATGAACTAGGAAATATTCATAAACAATCATAGTAGGGTTATATTAACATTAAGAACATTCCTTTATTACATCAACATGCAAGGAATCTAGATATGATTAACCCTCATCATATTCATAATGCACATGTTTAGCATAAGAAAGTATCAACCATGTGGCTATGATAACCACCAATTAACATATTAAGGTTGTGATAATATTAAGGAGGTTATTCCATCATCATTCCATCATATAAGAATGTTAAACATGAATAATCATCTTCATCTATTTGCATTAGAGTTAGATTCAACAAGATAAATTATATTAATGTTACTAATCAACACTTATACCCAAACCCTAACTCACGACATCCCCATTGGATCATGGATGCATAAGGTGAAGCATCACCATCACATTCCATACCATTCTCAAGTATGAATCCACACATAAATCAAGGTGTAACCATCGGGTTATAGCATACTAAGGTTTCAACAACAATAAGAGAGTACTCCATGATTGTATTAATCATTCAAGGACTATTCATACCCAATTACCATCATTTAGTTATATTAAAGCAAGCTTTAACACGCAATACCTTATTAGGTTTACCCATTAATTCATTATGGTGATTATCAATCATAATCATACAAGGGCAAGGGTAAGACTACAATTTTAAGGCAGTGAACCATCAAATTCTCATCATTTGAATCATAACATTACACTACATGCTTCACCCAAAACAATGGGAATATTGAGGCATCAACTTCTAACCATGAAATGTTGAAAAGGTAAAGCCATTGGTCATTTACATAAGTAAACACCTTGAATGAATCATCTATGATGTTATTGAGTTGTGATCTATAAAAGTCACCATTTAATCCTAGACATCCTTTGATTAACAAAAATAAGAGTTATGTTGAGAGTAGGGTAAAGCCCACAATTGACCGTTCATTTAAAACAAGACATTTATTGTCAACAAGTAAGCTCCTTAAGTTGATCATATAAAGAAAACCATCTAAATCACATTATTAGGACCAATATATTTCATTAGACATCATTCCACTTTATTGGATCAATAAACATTAGATCTTGAGCATTGGGTCAACTTCATATGTTAAAACCATCAATTACAGTATGTGTGACATCCCAGGATTTGAGGCCTCAGATAAAACACTCTTAAAAGGAATGATTGGACTACCCATTTCACCAAGGTGCACCTCCTTTCTGGGAGCCCATCACTAAAGAAATCCATAGTTAAGCGTGCTCAGCTTGGAGAAGTACTAGGATGGGTGACCAGTTGGGAAGTTGATTCTGGCTTGCGCGTCAGTGTGGACAAAGTGCGCAGTTAAGGCTAGTGGTGGTCTGTGAGGACAGTCGTCATTCCTGAAACTCTACTAGAACCTTGGGCAGTGGTTCCAGATGTTACAAATGGTATCAGAGCCATAACCCTTTCAGTAGGTGGGGCCTACATGGACATGGCATGCCAGTCTTGAGCCGTGCGGTCCAGGCATGTAGGAAAGGGTTGTCCATGGTTGACGTAGCCACCCTTGTATTGGTATTCCGTGATCGGGAGTTGGGTGTCCATGGGCCATTGTGGGTCTGCACTGAAATGGGGAAGAGATTATGAGGTCTTATAGTTGAGCCTTGACGAGGACGTCAAGTGTCTAAGTGGGGGAAATTGTGACATCCCAGGATTTGAGGCCTCGGATAAAACACTCTTAAAAGGAATGATTGGACTACCCATATCACCAAGGTACACCTCCTTTTCAGGAGCCCATCACTAAAGAACTCCATAGTTAAGCATGCTCAGCTTGGAGTAGTACTAGGAAGGGTGACCAGTCGGGAAGTTGATCCTGGCTTGCATGTCAGTGTGGACAAAGTGCGTAGTTAAGGCTAGTGGTGGTCTGTGGGGACAGTCGTCATTCTTGAAACTCTACTAGAACCTCGGGCAGTGGGACCGGATGTTACAAATGGTATCAAAGCAATAACCCCTCATGTAGGTGGGGCCTACATGGATATGGCATGGCAGTCCCGAGCCGTGCGGTCCAGGCATGTAGGAAAGGGTTGTCCATGGTTGACATAGCCACCCTTGCACTGATATTCCTTGATCGGGAGTTGGGTATCCATGGGCCATTGTGGGTCTGCACTGAAATGGGAAAGAGATTATGAGGCCTTATAGTTGAGCCTTGACGAGGACGTCAAGTGTCTAAGTGGGGGAGATTGTGACATCCCAGGATTTGAGGCCTCAGATAAAACACTCTTAAAAGGAATGATTGGACTACCCATATCACCAAGGTGCACCTCCTTTCTGGGAGCCCATCACTAAAGAACGCCATAGTTAAGTGTTCTCAGCTTGGAGTAGTACTAGGATGGGTGACCAGTCAGGAAGTTGATCCTGGCTTGCGCGTTAGTGTGGACAAAGTGCGCAGTTAAGGCTAGTGGTGGTCTGTAGGGACAGTCGCCATTCCTGAAACTCTACTAGAACCTCAGGAAGTGGGCCCGGACGTTACAAATGGTATCAAAGCCATAACCCCTCCAGTAGGTGGGGCCTACATGGACATGGCATGCGAGTATTGAGCCGTGTGGTCCAGGCATGTAGAAAAGGGTTGTCCATGGTTGACGTAGCCACCCTTGCACTGGTATTCCGTGATCGGGAGTTGGGTGTCCATGGGCCATTGTGGGTCTACAATGAAATGGGGAAGAGATTATTAGGCATTATAGTTGAGCCTTGACGAGGACATCAAGTGTCTAAGTGGGGGAGATTGTGACATCCCAGGATTTGAGGCCTCAGATAAAACACTCTTAAAAGGAATGATTGGACTACCCATATCACCAAGGTGCACCTCCTTTCCGGGAGCCCATCACTAAAGAACTCCATAGTTAAGCGTGCTCAGCTTGGAGTAGTACTAGGATGGGTGACCAGTCGGGAAGTTGATCCTAGCTTGTCCATCAGTGTGGACAAAGTGCATAGTTAAGGCTAATGGTGGTCTGTGGGGACAGTCGTCATTCTTGAAACTCTACTAGAACCTCGGGCAATGGGACCGGATGTTACAAATGGTATCAAATCCATAACCCCTCCAGTAGGTGGGGCCTACATGGATATGGCATGGCAGTCCCGAGCCGTGCGGTCCAGGCATGTAGGAAAGGGTTGTCCATGGTTGACATAGCCACCCTTGCACTGGTATTCCGTGATCGGGAGTTGGGTGTCCATGGGCCATTGTGGGTCTGCGCTGAAATGGGGAAGAGATTATGAGGCATTATAGTTGAGCCTTGACGAGGACGTCAAGTGTCTAAGTGGGGGAGATTGTGACATCCCAGGATTTGAGGCCTCAGATAAAACACTCTTAAAAGGAATGATTGGACTACCCATATCACCAAGGTGCACCTCCTTTCTGGGAGCCCATCACTAAAGAACTCCATAGTTAAGTGTGCTCAGCTTGGAGTAGTACTAGGATGGGTGACCAGTCAGGAAGTTGATCCTGGCTTGCGCGTCAGTGTGGACAAAGTGCGCAGTTAAGGCTAGTGGTGGTCTGTGGGGACAGTCGCCATTCCTGAAACTCTACTAGAACCTCAGGCAGTGGGCCCGGACGTTACAAATGGTATCAAAGCCATAACCCCTCCAGTAGGTGGGGCCTACATGGACATGGCATGCCAGTATTGAGCTGTGTGGTCCAGGCATGTAGAAAAGGGTTGTCCATGGTTGACATAGCCACCCTTGCACTGGTATTCCGTGATCGGGAGCTGGGTGTCCATGGGCCATTGTGGGTCTACAATGAAATGGGGAAGAGATTATGAGGCATTATAGTTGAGCCTTGACGAGGACATCAAGTGTCTAAGTGGGGGAGCTTGTGACATCCCAGGATTTGAGGCCTCAGATAAAACACTCTTAAAAGGAATGATTGGACTACCCATATCACCAAGGTGCACCTCCTTTCCAGGAGCCCATCACTAAAGAACTCCATAGTTAAGCGTGCTCAGCTTGGAGTAGTACTAGGATGGGTGACCAGTCGGGAAGTTGATCTTGGCTTGTCCATCAGTGTGGACAAAGTGCATAGTTAAGGCTAGTGGTGGTCTGTGGGGACAGTCGTCATTCTTGAAACTCTACTAGAACCTCGGGCAGTGGGACCGGATGTTACAAATGGTATCAAAGCCATAACCCCTCCAGTAGGTGGGGCCTACATGGATATGGCATGGCAGTCCCGAGCCGTGCGGTCCAGGCATGTAGGAAAGGGTTGTCCATGGTTGACATAGCCACCCTTGCACTGGTATTCCGTGATCGGGAGTTGGGTGTCCATGGGCCATTATGGGTCTACGCTGAAATGGGGAAGAGATTATGAGGCATTATAGTTGAGCCTTGACGAGGACGTCAAGTGTCTAAGTGGGGGAGATTGTGACAGTCGCCATTCCTGAAACTCTACTAGAACCTCAGGCAGTGGGCCCGGACGTTACAAATGGTATCAAAGCCAGAACCCCTCCAGTAGGTGGGGCCTACATGGACATGGCATGCCAGTATTGAGTTGCGTGGTCCAGGCATGTAGAAAAGGGTTGTCCATGGTTGACATAGCCACCCTTGCACTGGTATTCCATGATCGGGAGCTGGGTGTCCATGGGCCATTGTGGGTCTACAATGAAATGGGGAAGAGATTATGAGGCATTATAGTTGAGCCTTGACGAGGACATCAAGTGTCTATGTGGGGGAGCTTGTGACATCCCAGGATTTGAGGCCTCGGATAAAACACTCTTAAAAGGAATGATTGGACTACCCATATCACCAAGGTGCACCTCCTTTCCGGGAGCCCATCACTAAAGAACTCCATAGTTAAGCGTGCTCAGCTTGGAGTAGTACTAGGATGGGTGACCAGTCGGGAAGTTGATCTTGGCTTGTCCATCAGTGTGGACAAAGTGCATAGTTAAGGCTAGTGGTGGTCTGTGGGGACAGTCGTCATTCTTGAAACTCTACTAGAACCTCGGGCAGTGGGACCGGATGTTACAAATGGTATCAAAGCCATAACCCCTCCAGTAGGTGGGGCCTACATGGATATGGCATGGCAGTCCCGAGCCGTGCGGTCCAGGCATGTAGGAAAGGGTTGTCCATGGTTGACATAGCCACCCTTGCACTGGTATTCCGTGATCGGGAGTTGGGTGTCCATGGGCCATTGTGGGTCTGCGCTGAAATGGGGAAGAGATTATGAGGCATTATAGTTGAGCCTTGACGAGGACGTCAAGTGTCTAAGTGGGGGAGATTGTGACATCCCAGGATTTGAGGCCTCAGATAAAACACTCTTAAAAGGAATGATTGGACTACCCATATCACCAAGGTGCACCTCTTTTCTGGGAGCCCATCACTAAAGAACTCCATAGTTAAGTGTGCTCAGCTTGGAGTAGTACTAGGATGGGTGACCAGTCAGGAAGTTGATCTTGGCTTGCGCGTCAGTGTGGACAAAGTGCGCAGTTAAGGCTAGTGGTGGTCTGTGGGGACAGTCGCCATTCCTGAAACTCCACTAGAACCTCAGGCAGTGGGCCCGGACATTACAAATGGTATCAAAGCCATAACCCCTCCATTAGGTGGGGCCTACATGGACATGGCATGCCAGTATTGAGCCGTGTGGTCCAGGCATGTAGAAAAGGGTTGTCCATGGTTGACGTAGCCACCCTTGCACTGGTATTCCGTGATCGGGAGCTGGGTGTCCATGGGACATTGTGGGTCTACAATGAAATGGGGAAGAGATTATGAGGCATTATAGTTGAGTCTTGATGAGGACATCAAGTGTCTAAGTGGGGGAGATTGTGACATCCTAGGATTTGAGGCCTCGGATAAAACACTCTTAAAAGGAATGATTGGACTACCCATATCACCAAGGTGCACCTCCTTTCCGGGAGCCCATCACTAAAGAACTCCATAGTTAAGCGTGCTCAGCTTGGAGTAGTACTAGGATGGGTGACCAGTCGGGAAGTTGATCCTGGCTTGTCCATCAGTGTGGACAAAGTGCATAATTAAGGCTAGTGGTGGTCTGTGGGGATAGTCGTCATTCTTGAAACTCTACTAGAACCTCGGGCAGTGGGACCAGATGTTACAAATGGTATCAAAGCCATAACCCCTCTAGTAGGTGGGGCCTACATGGACATGGCATGCCAGTATTGAGCCGTGTGGTCCAGGCATGTAGAAAAGGGTTGTCCATGGTTGACATAGCCACCCTTGCACTGATATTCCGTGATCGGGAGTTGGGTGTCCATGGGCCATTGTGGGTCTACACTGAAATGGAGAAGAGATTATGAGGCATTATAGTTGAGCCTTGACAAGGACATCAAGTGTCTAAGTGGGGGAGATTGTGACATGGCCTCAGATAAAACACTCTTAAAAGGAATGATTGGACTACCCATATCACTAAGGTACACCTCCTTTTCAGGAGTCCATCACTAAAGAACTCCATAGTTAAGCGTGCTCAGCTTGGAGTAGTACTAGGAAGGGTGACCAGTCGGGAAGTTGATCCTGGATTGCATGTCAGTGTGGACAAAGTGCATAGTTAAGGCTAGTGGTGGTCTGTGGGGACAATCATCATTCCTAAAACTCTACTAGAACCTCAGGCAGTGGGCCCGGACGTTACACTATAGGTCCTACCATTGCATCAAGTGACCCAAGAAACCATTATTAGTGTTCATTAACTCACCATAGGTTGTTAGATCAACACTATATTCATTAATTAGCATCAAATATTAAGCCAATGTCATCATTGATTGATAACATCAGTAGGGTACTTAATGGTTGATCATTAAACTTCTAATTGATCCAAAACCTGGACTAAAGGGGTGACCATAGGTTGTCACCATCATCTGACACCTTTCATCCTGACCATCAGTTGCCATGAAGACAACACCATAGGGTTGTTGCAATGATACCATCATCGGGTCATGGGTTTATAGAAGAAATCAGCTTAAAACCCTAAAATTGACCATTGGTTGATAGGTGCTTAGCACCATAGATTGTAAAACCAACCTGATCCAAGTCATATTATACCTTAGGAATAATGTACACATGATCACATGTTCATCTAGAACTGAAATCAGAACAAGAAACATTATAAAAATCGAAATCCAAGTCAAGCATAGCTTTTTAGTGCATGGATCATCATTTAAAAGTAAGAACATAATCTAGAAAGCTTATGGTAAGCAATAAATGTGGATCAAGTTATAAAACTTGACTCTAATTAGAATATAAACTCCCAAATAGAAGAAAATATGAGAAGGTAGGGTAGGAAATCCAAGAATAAGTTGTGAACTCATCCATCTAGCACCTTTCTTCATCAAAATGAGCAAACCCTGAGCATAAGGAGCAAGAAAGGTAGGGTTTTAGAGCTTTAGAGAAATTTCTACCATGGAACAACAAGGTTCCAACCTAGAGAAAGGTGGTAGGAAGGATAACAAAGAAATAAATGGAGGAAATAAGGGGTTTCGTACTCTTTTAGGTCAAGATCACTAGAAGGAAGCTTTTTAACCCCTAAAAGGAAGTCAATTGCTACCCTAGATTCATTTTCCAAGAAGATCCCCTCTTTCTTCTTCCTTGGATAGGAAATTCGTAGAAGCACAGAGGGAAGATGAGGTTCATAGAAGGAGGGAAGTGGTGGAGATAAAATGGCTCATTTGGGTGCTTAGGGATAAGTATATGAAACTTAAAGATAAAGAAAAGAAATAGTTGAAGTTCTAGTATCTTTCTAAGTGTCCATGGCCTTAAACTATTAAGAATATACAAGAACACACACAAGAAGCTCCCTCACCATCCATATAGACCTTCTTAGCTCTCCTTTGTCTAATTTCCAAGCCAATCAAATAATTCATTAATTGATAGCTACTAAGGTAGCTCATCCATGAAGGCGTAAACCCTAAAATACCCTTAAGGAAAACACCTTCAAACCAAGGTTTAAATAGGCGCCCCATGGCTAAAAAAGATAAATAATGATGAGAGAATATCTAAGGAACATAATGCAAGTGATAAATTGCAAATAAACCTCTCAATTGGGTAAATTATATAAAAGTCCAAAATGTGCATAAAACTATATAACTTGCTCAAACTGTTTCCAAATTGGACCAAATTTGAAACTTAAGCTTGTATTATGATTTCAAAGCATATAAAAAGGTTATATTAGGGTTATAAGAATTCAATCATGATAATTAAGCTTGTTCAACACTTTAAGCAAGGCTAGGGGTCTCACATCAAGTGTCCCATGTGTACTCACATTAGCAAAACCCAAAGAAGGTCTTTGAGATTTTCAAGAACTTGGATAAAATGGAGTATTCCACTGAAGACTCTATTAAAGACTACTACAACAATTTTTTTAGCACTTTGGACTGAATTTGTAGTATATCATCCTCTCACTATTGATATTAAAAAAATTTGACCGCAACACGGTGAACATTATCTTGTTCAATTTATGGTTGGTTTCTCTCATTTCTTTGTAGGTAATGGTAGACCAATCTTATCGAGTGATCCCTTACCCACACTACGGGATGTTCTCAAGCACGTTCAATGCCTTCCTTCTATGACCTCTCTATATACTTCTTCTTTTGATCACTAAATCCTTGTAGTTTTCTCTCATGATTATGGTCAAGGATGTAGATGTGGTTGTGATTGAGGTTGTGGTGGATGTGCTTCTGGAACTGGTCCCCCTTCTGGACCCGGACAAGGTCAATGTTAACCACCTCCTTCCAACCTCTACTACAACTTTTATGGGCAAGATGACTCAACTTCTACTGCCTCAAGATCTACTCAACCCACAATTGAGTGGATTTGATTGGAGTTTGAAATTATACTCCAATCATGTCTATCCTCACCAAAAACTACTACAGAAGGAGGTCCCTCTACCTTACTTGCATCTCCTACCACTACCGGTAAAAATAAATGGGTCATTGATTCTAGCACATATACCTATATTTCTAGTTCTTCCAAACTTTTCACTACCTTATTTAAGACTACAACAATTCCCCCTATGACTGTGGTTGATGGGACTCAATCTGCTATCCATGGTGTTAGAACTATAAATCTATCTAAAAATCATCCCTTGACATCTATCTTATTTATTCCACACTTCCCTCTTAATCTACTATTTGTCAGTAAACTATTAATAGCCTTCAAGGCTTGATTACTTTTGACCATGAGGGTTTCTTGTTTTGGGATCTCTATACAAGGAAAAGGATCGATTCAGGCTATGAGGGACCAGATGAACTGTATTACTTGGATGTGTTGCATTCTACTCCTACTTTGTTATCTATTTTCATAACTAGTCTACAATGGCACTATCGCCTGGGGCATTCTTTAGCTGCTAAGCTTTGTTGTTTATTTCCAAATATTTCTAAGAAATAATTTTTGTGTGAATCATGCCAGTTTGGCAAACAAAATCGAGTTGTTTTTCATAAGAAGCAAGAAATTAGTTCTAGAAATCTATTTGACATTGTTCATGCTGATATTGGAGGTCCATGTTATGTTTGTTGCTTGTCTGGATATCGCTATGTTATGACATTTATTAACGTTTTTTTGGTCGTGCAAAAAAACATGTTACTAATAAAACCAAAACTTTGGGTACATTTTGTGCCCCTATGGAAAACTACTAGGTCCCAAACCCCACGTAGGGGGATATAAGGGACCCGAAACTAAGAAAAAACTCCAAACTAAGAAAAGGCAGAAGAAGGGACAGGATACAAACTAATCAGAAAGAACTACCAGGTGAGAAAGAAGTACATATAGAACCAATCAATACACCCACAAAAAATGCCTATATGAACATCAACTCAGCTGCCAACACAACCAGAAAAGTCATCCCTTGTCCCTGCTCCTAGACGATATTCTCAGATGGATCACAAAGGAAACGAATCAAGAAGACAAGTCTGTCACTCTATGCCTCCTTCTTGAAGGACTAAACCAGCTGCACCTGGTACAATCCTTCACCAAGAAGGTACCAAACAAACACCTAATCTAGCTTAATGGGCACCATCAACATATTTTCTCAGGCTAATGCTGCGGAAATCTGACAGTCATGGAGCCTCTTGCTTTCAGCTCACCTACACAGAGAGGACATGAATGACAAAAAACACCTACAAAAGCCAAAGATGGCCTGCATCTTCCAACCACCATTTTGCTAGAACGAGAGTCACAATTCTGAACCTCGACTGTAGGCCCGTGGAGGGCATCACTGCCAGGTGGAGGACCATCGGTGCCTTCTTCCATCATATGGCCGAGACCAAAGCTAGACAGAAGTAAAACGTCGAACACGCTGTTTAATCTAGGGAAACTTGGTTGGTTCTACTAAAGGATTGTAGTACCGTTTTGCAAACTATCACCACCTTGTTTACTAAGATCTAAACACAACTCAAATTGCTATCAAAATCTTGTGAACTATAATACCTCAGAGTTTATGCAAAAATCAATGGATCATCATTGTAAATCTTAGGTTACCATTCATCAGACTTCCTATTTTTACACACCTCAACACAATGGTGTGGTATTAAGGAAGAGTCATCATTTACTTGATGTAGTACACACTTTTCTATGTCACCATTACGTTCTTAAATATTTCTGGCCTGAATATGTTTCTATAGTGTGCTACTTAATCAACTATATGCCTTCTTCTATGTTACATAGTCAGGTCATGTCTCTCTTCTTTATCCCGATGCACCTTGGTTTTCTGCTCTATCTCACATATTTGGCAGCACCTGTTTTGTTAAGAATATTTTCCATGGGATATCTAAACTAGATCCCACTCCATTAAGTGTGTCTTTATGGGATAATCCCAAAATCAGAAAGGATATCGTTGTTATGATCCTGTCAGTCGAAAATGTTTTGTGAGTGTGGATTTTTTTTCTTTGAAAGCACACTATACTACTCTAACAAATAGTCTGCTTTATCTAGTGATTTGGTGGTTCCTACTCCTCTAACTATGGTAGAAAAACATGATCACAATGACAAAAAAATAGAGTGTCCACAAAAAGCCCCACAGTTACATATCCCCCTCTAGCTCCTCAACAACCCATTCCTCCATTTTCGGCAGGTCACAACACCCCTAGGTATTTTTTGACCTACATCTTCCTTTGATCCTAAGTAAAGGTGTTGTTCCTACCCTCAACATCATAGTAGTAATTTTTGCTCTAGCACTAATCTTAGTGCTTGATTTGCATGTTTTACTACTATTTCTATACCAAAGAATGCTACACAAGCTCTTCAAAATCCTACCTGGTGCCATGCTATGGAAATAGAAATGTCTACCCTACAAGATTGCAAGACCTGTGATCTTGTTGGTCATCCTAAAAAATATCCAACAGGTGGATGTCATCGGATCTATACTATTAAATATCAACATACAGATGGTTCCATTAAACGGCTAAAGGATTGCCTTGTAGCCAAAGCCTACACTCAGACCTATGGAGTATACTACTTTGAAACTTCTCTCCTGCGGTCTGACTCAACTTTGTGAGAGAAATTATCTCTATAGATGTCAATATAGATCAAACTCTTTATCAACTTGATGTCTAAAACACCTTCATGTATGGTGACCTACGTGAGGGATTTTACATGGAGCAACCACCTGGTTTTTTTAGTCAGGGGAGTGCTCTAAAGTCTGTAGATTCATGAATGTGATATATGGTCTAAAACAAAACTCACATATGTGGTTTGATAAGTTAATCCAGATACTACTCAAGTTCCAATTTTTTTATTCACATTCTGATCATTCTTTTTTTAATTATAAAACACGTTATAGAATTGTTGTGTTATTGTTTATGTATATGATATCATTTTTTCTGGTGATAATTCTGAAGGTATTGCATCTACCAAATGATATCTTGAACAACATTTTATTACTAAATATCTGGGTAAACTCAGATACTTCTTGGGTATTGAAGTTTTCAGATCATCTTTTGGCGTTTGCCTTTCATAGTGCAAATATGTGTTGGAATTTTTGACAAAAGCAGGTATGCTTGGGTCTAAACTTGCTAACAATCCTTTGGATCCCAATATCAATCAGGATGATAACTCTTCACCTCCATAACTTGATAATTAGTTGTACTAATGAATGGTTGGTAAGCTTGTCTATCTCACTGTGATGAGAGTTGATATTACTAATGTCGTTGGACTTGTCAGTAGGTATTTGGATAAACTTCAACAATATCATTGGGATGCTATTTCTCACATTCTTAAATATCTAAAATTTTCTCACAGGAAATGTTTACATATCCCAAACATGGGAACCACAAGCTTACTGGGTATTCTAACTCTAATTATGCCGGTAGTCAATCTAACCAAACATCTACTTGTGGATATTGTTCATTTGTTAGTAGGAACTTGGTTTCATGGCATAGTAAAAAGAAGACTGTGGTTGCCCGGTCAAGTGTGGAAGCAGAATACATGGCTATGGCTAATACTGCTTGTGAACCAATGTGGGTCTAAGGACCACTCAAGGAGTTTTATATTTCTAACTCTGATCCTATCCCTATGCACAATGTAATAAATTTCTCAACTTTATTGCCAACAACAACACTTTCTAGGAGAAAATAAAGCATATCAAAGTGGATTTCTACTTTTCTTGAGAAGCATATTTTTCTGGATGCATTTGTACTCCTTACCTTTGGAAAAAATATTAGGTTTATGATATCTTTACCAAAATATTTCCCAATACTTGCTTTGCTACATTGGTGGGCGTGGTTGACGTCTATACTCCAGATTGAGGGGGAGTATTAGTATATATGCTTTATGTGTTGTCTTGTGTTGTGTGTTCGTTATCTTGTGTTGTGTGTTTTTTATGTGCTTTAGACATGTCTTGTCTTTATCTTTTCCTTTATTCCATATTGCCTAGTTTAGATTCTCCCTTTCTCTCTTGTCCTATCAAATAGAGTGCATTGTAACTTTTTCAATATATCAATTAAAGGTTTACACATTATATACTTTTTATTTGTGATAGCTCAAGAAACATGAGGAGAACTACCTAACAGTTGTTCATGCCCTGAACATTAGAGACACTATTTTTACAAGGAGAAGTCTTCAATGACCACAAGAACATTCAATATATCTTCTTAAAGAAGGATATGAAAATGAGGCACAAAAGACAAATGGATTTGATGAAAAGATTATGACTGCACACTAGACTATCATCCTGGAAAGGAGAATGTGTGGTTGATGCACTGAGCAGGAAGTCATCTTTATCATCATCTGTAGACAAAGCACAATTACACGCCATGGTGTGTCACAAGCATACATGATGGTGTCACTTCAACATATGAACATAAAATTGGAGGTTTCCTTGTTGGAAGGATTGCTAGCACAATTGTAGGTTATGCCTACATTGAGACAATAAATCAACGATGCATAGAAGAATGATATCATGATACTAAATTTCTGACCAGAGTTTGCAATGCGAAGCATGATGGCTTATACAAGCTAGATGATGGGACAACTTGTTTGCATAACAAGATGGTGGTTCCAGACGTTGATGACCTGAGGGAGATGGTACTTGAGGAGATTCATTCCTCAATGTACGCAATGCATCCTAGAAGTACAAAGATGTAACATAACTTGAAGAATTTGTATTGTTGGCTAGGATTGAAAGTTGATGTGGCAGAGTTCATTGCTAAATGTCTAGTTTGTCAGCAGGTATAGGTGGAGCATCAGAATCTAGCTGGGACATTAGAACATTTGCCAATAATGCAGTGGAAGTGGGATCATATAGCCATGGACTTGATGGTTGGTCATCCTAGGATAGCTAAGGGTCATGATTCCATATGGGTGATAGTTGACTGATTGACCAAGTCATCTCACTTCTTGCTAGTCAAGACAATGAATACATCATAGAAGTTTGCCCAGATCTACGTTGATGAGATAGTTCATTTGCATGGTATCCCAATTACCATAGTGTTTGATGAGGTCCTTAGTTCATGATTAGGTTTTGGGAACATCTGCATACAGCTCTAGGGACACAACTAAAGTTTAGCACAACTTTTCACCCATATACAGATGGTCAGCCAAAAAGGACTATTCAGATGTTAGAAGATCTTCTGAGAGTGTGTGTTCTGTAGTTTCTTAGGAGATGGGATGTGCACCTGAATTTGATTTAGTTTTCTTACAACAACAACTATCATAGAAGTATAGATATGGCACTGTATGAATCTTTGTACGGGAGATGTTGTCATTCACCTCTATGTTGGTACAAGACATGTGAGTATCAACTTTTAGATCCTTAGTTAGTCTAGAAGATGATAGAGAGGACCAAGGTCATACAATAACAGTTGAAGGTTGCCCAAAATAAATAGAAGTCATATGCTAATAATCATCACAGACCATTAGAGTTCCAAGTCGAAGATCGTGTGTATCTCAAGGTTTCCCCTTGGAAGGGTAAGTTGGCTCCTAGGTTTATGGGACCATACCCTATCTTGGAAAGTGTTGGAAATGTGACATACAAGTTGAAGTTACCACCATAGTTGCACAGGTTGCACAATGTCTTCCATGTCTCCCTTCTAAGAAAGTTTCACCCAAACATGGAGAAGTCGTTATAGCTAGTGGAGGTCGAGTTGAAGGAGGATGTTTCTTATGTAGAGGGTCTTGTGTTAATCCTAGATAAGAGAGTGCATAAGCTGAGGAAGAAGGATATAGCTTGAGTGAAGAAGTTTTAGAATCATAGTGGTGTGAAGGAAGTCATGTGGGAGTTAGAGGACGAGATGCGTAGGAAGTACTCTTCTTTATTTGTAGAGGATTTCAGTGGTGAAATATGTGTTAGGGGTTTATGGTGGTAAGACCCCTGGCCTCGCTTTATGTTTGAACATGCTTTCTTATCTTAATTGGATGCTTAAAACCTTAATCAAACCCTAAGATGAACTTTTATATCATGTAACAAACATATTTTTCAAATTTGGTCCAGTTTGGACATTGTTTGAGTATGTTGTGCAATATTTGTGGTTATAACAGCTTTTATGTAGTTTTTCCATAACTAGGGTTTATATTGTAATTTGTCACATGTATGATGTTCCTTATAAGTTTTCATATCATATTTTATATAGTTTTACCTTGGGGTGCCTGGTTGCACCATCAGATTAGTGGTAACACCTAACCTAGGGTTGAGGCTAGAGTTCCTCACCTAGATGCCCAAACTCGATGGTTTGCCTCTGATGTTGGGATGTGATGGTCCCACTGGGATGTCATGATCCGATGGTTATCCTATGTTGGTCAAGATTCGATGGTTTCCCTATCTCCAAGAATAGATGGTCACATGGTTGTACATGGACGTGAGGTTTTCACCTTAGGACACATGGCATGCATGTCTGGACACCTCTAAATTCATTTCTCTCTCACCCAATGCTTTATATACCTCCCTCCTTCCATGAAAATGAGCTCTTTAGACTCTCTCTTCTTCTTCTTACTTCTTGGATCTCATCCCTCTTTCTTGGTGGAGAAGAAGGAGCTCAAGGAGGAAGAAACTTGTCCGATCTTACTTGCATGTGCTCCTAGGGTTTGGATCTACCCTTGTTGAGGTCATTTGGTTCTTTCTTGCCTTTCTTCTTGGCATAGGTGAGTAAGATCACCATATGTGTCTTCCTTTTCCTTTCTGACCTACTTTCTTTTCTCTTCTGTGTTGGTTGGATCCATGCCTTTCCTATCAGAGCTTGTGCTAGAGGTTGAAGAACACCTTCTTTCTTCTTCTTCAACCTAGGGCTTTGCTTGATCTTGGAGATAGGAGCTAGCTTGTATGAGTGAAGTGATCAATCTAGGGTTTCTTCTCTCTCTCTTCAATCTACCTTTCTATTTGTACCTTCTTCATCGTCCTTGAGGCAAGTTATATAACTTTCTCCACATTTATTGCTTATTCTTAACTTTCCATGCATAGATCTTCCTCTAAAAATGTAGTTTCAAGTAGAAATATGCTTCTTTGTCTAGGTTTTAAGAATGTGGTAGATCTTAAGTAGCTAACCTTCCTTGGTGTACCCCTTAACCTTTTGCATGTGTCCTACATGAGGGAAGAAACTATAGACCTTGCACGTGTGAGGAGTTTGATGGTTTTGTTCCTTGAATCTAGGATTTTCTTTGAGGTGATAAATGATGGTTTTTCCTTGGTGCTTTCAACTAAATTCCTCCTTGTTTCATGAACTAGTGGTTTGGTTTCTGGTGTGATTTTCTGGTTTTGATCTAGTTTCTATTTTGAACCTTCTTGTGTTGAGAAAAGGTGGTCACACTTTCCTCAACAACTGATGGTCTTTGTGCTCTCACTTAGTGGTTCAAATGATGGTTTTTCCCTTATGAGTAAGTGTTGATTTCCACCCAGTGTCAACAACAAGTGGTTCCATTAGATAATGATTTGATGGCCCACAACTAATGGTTCCACTGTATCATGATTTGATGGTCTACAACCAATGGTTTGACTAGTTCATGATTCGATGGTCCACTACCAATGGTTCCATTGGTTCATGACTCATTGGTCCACAACCAATAGTTCTGCTAGGTCATGATTTGATGGTCCACAACTAATGGTTCCACTGGGTCATCATCCAATGGCTTTTCTGGTTCACAACCAATGACTTTTCTTGGTTCACAACAAATACCTTTTCAGGTTCACAACCAATGGCTATTTTGGTTCACATCCAATGACTTTTATGGTTCACATCCATTGGCTTCTTAAAGTTTGAGATCTGATGGCCTACCTAGGTCAAGATTTGATGGTTTGTTCTTGATGCACATAATCTGATGGTTTGGGTTTGATTCTTATGATTTGATGGTGATGCTTTAGTTTAAGTGCATCATGACTGATGGGATTCTAGGTGTTTATGATTATGTTTTTGACCAAAGTAAGAGTATGACCTGATGGTTTAATTTAGTGTTTTTTTTAATCTTAAGTAGAATCCATCTTACTAAACCTTAATTGAATAATCAAAGGGATGATGGTCAATCATTATTAACTTCCTTGTATATTGATATGATGAAGGACTATTCTTTTAATATTATGGTAACCCTAATGTGTTACCTTGTAAACATCATATCTCTTTATCTTAATGCAACCTTATGTAAAATTTGTGTACCATAAAAATGATGAAGGATGACGAACCTTTGATAAGGTGTTGAAAAACTATGATGTTCTTGAAGGAGATTATGTGAATGATATTAATGACCCTTGGGCATGGTATGAGCCCTAATGAAGGTGTAACCCTCTTCATGTGTGGTAAGAGTTTGCTATCATGTGATGGTGTAATAAGGAATATGTTTCATATGTTTTATATTTTTTGAAGTTTTTACATACCATGTTTTCTAGTAATCTTTTTGGATTTATACGTAACTTGATTGATGCATCCTTAACTCACCCAATTGGCATTAACTAATTAAGTCAAACTCTAATCAGGTAGTGCCCCTGTATCATAGATCCATTTCAATATCAAGACTAGTTGTATGGTGAAACATGTGTTCTGAAAGAAATCTCAACGTCATATATTGTTGAGTATATGAGGGTGCAAGTGACTTTGCATCCTTTTCATCTTGATCCCAAGGTTTTTGGAGGATGGTTGTGGTCATGCCTTAGATTGAGAGAGGTTGAGGTCGTATCTCAGGTACTTGTATATATTATGTGATAGAGGATTGTTGTGGTTGTATCTCAGATGATAGGGTTATATACCCTGGTTTCTAGTGTCATGGCCTATATACCATGGTCGGACTAAGTATCACAACTTGAGTATATATCATTGTAGGCAACTTGACTGATATGTCGCTATATTGACTCGTACCAATTGAGGGCGAGAGATCTTAGGACTCCGACATTATGGAACTGAATAGTGCTTCACAATGGTCAGTTGGAAGTTTGAGTGGTATACCTCATATTCCCCATGGCTTAATAAAAGATGTAATTCAAATGTGTGGTAAATCTGCTATAGTTAAACATGATTCACATTATTTGATAACCCTTGCCTTGCTTCTTATTATGTGTAGCTGATGTATAATGTGGTAGGAGGAATCAACTATTTAAATGGTGACAAATTTATTGATTACTCTAAATATCCAATCAATCATGCTTGTTGTAATACTATCTGTTTAATCGACCTACTCTACTTAATTTGTTTAATTGTATAACTTGTTGTAATCAATAAGAATTTTTTAGAGTTATATCTCTCGTTGGGACACGAGTCTCACCTCATGGTTCACCACATCATTTTAGGTGATCGTCAGCGACGTCGTTATGTTCATGGTGGTGAGGAAGTTCAACTTGAAGAGCATTAGGGGCAGAAGGTTGGATAGTGTATAGTGTGTCCTAGAGTCATCTATGTACTCTCAAGTCCAGGTAGGGGATATTTTATAGATGATATGAATATCAACTTGAATTTTTGCAGTACTCTGATGATATATATGGCATGTATATATGTGAAATAATATTCTTTTGTGTACAGGTTGTGGCGGAGGCCACTGGAAAGATATGTAAATACCTAGTATGGTATGTGCTCTTATGAAGGATGATGAACTTACATGTATATGTTCCTAGAGATATTGGTGATGTTTAATTCAATTTTAATTATCCCTATTTTCTGGCTATGTGATTAATTAGTGATCGATTGCATGTTTTGTTTTGAGTGATCTTGTTTAGTGTGATGGGTTCATCACAGAAGTGTTTGGTCAAACTTTAGATCCTTGAAAACAAAGAAAGGAAATACCATCCCCAAATTATAGAATTCATTTTCATAGAGTATGTAGAAAATAGTTATTCACATTGATTTCTAGTTATGAAATTTAATATATTTTACATTAAAATTAATTCCACACATATAGTTGCAATATATTATGGGAAGATTTATAATGTTAATCCTCACAATCCGAGCCAGATTGGGGAAGGTCCTCTAAACTCTGAAATGTTAGAAAATTTATATACATTCAATTTTCAATCCATGTAAGTGATGACCATGAGCCCTTTGGTCAATTTCAATAGAGATAAAAGTAAATACAAATTTATGATATGTTGAACTTTATAAGGAACTAATTGATGAATAAATGTAAGTGATGACCATGAACCCTTCGATCAATTTCAATAGAGATAAAAGTAACTACAAATTCATGATATGTTGAACTTTATAAGGAACTAATTTATGAATAAAATAATCCACTATGAATTACATTTGGATTATTTTTATCTTCATATTGGATAAAAATATTGTATATAAACATGTCTTCAGGAAGAAAGTGCATCCAGATGGTTCCACAGAAATATTTAAGACAATTGTGACAGTCAAAGATGGAAACAAAAAGGTGTTCGTAATTTCAACACACATACTCCTAGGAAATTGTTAGGTTCATTGGAAATGTAAATTGATAGATCGTTATATAGATTGAAATGGATCAGATTAGAAACAAAATAAATATAAATATAATATTTTGTATGAAAAGCGTCTAAAAGGATTGGAATAGATACATAAAATTTATTAGCACAGAATGTAAGTGTTATCTAGTTTTAAATGCAACAACATATTTTTAGTATTAATTTTGACCGTCGTTGCCTGCCTTCACAACTCTATTATGCACCTCCATAAAGTTAGATATACACATCTAGCAAGGTAAAGTTTCGGGACCCAGACTGTAAAGATTAAGATTATAAAATGCTAAGTGAACATTGAGTTTGTAAAAGCCAACATTTTTAGGATGTCATGCTCGATTTGAAGTCCATTTCCCATCCACTGTCTATTAGCAAACTTTGAAGTAAAACATTATTCAATTTAATATCCCTTCGGGGGCTTCTGATTGAAAGTTAACATGCCTCAGAGATTGAGATTCCTCCACATGTATTCTTGACAGTTTTGGATGTTATCCATTACATTGAAATCCATCACATGGATGTCAACTCATATTTCCCAAACTAGGATCTTGAGAAAGAGATCTATATTGATCAACCTCATGGGTTTGCAGTTTTGACCAAGAAAAGTAGAATATGGAAATGTTTAAACATGTGTATCCTTCAAAACAAGAAGCTAAGCAGTGGATGATATATTTATAAAATTGTATCCATTGACTTATCTCCTAAAAAAATATAGATGCATTTAATCTATTGAATGGAATTATGACTCTCTGCTTATATGCCATTGACGATTAAATATTCTTACCCCATGCTAAAAAAAATATTAAACTACATTTTTTCTTGATAAGAAATCTATCACACAAGGTTTAAGAATTCCTGTTGTAAAACTTAGTATCAAAATTGTCTATAACCACTTTATTTGTTGTTAAACGAACTCATGGTTTTATAGCATGCTTTTTTGTGTCATCAAGAGAATAATTTATTGTTACAATTGAAGAAGTAAAACTTTTAGTGTAGTAATAAAACACAACTGTGATTGTTGCTTGCAAAGATATAAACTAATAATTACAAGTTATACTTACAAGTAAAGTATATATAAGATGACTTGATTTTCTCATAGGTTAGATTCTATTCTTCCATGGAGGTGTGTTTACTCAGCCTAAGTGGTAATGGGTGGATATTTGCTGCAATTTCTATGCTTCAATCATTGAGTTGATGGGTTTGGTGAGTAAATATTTTATAATTTTCTAATTTTGATCTATATATCTAAAAACATGCTAAGAGAATAAATAAGACTACCATGACATGGGACTTAGTGACAATCTCCTGTTTAGACAACAAACACATTACTGTGCATGTCTACTTAAACGTACCATGTTGGCAATTGTTGTTATTAAACTAATAAGTGCATGCATATACGCATATTTTGTGGAGGGGTTAGCTTATAAGTTATACCATAAGACTAATCACCTAATTTCTATGTTCTTGTGTATATGAATCAACAAATCAACTGACAAGCCTATTGGTCATCTTGTATAATGTTGTGTTTACATGTATGCTACTTTTCCTCCCAAGTAGTCATATGTGCATGTACAAAAGATGAAGTTTAAATTATTGGCTTAGTAAAAATATAAGACATCCTAGAAAACCAGTGTAAGCTTTACCTATGAAGTTTGTAGAACCACGGTGTGAGAAGATTAGTGTTCAAAATGGAAAATCTAAGTAAGGACTAGGGGAGATACTCCCTAACTTTTTAGATGATTATTTAGTACCATAATGTCATGTTAAATTTTAAAAATACACTATTTAGTAGTATTTAACGCCCTTAGATTTTTTAAATTATACAATTTATACACATATTATTGGACAAGTAGTTATTTTTATATGAATAAGATGTTGTATTGAAATTAAACTCTACTTAAATCAAGTAAAAATAAAACAACAACAAAGAGTTGGATGAGAAAATTGATGTATGAAAACTATCAATTCTCATCTTGATTTTGTTTTTTATTCTAACAATGGCGATGAAACTACGATAAAAAATATTTTTGACTTTTTGACATCATAATATGTATATAAAAATAAAATAAAAAGTTTAGTGTACAAATATACAAAAAATGGGATGTATTTGGTAAAGTAAACATGAATGCATAAATTATTTCATATTTTATTAAAAGGTGATTGATACCAAAATTAAAAAAATAATAAAAATATTTCTATATCTAATTTTATTTCATCAACGATAATCATAAACACATTTCTGCAATAGAATTTTCCCGTTAGACCATCTTACTACACACTTAAGCTAAGTTTGGTTTGTGGTGAATACAGAACAAGGATGCAAGAGAATATGTCGAGAGATTCTTATTTAGTGTGTTTAATTTATTTATGGAGGGGAAGAGATTGCTATCATTCAAATACGCATTATTACAAAAAGTAGACTACATTTTCTATTACTTGTAGGTAGGGTTGTCAATGGGAAGGGTATTACCCATTTACCCTTTATCCGTATCCTATAGGGTAAGGTAGGGCTGTCAATGGGGAGGGTATGGGTAGGGTACGGTCTTACCATTACCCTTACCCTCTTTGGGTAGCGGGTAAGAGTAAGGGTAATTATCCTTCTCAGCAATCCCCTTACCCTCCCATTACCCTTACCCTCTTCTCCACAGGGTAAATGGGGAGGGTAAAGGGTAAGCGGGTAATTTTGACAAAAAAGAATTTTATACACATTGTGTGTTGATTTTTAATAATTTTATAACTAATTTATTGATAAAAACATATAAAACATTATATCTAATTCAAAATCATATGTTTCTCCATGTAAAGTTAAGTCAATTCACACAATTACAATTTTTTATGCATAAATCATTTATATTTTTTCCTTTGCATAAGTATGCATAACAAATACATGTTTCACCAACACCTCATTTTTTGCAAGATATCTATGTTTTTCCCTCAACAAGAAAGTATTACAAGAACAACATCAAGTCATTTTCCAATGATAGAATAAAGTATTAGGGTTAAACATTTACATACAAACCCCTTTAGAATATATTTTTGTGTAACCTTTATATCATGTGCGGGTAAAAGGGTAAAAGGGTATGGATAATGTCTATACCTTACCCTCCCCTTATAGTATAGCGGGGAAACGGGGAATGGGTAAAGGGGTAAAGGGTAATAAAAATCTCTACCCTTACCCTTACCCTCCAGGGTATGGGTAAGGGTAAACAGATAATACCCTCCCCATTGACAGCCCTAGGGTAAGGGTAAAGGTAAATATTTTTGTTAGATGTTCTTCATTTCCCCTTTCCCCATTTCCCGCTACATTAAAAGGGGAGGGTAAGGTATGGATATCATCCATTCCCTTTTATCCTTTTACCTACATTTATTTAACAAGGATATATAACTATATAGGAGTTTCCAGTTTAATTTCTATCCTAGTGTTTTAAGTAGGAAAGTTTGTGGGTTGCGACTAGATCCCACCCCCACTCACACTGAAATGATTTTAGTATATTACTATTAAATATTGACCAATTGACAGAGTCACGGAACAATGTGAAAAATATGACCATGCCACCTTATACAAGTTATTCTTGGACAAATGTCTGAACATATTAGACAAGTATAACATTGTCCAATTTATGTTTACATTAGTGAAAATATAAGTCAAGAAATATGTGATTTAATTTTTATCACCCTACACACCACCTTAAAATAAGTTAACTTTTAATAAAATTCATTTTATATCAAAATTACACATTTATCTTTTACCCTACCCGTTTATCCTTTTAGGAAGAGAGTAAGGGTAAGGGGAGGGTAAGGGGATTTCTTAGAAGGGTAATTACCCTTACCCTTACCCGCTACCCTCCAGAGGGTAAGAGTAAGGGTAGAGCCTTACCCTCCTGATACCCTCCCAGTTCATAGCCCTACTTGTAGGATAAATGTGTATTTACTTATATATTTCTATTTTAATTTTGTCCAAGTATATGTGTTCTATCTATATTATAATTTTCCTCAAAATTACCCATAGATTTTTGTCCAATTATCTATTAGTTTTTCCATATCACAATCTAGTTTTCATTCAACAAATTTTAAGATATATTTTAAGGTTTTTCCAAGTTTTATCTAAACCATTATCCAAATATTTTTTTCATATCTTTACTTTCACTCTCAAGTATTTTCACATACTTCACATTAAAGTTTTTATCCTATAACTTATTATATAGGTTGCACCATGCATTCCTCCATGAATTATCTTCACTCTGATTTGGTGGGAAAAGATCTGACATAAGATACATAATAATCTTTCTCAATCTTTTTACTCTATTTTATTCCCTTGTTAATAACTTTGTATAACTAATTATGAACTTTGTCACTTTTTTTAGCTATTAGCAAGTGTAGCTGGTAAGATACAATTGAATTATTAAGCATTAATATGTCAATTATGCTGAAAACCTCTAATAGACTATGATCAAATTATCTCATACCACAATTTTAGCTTGAATATTGAGAGTTTTATCTTTTAAGAAGCACAATGACTTGATCTTCATCTATGTCTTTACAAATGTAGCATGTCAATTTAGAATTTACCCATCTCATGTTAGCAATATAGATTTATTAATCTCAATTTGATTCTTCTGATTTCTATCTCTACTCATATATGTGATTCAAATAATATTTACTAAAAAATATAATACAATTGATAATGAGTTTGTGGTACAATGATTTATTTATTTTAAAAAAGCCAAATAAGCATATGTAACTTGACTATTTGTTACCTCGATTTGAAAAGATGTAAATGTCATATTTTGTAAATAAATTATTTTTTAATTTTAGAAGCAAATGTTAGTTTTGTCCATCGGTTACCTTAAATGTCAAAGATAAAAAAACCATATATTGGAACAAAATTAAATAAAATGTCTAAAATGAAGCTTTAGTTTTGAAGCTATATTTTAATTTATGTTAGAATTTTTTATTATAGTGGTATTTACCTTTGTATGCCTAAGGTGATGATAATTTACGATCATTGACTAATAAAGGATAGACATGAATGTCTGTTCAAAGATAAGTAACAACAAAATCTTCACAATGAGAAATCATACACAAAACATGTTTTTCTAATACAATGTTGAACATATACCAATAGGAAAATGTTGACATTATGGTAGGTTAGTCACACAAATTGAGACCAACATTTCATTTTATACACAATTTTGACTATGTAATTTTTCAATATCATGAAATTAATATTTATATCTTATTTATGTTTCTCTACGTTGTCAAAAAACAAGTAACTAATTCCAATGATATTATTACTAGAATAGTGCGCATGAGCAGAGTCAACAGGAAAGTGTGAGCCACAATCCATCCCCCCCAAAAAATAATGTGTATACGTACAAAATGTGAATGTGTGAGTATATTCTTATATTTACATATACAAATGCTCCTCTGCCAAAAAAGTTGTACTTGTGGCTCACTGGTTTAGTGTAAGATAACTATTGCATTGTATTTACTAGGCACAAATACAATTTGTTAATTACAAGTAAAGCCCTATTGGAATAATAAAAAAATACTAAGTGATATTATTAAAATAATAGTATAGACATTAACTTCCTAAATTGCAATCAGTTTTCCACAACAACAAAAATGGAAAAAACACTTTATATTTATAAGAATATGTTCTAATAATATGCTTTATATGAAAGACATCTAAATTCAACAAATACAACTATGATATTGAGGGACCATCTATATCATTTTTATGTGTAATTTCATTCCAAATTTTATGATGTTATTCATCATATTAAAGCTCATTATTATGATCATTGTAGTCAAATTTGAAAAAGAATAATTGTGAACAACTCATTATATATACTGAAAATCAAAATTACTCCCCACTTTTTGATAATAAACTACAAACAACTTCCTGTATAAAAATGTACAATCAATAGATTGAATTTCTATTTGTATAAAATATGGTATCATGAAGTGTATCCATTATTAAAAGATAGATCGAATGACTTTATTTTTATTATTACAATTTGAGTGTAATTTTTTTAACATCTTGGTTAATGAGTTTTTGAACATCTAACTTCTCATAATGTCATTTCTTTTACTATTAAACAACATAAAAATACATAGTTATATAATATTATCTATTCATACAATTATAAAGAAAATCTTAATGCCATTGAATACCATCAAATATAATTACATGATAAAATTTAAAATTTTGAATCTTCTTATTATATATATATAATAGTTTTTGTTGATCCATTTCTTTTTATTATTAGAAAAATAGATTCGACATATTTTTAAGGAAAATAATCTAACAACTCCTTTTAACTTATTCATATTTTTCTTTCATCGTAATGTATTTTACATTTTCATTTACATCACCAAATTTTTAGGTCTAATTTTTACTTTTAAACCTCATGAAAAAATATTTATTTGTTGTATAGTAGAGTTTATTACAAATTAGGCATGACTCGTATGCTATTTTTTAGCACACCTCTAATGTTCAGTTGGCCCCCTCCAACTACAAAATCTAGACTCTACCCTCATCCGCACAGTCAATTGAGCCAATTATAGTAAAGGATGAAATATAATAGTGAACTTGTTATAACATACTACCATCACATTTGGAGAGTAAATATAGAATATGTTGCTTATGTTACTATGCCTCTTAAAATAAAGCTATTATTATGTTTGTGAAAGTCATTGCACCGGACAAGAGCGGACAACTTGCAATTGCTACTGATAGTTGTTAGTGATCATCAAATTAACCCTTGCTAGTTGTTTTTATTATTTTCAATGTTCAACAATGTTTATATAAACATGTTTTTATTTAGTGTTCAACATGCGAATTTTTCTCATGATAATGGGTCACGGGCAGTAGAAAAATGTCATTTCAAACGATGCATAAATATCAACTTGAGGGGCACCAAACACACTCCCACAGAGACTATTAAGAGTTAAAGAGTCCACAATTGAGTTTCCCTAAAAAATAAGAGTAAATCTAAAATCAAGACCCAGAAATCTCTTTTAATTCAACGTATGGATACATCATTTGTAGCATATAGTTATTTACTACCATTTAGGGCAAGCTAGACCTATGAATAAAAGGATCTCCCTCAATCATACCACCAGCAATCGACCGACGTGTTTCCAACCAATAAAAATATCTTCAACCTCCACAACAACAATAATAATAACAATGACAATGGAGGAGGAGAATTCAATATCATTCACATTAAGAGTTTCTACTACCAAATAACACCTGACATCCACATCCAAGTTTGACTAACTGAGTTATTTGTAGTGATTGACAAAGGAATTCTAGAACTTCAACAACAACAACAACCTATCCTTTTACAGCTCGTCCCTCTGGCAATCCGACCGCAAGTTAACACTTGTCTTCTTGAAGTAGATGAATAAGTTGTGGAAGAACCAATTAATGAGCTTCTCCTTGGGGTCCAAACATGAATAGGAGTTAATGAAATCATCATCATAGAGATTTTTATGGTTAAAGAAGACATTGATTCAAACGAGACTTAACAAGAAATATAATATCTAGATGAAAAGTGTAACAGAGCAAGAGAAGAGTGAGAGATGGTAAGTTGGATAACAAAGTATGTTTTTTTATTTATTTGATAATAACAACACACAGATGTAAGGAAACCAATAGTGGAGAACAGAGAGCTTCAATCATATTGATATAACGAAAACACAATCAGAAAATGTGAGACGAAGTTAATGTGTTATGAATAACTAACTGTTCCATTGGGATGTGGAAGATTCCATGAAATATAAATGCAACATTTGACATGCAATCGACAAAACCAATGCTCTGATGTTCTGAGGTGGGTGAAAAAAAATGATTTTCTAATAGTTATATATTATATAAAAAGCAGTACAAATAGTTAGTGCTTGTTTCTTTAGTGTTTCATTATAGTAGTTGTAAGAAGATGCTCCTACTTAAAGAAATTAACGTTATTTGAGCAATCGTCAAGGGGCAAGTGTGGAGATGTGTGCCCAAATATAAAGATATTGGGCTACTTCTTCCATTGTAAATTGATTTTGGGATGGAACCCCAACTAGATTGTATATATATTAGGCCAACCTTACCCCCCTCGATTTCTCCCCTACAAGTGGTATCCGAGTGTTATTGGGTTACGTGGACTAGATGGACAATGCCAACAACATGGTAAAATTGATGGAATCTAATTGGCCAATGTGGTAGATCAAGATGGGGGATCTTATTTATTGCAATGACCTATATGAATCGGTCAAAGGAAATGCAAGCAAGCCAACACACACGAAAAATGAGGACGGGAAAATATGGATAGAAAATGCAGTGGACTCATCTGTCATTGGATTGATAAGTCAGTCTTCCATCAAATCACCAATGAGACTAGTGCGGACTCTCTTTAGAAGAAGCTTGAGTCATTGTACGAGAGGAAGATAGTAGTAAACAAAGCATTTCTCATTAAGAAACTTAAGAATATAAATTTCAAGGAAGGAAACAATAGTTCTATGCTTTAAATGATTTTAAAAGTATGATAAATCAACTATCCATAATGGGAGTTGTCGCTTGATTATGAGTTTCAAGTTCTTATACTTCTTGGTTCTTAACCTGAAGTTGGGAGACTCTAGTTGATTTTGTTAGCAACTCTGTTCCAGACAGGAAGTTGACATTGGACTTGGTGTCCAATTACATGTTGAATGAAGAGATAAAACAACATAGCTCAGTAGAGACATTAGTTTCACATGTCCCTATTGTTGAAGACAGGTGGTGGATTCAGATTTGTAGCGAGGGTGGTGACAGAGGAAAGTCAAAGAACATGTCAAAGTCCAAAAGTGAGATGGTTTATCATTACTACAACAAACTGGGTGGCATAATGAAATTCTACAGACAAAAAAAGAGAAATCACAGAAGGCAAGCTTAAAATGATAGATGATGATAGAAATAGAGTCGGACTCATTACAGATGCTTCATAGGTGCGCACATGTGGAGTTGTGATGGGACATTGTCAACATATCAGTGACAACACTTAGTGGGTGTTGGACATTGGTTCTTCTTACCACATCACCCCTCATAGACATTTATTTTGCTCCTATAAATCTGGTAACCTTTGAATGACAAAGATGGCTACTAAAACCTATGCAAAGATTCAAGGGAATGGTGATGTGTGCATTGAGACCGAGTTGGATTATATCATCTTGCTAAAGAATGTTAGACATATTCCCGAAATAGATTATAACATCATCTCCGGCTTTGGAATAGATATTTAAGGCTTTAAATATCATTTTGGTGACTTGAAAACTATTGTCACCAAAGGTCAGTTGGTCGTAACTAGAGGAGAAGTTTTTTGCACCTTGTACATGATGAACATAAAGGTCTTCACTGATAGTATCGACATTGTAGACATATCTAGTTCTCCATGTTTATGGAACAAATGGCTTGGGCAGTGAGAAAGGACTACAAGTGCTTGCAAAGAAAGAATTAATCCTGTGTGAAAAAATGCACTTATTAGTCCTTGTAAAAATTATTTTCTTAGAAAGCAACATAGAGTCATGTTCATTGCTCAATGTGAGAAGAAGTCTAATGTTTTACAAAAAATTTAGTGTGATGTTTGTAGTCCTATGGAAGTCAACTCTTTGGGTGGAAATAGATTCATCATGACTTTATTGACAGTGCATCTAGAAATGTTTGGGTCTACTGTCTACAGAGAAAGATCAGGTCTTTGATACCTTCAAGAAATTCCATACTATGGTTGAAAGCGAGATAGGTAAAAAGTAAAAATGTATCCTCTCTGACAATGGAGGTTAGTATACTTCTAGACAGTTCAAATATTATTATGAAGGATCTAGTATTTGACATGAGAAGACAGTTCTAGGAACCCCAAAACATAATGGTTTAGTTGAAAGAATGAATATAACCATTATAGAGAGTGTAAAATGCATGATAAAGAATGCAAAAATACCTAAGGAGTTCTGGGTAAAGGCAGTGAATATTGTGTGCTACTTGATTAATAGGTCACCATTCGTTCCTTTAGAGTTGGTTACTCCAGAGAGAGTGTGGACAGGGAAGACAACTTCTTACTCTCACCTTAGAGTATTTGGGTGCAAGGCATTTGCACATGCTCCTAAGGAGTAGAGGCAAAAACTTGATGATAAATCTACTCCTTGTATTTTTCTTGGTTATGGTGACGATCAATTCATCTATGAGTTATGGGACCCAGAAAAGTAAAAGATGATCAAGTGCACAAATGTGGTCTTCTTTGAGGACCAGATGCATTTAGATACTGTAATATTGAGACTGAGCAATTTGTAGATGATTCTATGTTTGATACACCCGTTCCCTCTCTAGTTTACTAGAATGTTTATGTAGAGAAAATTGAGTATGATTAGATCCCTCATGATATGGTAGAGGATGATCCGGATGCACATGATGTCTAAGACCAGGAGGCTCCCAAATAGGGTGAGCAACCCCAACAGGTAGATCCAAATGAGCTATAGTTGAGAAGGTCTACTAGAGAGAAAATGGTGTCTACTTGATATTCATGTTTACTATGGTCATTGATCACAGAACAGATGGAGCCAAAAACCTATGAGGAAGCAAAGTATCATCAGTAAAATGATAAGTGGCAAAATGAAATGCAAGATGAGATGAACTCATTGAAGAAAAATGATACCTATGAGTTATGCAAGCTTCCTAAAGGTAGAAAATCCTTAAAGAACAACTAGATATTCAAGCTAAAGAAGGATGGGAATCATAATAGTGTGAGATACAAATCCATACTTGTGGTGAAAGGCTTTGGAAAAAAATAAGTGATTGACTTTGATGAGATATTCTCTCAAGTGGTGAAAGTGACTTTCATTAGCACCATTTTGGGCTTGGCAGCTAGCTTGGACCTTGATATTGAGCAGCTTGATGTGAAGACAACCTTCCTCCATGATGAGCTAGAGGAAGAGATCTATATGTGACAAATTGAAGGATTTGTAGTGAAAGGCAAAGAACACATGGTTTGCATATTGAGGAAAAGGCCATATGGGATGAAACAAGCACCAAGACAATGGTACAAAAAGATGTATTCCTATATACTAAAGTAGGGTTGCCATAGGATAGAGGCAGATCATTATGTTTACTTCAGGAAACATTCATGTGACAACTTCATCATTCTCTTACTTTATGTTGATGATATGTTGATTATTGGCAAATATGCTCAGATGATTACCAAGTTGAATAAGGAATTGTTTAAATCTTTTGACATGAAATATTTGGGACCATCCTGACAAATTCTTGGTATGGACATCAAGTTTGACAGGACAACACAAAAACTTTAGTTGTCACAAGAGAAATATGTTTATCGTGTACTTGATAGGTTCATCATGAAGGGGGAAAAGCTAGTTGAGACTCCCTTATCTAGTCACTTCAGACTAAGTAGAAAATACATTCTATTGAGAAGGATTAGCAAGAGATGGCCCACATATCCTACTCTTATGCAGTAGGAAGTCTTATATATGCTATGGTGTGCACTAGGCCTGATATTGCACATGAAGTTGGTGTGACTAGAATATTTTTATCTGACACTGGTAAGGAGCATTGGAATGTTGTTAAATGGGTACTCATATATTTGAGAGGTACATATAGTGCTTGTTTATGCTTTGAAGGGGTACCACCAGTTCTTACATGTTTCACATATGCAGATTTGGTAGGTGATCTTGATTATAAGAAGTCTCCCTTAGGTTTTGTGTTCACTTTTATAGGGGGTCAATTAGTTGACAATCTAAATTGCAAAAGTGTGTTGTTTTATGCACTACTGAGGCAAAATATATCACAACTTGTGAAGTAGGGAAAGAAATCATTTAGCTCAAATGTTTCTTGTAAGAACTTGGTTTGACATAAGTTGAGTATGTTATTTACTATGACATCAAAGTTCCATTTACTTGAGAAAAATTTCTTCTTTTCACTCCAAGACAAAGTATATTGATTTGAATACCATTGTTGTGTGAAGCTATTAGTGATGACCAATTGAAGAAAGTCCACACCAATGATAGTCTTTCTGACATATTGACGAAGATAGATCCTACAAAGAAGCTTGTTACTTGCAAGGAGCTCACCATATTAGACTCTAACTAAGGAATCATGAGGACAATCTCTCCTTTGGGTTGGAGGGGGAGATTGTTGAGCCAACGACCCTTACTTTTTTTCCATCCTAATTGGGTGAGGCCCTTTAGGCATTGGCATGGCAACGAGATTAAATCCCTTACCTTCATGTTGCCGGTATAAGTATTGGAGATGGCAGCCACACATGTGGATTGAGCCACAATCCAACATTAGCCAAGCCTCTGCCTTTTCAATTGTTGTACACCCGATGGAAAGAAAGAAGCAGGGAAGACAAAAGAAGAAAAGGAAAGAGGGCCTAGCACCGCTACAGTTTCTTCATTGGGCTTTATACTGAATTCTCCATCATCATCTCTGTTCTTATTTGAACTGGGTATTCTCAGCAAGGGGGTATTTTTCGAAGAAGATTTTTGGTGTAGTGATGTACCAATCTGGTATAATTTGTATCTCTCTCTTTTACCCTATATTCCTCAAGTTTTGGGTCTAAACTTGAGAATAACTTTTTAATCTGTTGATTAGTGGATTTTTTATCGGGTTTGACCTCGTGGATTTTCCCTCACACATTATGGGGGGTTTTCATATAAATCCTGGTGCTCTTATAGTTTCTTGTTCATATTTATTTTTTATTTATACTTGCATACATATCTTGCCTATTACGTTGTTGTTTGAGATACACGTATTGGATATTATGTGTACCTAGTCCATTCGTGCAGGTTATTTTGTATCTTTTTAGCTTGCAACAACCCCTTTAAGTGGTATCAAAGTTTGATTTGGGCTTCGGCTTTGCACCGTTGTGAAATACAATATTGGGTTGTGCGGCTGGGCCTATATTTTGTGGTGCGGTTAATTGACTTTCGAGGGGGAGTTTATGGGCTCACACATGATGGGGAGATTGTTAAGACATGTGTGAAAGAATACCCTCACATTGCCTACGTGTGATATGTGCTCCCAAATATAAGACATTGGGCTACTCCTCCCATTGTCAATTAGTTTTGAGATAGAATCCCAACTGATTAATATATTGGACCAGGCCTTCTCTCCTCAATTTCTCACCTATAGGATCTTGGTAGGGATGTTGTTAATTATTTTTACGGTGTTACATGCAACGACAATAGATGCAATTTAATTAAAAGTTCAGGCCAATATAGATAAGAAAATAGAGAATAAATAAGTGCATGAGATAAAACCAAATGTTAGGAACTCAAATCGGATCATTCATTAAAAAAACAAACGTGTTACTTAAAGAAATTAGCGGGCTGCAATCCTTTTAGATAAGTGTCAATCTTCTAGTTGACCTGGTCACCAACTTGATGAAGAAAATGTCTCACTCGTGTTGCCGACGAACGATGTAGAATAAAGACGAGATGCACCACCAGTACAACTCAACAACCGCAAGAACCACTACTTGACGGTCTTCGTCTTGGAAGAGAGAATGAAACTTGCTTTGCACATGAGAAAGCTTCGACACAGCAACTCGATAGAAACGGCTGGAAGACATCATCTTAGGTTTTGCATAACACTCACTCAAACGACTGACGACTGATGTTTGTGAGAGATCTATATTAACCCTAGTAACCGGAGGCTTATTGATATTTTTACACATACCAACATCCTATTCCCATTAAGGTGCAATCACTCTTCTTACATTGTAGAAAGATCCACGAGAAAACAACTTTATAATTAGGATTAATAAATTCAGTTAACAAAGAAACATTGAATTACATTAATAATTAATTATGTATCTGTGTTCTAGTGTAAAAATGAAGACAAAAGACAATCAAGACCGAGCCTGTGTCCGGCCCTGCAAGGCGTGGCGTGACGTGGTGGACGTGCGTGTGTGTTGTGATCGCATACCCTTCAAGGAGGTGAGCATATGCTCTGCTAGCACCCTTTAGATACTAGTGTCACATGTGATCCTATATGTAAGAACCACAAAAGTTCTAGAAGTGAGCAATTTTAGATAAAACTCTTCCTCATTTACATTAGACACAAGACTAGCTAAAGTTCCTCCATGTACTAATTGTACTACATTAGACTTAATTGATTCTAAATAGACGGCTAACAGCCACATATCTTATAAGGGATCCTGCTGACCGGTACCCAACACCTGTCGCTCCCATCCAAATAGAGTGGGAGGTGTGAAGTTCACTTTCCAGGCGCTGGTATAGAGGTAACATGGCCTTGGCACCTGAGGCAAGGGCGGTGGTGGCGTCCTGAGAGAAAACGACGGATTGTAGTGATTGTAGCCTCTACAAGAGGAAACCGGAATCGTGTTCGAGTTCGCAGGCGGTAACCTGGGATTGTGTGACCGACAAAGGATTCAGGCAAGTTCTCACAAGGACCACTAGCTTTACCTTGAGATTTTTGGAATTATTGGGCTTGCCTTAGGGTTGTTCGTCGGAGAATGTCCAGGTTATCTGGACGAGAATCTTTTTGAGGTTTTAGACTAATGATTCATATGTGTGCCTTGTTGAGGGGTGCATGATAAATATGAGTGAACCCACCTTAATAAAATGAAGTGTCAACAGTAAAGATCATTCACTTATTGTCCCATAGAATTGTAGATGAGTATTCACCTAAGGTCCAATTTATTCTTCTTACTGCCTTGTCCTTAGACTGTGTTTGATACATAATACAAATATAAAAGAACACGTACAAGGAGAAAGGAAGGAGAAAACAGAGAAATGAAAATGACTAGAAAATATAAGTTGATTACCTCTCACAGCCCTCTCCCCGCTCTATTCTGCCAGCGTTCACGAACACGATTGTGGTTTCCTTCTTTAAAGGTTGTAGTCATTACGACACCTCATCTTACACCAAGATGACGTTGTCGTGCGTATGAAACAATCAAACAATTGCAACCATGCTTCCTTTGTCATGCTTTTAGATAAAGCCCTCTCTACACATTCCGCTCCAACATCGCTTTTGTAACATATATTACTCTAATTTCCTTTTTCTATATTATTAATTTCTCCTTAAAATTTATATATTTCCTTCTAAATTACTCTAAGTTTACTGTGGACCTTTTCTCGTAATGACTTTGTAAGAGTTGGGCTGATCATGCGACCTGCAGTATCGATTCCATCATACTTTTAAGAGTTCAATTATCGATTGCAGTATCGATTCCATCATAGTTTTAAGAGTTCAATTATCGATTAAGTACCCTAGTTATAAAGGCGTGTTGGGTAGAAATGAATTTTTCTAGAAGCGTATAAAAGATATCTTGTGTACGCGCGGAATCTTGTTATAAACTCGTGCTATACACATTTTTTTATTAAATATAAGAAAAAAGAACAACTTGTAATTTAGAAAAGTAAAGAATAAAATTTATCTCACTTCTTCCATACTTTTTGTATATAGTATTGATAGTAATAAAAATTACAATGAACCAGTTATAATTTTGAATTCAAATGCAAAGATTTCATCCAATTCCACTCTACATTCTTTAAAAGAGAATCCAACTCTATTCATAAAGGGATGAGCACCGGTCCCACCCGGCCTGTCTTTATGTGTTGTGTTTGTATTACTTTGTCAGTGTCGGGTTATAGAAAGAACATTCAATCATATTTTGTATGGGCCAGACCAAGGTAAATCCAAACAGATATCTAAATTTGTTATTTATAATGTAAATATAACATTATGCACATACAACTTGTGTTTGTACGATACATAAACTACAACGTTTTCATATCATAATTTATGTAAAGTACGTTGACCCATAATGTTAATAAGGCTAAAATAAAAACAATCAAAAGTACATTTAAGTTATATGAATCCATTTGATATTGAATATGTGTATAATAATCTACAAAATAATATTAGAATATAAGGTGGATGTATACTACTTTATTGAATGCACTTTAGGTAACCATCTTGTGGATCATTATTGAAACAAGCAACATCTTTTCTGATCAATGCTAAACTTGTAAAATTCTAAAAACGGTTAGATGACTCTTTATTTTATCTTCTAGAGAATTAGGGTACGACTGTGCTTTTACACTTTTATAATCTTGAAGACAATATCATTTTCATATTATATGGTCGAAATTAAATAATAAGTTATAAATTTCGTAATTTTAGGAATAGTATATATAAGCAACATGTATTGTTCAATATAACATTTTTGAATTCTATTAATATATATGTATCTAAATAAACATTTGAATATATTCTATTTTAATATATTATCCGAGCACATTCTAAATCCCGATGTATTATTGAATATGTGACAAAATAGACATTGACCAGTTTATAATTCCAACAAATAATAGAAAAAAAAAATCAACACTTTATGCGAACTTTCTTTTATTAGTATAGATAGATGGGTGAGGGGTGTTTTGGTAAGACAAAGCATTAGATGCAGGATGGAATGGATACGAGTCCCACAACAGGTTATTGATACACAATAGTAGGAGGGACCAGACTGGGACGGGACTCAATACTAATCAAAGAAAAGAAATGAGTGGTTTTCTTGTGACACTGTGGAATAGGGCCGACTTAATTAATTTTTTTAGAGCTAAAAAAAGAGGCATCGACGCATCTTATGAGATAATCTTTTCTTTATTTTAAAAAAGGTATAGATGGGTGTGTGGCACTTTCAAGGATCCGTTAGGCTGGTTATATATGTTTAGTATGAAGAAGAGAACCCACATTTGTGGACTTCCACACTCACCGGTCATAATCTTGCCTGCCGGCGCAGCTCCAGCAGACACCCATTGATCTCATCCCCTTTTTCTGCTACAAGGCCAACGGTAGGCGACAAGCCGGCTAGTACCGGAGTCCGAAGTCACACTCTGGACACGTTTATTTACTTGTATTTAGACGCATTGGATTGTACTCCGGAATCCAATTACAGAAATATTACGTTTGCTTACTGGTATTGGAGAATAACAAGATGTCTTGGGTTTTTAGTTATACAGCGGTTACTGTATTTGCGTCTACATTTCAAAAAGGCCGGACGTCGTTGTCCAGCTTCCTTCACGCGTTTCTATTAGGGCAGGTTTGGTTTGTAGGATTTTTAGAAATCATGTATTTTGTCCATCCCACATTATTAAAATGATGCATTGTCAAAATCTCGTAAAATAAAATTTTATGTTTGGTTTGCTGGATTTTATAAGTGCGGGATTTTTTTTTTCGTGTCCACGACGTTCGCCATGTTGGATTTTGGCGTCCGGGAGAATTTTGATGGAGACCAAAATGCGGGATTCCTATTATGTCTGGAAATCCCGGGATTAGCCTCAGTTCTCCAATCCTGCAAACCAAACTTAAAATTTGTTGAACTGGAGTCCAAAATACAATCCAATACAGCAAAATCCAAGTAACCAAACATGTCCTTAGCCTTCTGGCCAACCGGAATGCCCCGTACCATCCTGCTTGTCATACCTAAAAAAAAAATATTCGCTGAATAACCAATACCCCACAACCAGTTGATGCTGCATTTGATAACTCTTTATAATCCAGCTACAGAGTTATCAAATGCAGCATCAATTGGTTGCGGGGTATCGGTTATCCAGTGAATTTTTTTTTTTTTTAGGTTTGACAAGCTGGATGGTATCGGGCATTCCGGTTGGCAGAAGGCTAATAGAAACGCGTGAAGGAAGTTAGACGGCGGCGTCCGACCTTTTTGAAATGGAGACGCAAAGGGCATGTTTGGTTACTTGGATTTTGCCGTATTGGATTATATTTTAGACTCTAGTTCAACAAATTTTATGTTTGGTTTGCAGGACTGGAGAAATGAGGTTAATCCTGGGATTTTCAGACATAATAAGAATCCCGTATTTTGGTCTCCATCAAAATTCTCTCGGACGTCAAAATCCATCATGGGCAAGATGGTAGATGGGAAAAAAATAAATCCCACACTTACAAAATCCAGCAAACCAAACATAAAATTTTACTTTGCGGAATTTTGAAAATACAGTATTTCAATAATGCAGGATGAACAAAATATATGATTTCAGTAAATCCTGTTAACCAAACGTGCCCATACAGTAACCGCTGTATAACGAAAAACTCAGGACATCTTGTTATTCTCCAATACCAGTAAGCAAACGTAATATTTCTGTAATTGGATTCCGGAGTACAATCCAATGGATCTAAATACAAGTAAACAAATGTGTGGATAGCGCGCGCTGACAACGACCACCCACATTGAGCTGCCAACACCTCGTCTATCAGTCATCCTACCAGGATCCCGATTCACAATTCAGTGTTGTATCCGTGGCTTGACGAGAAGGCACTGGAGTGTTCTGAGAATGTGGGAGGAAATTCGCATTTCGGGAACATTGTTCCAGACCTATTAAATTTAATAGCCTTCATAAAGTACGGTAAGGATTTGTTTTCTCAGAATTTGGAATAGTAATTCGTTAGAGTGAATTTAAATCCGTGGAAGAGGTGATCCGCTACCATTCCGTCCTAACTTCTTCCTCCCACGTGGACATCCTCCACCACTCCATTGTCCATACTCTCTGGTCAAGTCCAAACCCATCGTAGTTTGGTCTTGGGGGCTCGAGAATACTCCAGCCACTCCACTATTACAACAAGGATATAATAAAAAACCAGGGATGCAGACCGTGGCTTCTGAAGAACCCACTGGGACTTTATGCGACATCAACCAACCTGTCGTCATTTCTTAAACTAATTACAATAAGGCCTAAAGGCTCGATGACCTATTTCTTTTAACTTCGTTGGTCTATCCAATAATGGAGTGGGCGGTGGTAGCCGATAGCAACACATTCTGTTAGGTGTAGCGACCGTGGCACAGGCCCTACCCGTTGCCAAGTTAAAAAAAAGAATCTGCTGGTAAAATTTCCGATTTTAGCGACCGCCAGAGAAACGTCAATAGGAGTGCTCTACCCATCCCGGATTCGCAGGAAACGTTCTCGCATGTGTGATCCCAGCCGTCTCTACGTCCATTCGGCTTCCCACGTACGTCCACTCCCAAGTCTCAATGTCGACTCCCTGTTTCCCTCTAACTCCTTGTTCCTCTCAAACTGCCAATAGATATAACTCTTTGTTTCTTTGAAACTGCCAATAGATAATCGACATATGTTCTAGATTCGTATTTATACGGTGCCCCCCCTATAAAAAATTCCTGGCGAAGCTTCGCCACTGGTTGCGGGTATTCATCACACATGAGATCATAGTTATCACATTGTCAAATAATAATTGTGGTTTTATTTTGTTCCTATCCTGTTATGATTTAGAAAAAACAATTAGAAACATAGGGCCAATTGGTCAAAAAATAGTTAAACATTAGGGCAATTGGTCACAGAGTAGTTAGCAACATTGAGTAAGTTGTTTGTGCACTGTTAAACCTCCTTAGATAGTTATTGTCCGTGTTTGGAAGTGTTTTTGGAGATAAGTTGATAGCTCATAATGGATTAAGGAAAAGAGGCATTTTTATGACCTCAAGTATTTTTATGCAGTAATACTTTGAATCAAATATTGATGTTTTTTTTCAAAAGTGGGCGACCAGAGCCTATTGTGATGTGATATCGGTTTGATGTCTAAGAATCATGGCATGCTTCTAGTTATTCCTAGGATGATGAGGCTTGTTGCTTAAATTGAATGATGTCTCTCTAATTATGCATTATATTTTGATAACTAGAGAAGATCCATGGATGCAAAGTGGACAATGTCTAATGGAATGATTTCTCGAGCTTCACACATTTTGATTTATCCTCCTTGACACTATGGTGGGATAAAGTTTGGGGAGTGGAGTGGTGTTCGGTAAAGCATGCCTAAGTGAGGGAGGTCATGCAAGAGAAAGTGGTCAGTGGATTGAATCTTCATCAGCTAGTACTCTATTGGGCCACTAACCTGTAGCCAAATACTTATAGTCCAAAAAATTAAAGAACTATACAAAATAAGAGAGGGAAATGACCTTGCCTATGTCATCATGACTAAGGATGAACATCAATCGGGTAGCCTCGATCTGACCCATGTCTCACTGGTATAACCTAGCTCATCCTATCATATAAAACTTATTTGGTGGGTCAGGTCTATAATTTGACTCTCATTTTTTATATAGATCAGGTAAGGGAAAAAGTAAATCCAAGACAAAAGCCCAAGATATTCAGAATTCTGCATACATGTGTACATAGCCAAATGTTTTAATACAATATGTATCTTTTGTAAAATACATTAGACTATAAGCTTTCAAAACTACTTTCACTTTAAGTATTATTTGTCCATATTAATAAGATTAATAGAGAAATTTACTATAGTACATTTTAATATCATGCACCCATTATGAATGTAAAATTAAAAGGCATACACAAGTTTTCAAGAAGGTTTTGTGAGGTGTTTATTGAAGAAATGTGTTAAACACACTTCTCAAATATTCATACTCTCTACAAAATAGCATAAATTTATCTATGATGTTTGCTTGGTATTTAGACCTTAAAAACAATTTTACTAGTTGTAAAACTAAAGTAGTAAATGCACCAGGTAACATGATACATATATAAACCCAAGCTAGAGTTGAGAATCTGATGCAATATAAAATAATAGCAATAGTCAATGCAGCCGACTGAAAGAAAATAGAATCTTCTCATGCATAATTTAAGAACGAATTCACCAAATTGAATATGACTCTCGAATAAGATATTATGACCTTAGGAATAAGGTTGCCAAACATGAGAATGTGTGTGACATCACGCTATCACACAGACAATGAGACGCCATGCGAAAACGCGCGGAAACACCATAAACCACATATTACTGAAAAACATGAGTTAATTAAAACTGATTGTGGAAAGAAAATAAAAGAGAACTATAAATCTAGATCCTCATCCTGCAAGAAAACACGTTATATAAATATTCACAAGCCTTGATGTATGTCCACAACTTATAGGAACCAACTGTCATGTCAGCACCAGAGTTCATCACATGTTTATATATACAAAACGGGCCACGTAAGGCCAACAATAGGATATACAAAGCTACATCAGCTATACATCGTAAAATATCGTCAAAACATCTCTGAGGACCTAAGAGTACAGGGGTGACTCTAGGACTCTACTACAAAACCACCAAAATAGCAGCATATCCATCTCTTGCCTTCTACTGCTCATCTTGCTACTCGACCGCAACCTCACAACCACCACCACATCTAGCGTGATCACCTAAAAAGGGTGTAAACTAACGGGGTGAGACACACAGTCCCAGCGAGAAACATAACTCCCCGCCGAAACTATAAAACTTCAAAAAAGCTAATGCAGATAACTGATATAAGCAAATTATATGAGCAGCATACTAAGAAGGACTTATTTTATTAATAAATTTACTAAGGTATCCCGGAGGCATATATCCAGATATTCTTATGGAACATGATTGACAAGATAAGCTTTATAGGAACTTATCACAAAACATAAGGAACGTACAAATAACTGCAAGGTATAATTAGATCAACTACACGAGCAAGGCCTCAACGAATGTTCCATGTTTTGCCCTAAGTAGTATATACTATTCAGCTGGATTATGTATCATTATGCCCTGAGGAAGTGAGATGTACTGCTCAAATCCAACCATCGGCTGCGAAACCCAAGCCGGTGCCATACAAGGTCAATGGAAGAGCCGAACTCCATGACCTCACCACTTCGTGGTCAGTGCACGAGTACTAATCAAGCAAGACCGCAGTCTCATGCTTAGGTGGCCGCAGCCACAAGGTCAGGCTACCCTCTACCTAGCCCACCTTGGTACAGGTATCGACGCTAGTGAAACCAAGCCACATGCCTATTCACCGTGCTCCATAATCATTGAGCCATGGGCATGTTCACCATACTCTTATCACACATCTGGAGCCATGATCCTATTCACCATGCTCTTTCATATTGAGCCATGGGCCTGAAACCGCACTCTGGAGTCTACAACCGAAGTTGCACTCTAATCCTCCTATTTTTGTCTAGGAGCAACCACACATATTCAACAATATGCACTTCCGGGTTAACCCGCAGGAGAACGCGTTTCACCATCACCAACTACTGACGATGATGGATCTATGGCCAGGGCAAACTACATGATGAGTTTCACTATAATTAATTAGTATATTTTAGGTGGATTGTTGAGGCAACCAAGTTGTAAAACATAAGCAACATTGAGTTACATTATTAATGTTGTTATCACAATATCATGGGATCTCAATCCCTCGCCACAGAAAGCCACTTCCTCTCAAGGCATCATCACCATGGGATAACAATCCCTTATCTCAACATCAGAGGATAACACCTCAATTAGGCACTCAACCTTTATCAGGTCCACAGACCTTTCTCATCATACTAGTGATACATGTTATCTCATCAACAAGGATTACCATCATTCAGTGTTATTCAAACACATATACCTCATAGCTCTTACCTGGCTATGAATTCATCTGATATACCTGTGTGGTTAGCATGCACATCAAGAGAGATAACTCCAAACACCAAACACAGATCTTTCTGATTATTATGCTATTAGGGTTGCAGATGCACATGTTTGGAATAATCATCTATGATCATAATTACAAGAGGCATAAAGTTGTATTAATTACATTATTGTTATCAAACCATGACCATCCACTATGACATTATCTTATAAACATAACCGTGTGTCTTATCATCTTATGTAACATCATCTTTAAGTACAAAATGTATCACGGTTCACAACCTATCATCCATATGCATCATCAACATAGGTGAAGTTTCAAGATAACAGATCATCCACTTAGGTTTTTCGAGTTAAGCATAACCCTCACTGAAGATACCATCTACCCTTACTATAGGTGTGGCGGGTAGCGCCATCCCTCACCCAAAGGGATATCAGGCAAGGTAACATCCCTCACTAAAAGCCTATCGGCTAGGGCACTTAGCCACACATACCGGTCAACGACGGGGTGCATCCATGCACAAGGGATATCGGGCAAACAGAGATGATGTGTATTATGCAACTAGTCCAAAAGTTGTGTATCGTGCAGCCAAGGAACCAGGGGTGATATCATGTAGCTCATACCGTGCAACCAAAGAGCAAGGGTGTGTCGGGCAACACAACTAGCCCTAATGGCCAAGACCCTATCACCCATTAGGGTTAGGATTCTTATCAGGCAGCCTTCTTCACCATATCAGCCAAAGCCATAACGGCCAAGGCCATGGTGCCCAAGATCAACACTGTGTCGCCCAACAAGCTTACTATAACAAATGACACCAAGGCACCACAAGGTGGTCTGTCGTCCAACTGGGTTAGGCACTACATCTCGGTCACCACTAAGGCACCTATTAGGGTTTCACTTGTAACATCCCTGACCTGGGTTATACTTTAACCCTAGGTGTTTTGATTAAGAAAGATGATTAAATGCTTAATCTCATCTTATGAAAAGTAATTAGGGCTCAAGAGGAACTTATATTGCAATTCTAGTCCTTTTTGAACATTGTTGAAATCAATGTTTTGTTTGTTTTGGACTAAAGTGCAAATTACCCAAGTTGAGGGGTTTAAGTGCAATTGTGCATGATAATATGTTCCTCATGAGTTGAAGCATAATGAAAGTGAAGATTATGATGAGGTATGGCTTATGGAAGCCTGAATACCAAGAGAGAGCTCATAAAGCAATGTATGTGCATGAAAACCTAGTTTTGGTGTAATGTGTAATTTACCCAAAACCTAGGGTGCAATATGTAAATTACCACTTCAATAAGGTCCCTAATGTTTCTTGGCATCATGTAGAGTAAATAAATTGAGAGGGGCGCCTCATTTGAATTAAGTTGGAGGAGAGAGAATCTTGATATTAAAATAATCAAGATTTAATCCTAATTGAAACCCTAATTTGATTTAGGGCAAAACTAAATGTATTAATTAAAGGGCCTTCAACCAAAATTAAAATGGTTAGATTCAGATGTGTGTGTGATGTCCTTGAGACTTGCAAGGACCACGAAAATATCTAAGGGAGTGGATAACTCACACACAATTTTATAAGAAAAAGAAATATCCACTCACATATGGATATTAATATAATATGAATTGAGGTGCTTAATTTGCTTTTCTTTAAATCATGGATAATTTAGAGGAATAAGAGGTAAACAAGATAGCCTCGTCCCTAAGGAAGTTGAGGGGGAAGAGGCGGCTACATTTTTGGGATTAAATGGATTTTTGCAAAGTATATTCTCTCTCATCGGATTTTTATAAAAGAACCTTTACAAGCCAAATGAAAGGCTTTTTCGACCCCACTTCTTCTCCTTGCTTGGGAAACGACCAAGGGAGCTTGGGAGGATCAGGAGGAAGAACCCCAACCTGTTGGTAAGGTTCTTGATCCATTTCACCTTGATTCCATGGTGGAAATCGAAAATAAATTTTGGATTTCTTCCTATTTCGATCTCCTCTTCAATTCTAACCATTCCTTTTCACTCAAACCTTGAGGACGAGCCTTGGAATGGTGAAAGGAGTTGCATAAACCATTGTTTCCGTGGACATGGAGCTTTGGAGCTCAATTGGAGGCGATTTTTATAACTTGAACCCTTGATTTTGTTATTGCATTCAATTCCATATCAAATTATGATCTTTTCTACATTTACAATAATCGATTTGGTTGATGAATGCAATCACCATGGAAACCATAGCAGGTTTCGTGAGTTCAGAGGTTGAAGATGATAAGCACACACCTCTCTAAATATCCAAAGCAAATGATCTTGTTTGGGTTGCTCAAACGGTTTTCCAAACCGTTTGGGAGCAAACAGTTTCAAACCGTTTAGAAGCAAACAGTTTCATCAAACAGCATGAGTCCAAACAGTTTCAAAACCATTTGGGGGAGTTGACCAAGGGTTGAACGTTTGAGAATCCTGTTCCTAATTATGTTGGTTGATGACCCACCAAATTTGGTTAATTAATTTCAAAGGAATCATGAGTTGAAGGCTAATCAATTAGGTAAACCCTAATTGATTAAAGTGCTGATTTTCAACTTGATTGATTTAACTTTTTGGGTTAATTAGCCCAAACGGTTTCAAAACCGTTTGTGGATCACCCAAACGGTCTCAAGACCGTTTTGAGGTCAACCAAGACCGTTTGGAGGTCTAGGTTTGAGTATGGTTAAGTATTTGAAGATCCAAACATATGGTATAAACCCTAATCGGCTAAGTGCTGATTTTGTAATTGAATGAGTTGATGCTTTGGGTTGATTGAGGGATCACCCAAATGGTCTCAAGACTGTTTGGGGATCACCCAAGACCGTTTGGAGGTCTAGGGTTAAGCATGGTTTACCAATTGAAGGTCTAAAGGTACCAAATCACTTTGCAATTAAGTGATGATTTGATGATCAACTCAATAGCTCAAACCCTAATGATTTTTTCACTAGAATCCAAGGGTTGGATGAGCCAAATGGTCTCAAGACCATTTGGAGGTATAGGGGTGAGTATGGTTAAGCAATTGATGATCCAATGATGCTAAGTTAAAGTGTAATCAATTGTTGATTTGGTGATCAATCCAATGATCCAAACCCTAATTGGTTGACTTGGATTTTGATGATGTGATGGGCAAACGATCCCAAGACCGTTTGGTTGTCATCCTAACGACCTCATGACTGTTTGGGGTTAGGTCATGTTCAATTTGGATGATGGTTCAATGGTTTCAAAGTAACTAAGCTTGCATTGATTAGTGTTGAAGGATCATCGATTCCAAACCCTAATTCAATTGATTCAAACCCTAATTGAGGACTAGTTGAGGGTCAATTGAGGGTCAAATCAGTGGAAGGTTGACCTATTTAACTCAATTGAAGTATGAGGATAGGTCCAATTGATGATTGGTTCCATGAATTCAATGATTGAAGGAATCAATATTGAGAACCCTAAACCGATTGGTGTAGTTGAGACCATCTTTGGTCCATGCAGTTTTGAGGAGGTTTGGACCAAACAGTCTTAAGACCATTTGAGTCCAAATGGTCTCAAGACCGTTTGGGACCAAACGATCCTGACCGGCCTAAATCGCGCGTCCAAAAAGTGGAGGCGTATTTGAAGTACTCGGACTTTTAAATTTATAACCTGAAACCTTCTAGGCCCCCGCAACTTTATTTACGGGGTCGAAGTAGATATATGGGGTCGAACACAGGGACAAGGGTGGTAGTGTTGGGAACACTAAATCGACACGTTACACTCCGGTAAGGGCAAGGAGATGATAAAGTTCCTCAGGGGAACAACCGACTAAGATTTATAAAATAAAAGATAACTATCTCCAAATGGAGCTGCGAGGAAAATTTAGGTTTTAAGGATTTATCAGTTTTTAGGGTTTTCGTATAACAGAAATAGAGAGGATAAAACTACTGCTTTAGCAAGGAACGAAGGAGAAAGCTTCGGTAAAACAAGCGGCATCAGAAACATCCTGTACCCCTCCTCTCGAAGCGGGTACCTCTAACTAAGTATCAACACCTCTCTCGAGGTTTCTGATCTTTGGTTAGAGTGGAAAGGTCACTAAAGCAACTCTAATCCTGGGCACTCTCGTACTCCCGTATAAGACCAAACACTAGAGCCACAACACCTCTCTCGAGGCTGTTGCAATGGGAAACACGATTCGGTAGCTAATCGAAACATGATCCAAGCATACAAGCTAGAGTTCAGATGCTAAACAAAACAATCGTCCATCAAAAGGTACCAAGCATAGAGCAGCAGATAATTAAAACTCTTCTAATTCCATTAGCATAAAAGGGGTTTGATTACATTGCATAAATAAAGAAAGTAAATGATTGAAATAAGTAAAGATAGATGTCGCCTTCTTGATCTAGAAGGGTGACAGGCAGCAGCAGACCCTCCAGCCCGATACCGGGCAGGAGCCTTGCCCGATACACCTGTGTCGGGGGGCACACCCTCTCGGGAGACACGCTCATGACGGGTGGATGTATCGTGTGGGGCACCCATGCCCGATACGATCATGTCGGGTGGCACCCTCTCGGGCGACACACCGTGACTAGTAATGTGTATCAGGCTCAGTATCATGTTGGGCCAGAGTGTTGCTTCCTGTATCGGGTACTCCTATCGGGCGTCATTGTTGGCCAATATCGGCCTACAGCGGTGCCCGGGGCCGACCCTAAGTGAACCATTCCCTCCCTCTCAGGATGGGGAAGTGCTCACCTAGAATCGCCCGGTACACACTGAGGCACGACACGCGAGCTCCATATGCTTTCCTTAGTTAGCTTTCGAGAGGTTCCGACCCGTCCCATCAGAGTCATGTAGCTGCTATTTATAGGTAGTGGTTGGAGGAAGTTATGGTGCTCCGGACGCCACGTCCTTCCTTCAGTTCCATTATTGCGGCCTTAGGGATGCCCGATATGCATGTCGCCCGACATAAGGATGTCGGGCTGTCGGTCATCGTGACGAGTGGCGCCTGTCGGTGGGTGACCCGTATCGCCCGACACGCGTCGGCAGTCGTGGCGGGTTCGGCTCCCTGTCGGGTAAACGGTGTATCGCTCGTCCGCTTCCTTTTACGCGGCACCCTCATATCGCGTGGCAGTGTATCATGCCGCCCTATCGGGCACTGAGCATATCGGCCGGTTGGTGGGTAGGAAGGTCGATGCAGGTGGAACACATTTGTGGGTCGGGATGGGCCTTTTAGCTGATAAATGAGTTAAAAATCGGGGAAAACTCAGCAAAAGATGATAAAATTGAGTTAAGAGCATAGCGAGGCCTGTTTATTCAAAAACATGGCAAAAGGGAGAGGAAAACAGTTTAAAATGGCAGTTTTGATAACGAAATAAGGGCCAAAAACATCACAAAATTTGGTGTTATCAGATCCCAAAACTGTTTGTGCCCATGCGGTTTCAAAAGTCAAACTTGGGGAAACGGTCTTCACCTACTTTCTTGGGCAAACGGTCTCAAGCACCACCTTTACCAAACAGTTTCAAACCGTTTGAACCTTGAAGGACCAAGACCGTTTGGGGCTCAAGTAGTTAAAGTTGATTGAGGACTCAATTGGTTAATCCACTTCGACACTTGTTGTAATTGAGGACTCAATTGATCAATTCAATTGGCTACCTTATGTAATGAAGGTCCAATGTGATTGAATCTCTTGAGAATTAAAGATGATGAATGATCCATTGATCCAATGATGATTAGTAATGATAACCAATGAAGGTACAAAGTTAAAACCCTAATAGTACCTAAGTGATTAATGAATTAAGGGAGGAACCCTAATTGCTTATAGGATCAATGATTTGGTACACTATGTTAATCATAGTTGTATGTACTTGATTGAAGAGTTGATATGACCTAATCAAGTTGAGAGGATGTTAACATGAATTCATAACATGAATATGATTCATGTGGTGATCAAGGGTATGATCCTTAAGAATAAAGATCATGAAACCCTAATCATGTACATAAAACCTAATTAACATGGCTATTGAAGTTCTAGCCCTAATTGAGGGCAATTCTAAATGTACCCCTAACCCAGGGTGAGGATGTAACCCTAATCCAGGGTAGCGATGTGTGAAACTCCAATTTAGGGAAATGAGATGTAAAACCCTAATTGGGATGAATAGTGAATCTCTAATTATGAATAATTGAATGAAATCCTAATGGAGATGGATTGTAGACCCAAATTGTGGGTAACTACAGTGGAAATCTTAATTAAGGATGATTCCATGTGAAATACTATTATAGGGTTATGTTATGAGAAACCCTAAGTTAGAATGAGGTATATGGAACATTGATGTGGTGATGTGATATGATAATTAAACTTAAGGTGATGTCATGTAATGACATGTAAAACCCTAATTGAGGGTGATTCCATGTGAAACCCTAGTTGGGGGTGATTCCATGTGAAACCCTAATTGAGGGTGAATCCATGAGAAACCCTAGTTGAGGGTGATTCCATGTGAAACCCTAATTGAGGGTGAATCCATGAGAAACCCTAGTTGAGGGTGATTCCATGAGAAACCCTGACTAAGTACTAACACCACATGATGTTCAAATTCTATGTTGTGATGAGAGGCCCCATGTAGGATGAAGGTATATGAGACTCTAATATGAAGTCATAATGCATAAAGCCCTAATCCTGGGCAATATGACAATGAATCATAATTCTAATTTTAAGTAAGGGTATAAGGAAACCCTAATGATGAGATAGAGGAATGACATTATAAAGGTGAAACATTTCATGTGGTTGATTATATGCAACCTAATTGTAAGCAATGTCTTTACCATTAGACAAGTCCATATCATTAAAGATAGTTGGACAATTCTAATGTGTGACCTATGCATTATATGCTAAAGGTGAGAGTTTAGTGATGGAATGTATTAAGAAGGAAATGCCTTAATACAAGATAAGTTGGTTAATTCAAGAGAATCTGATATGATGAGAAAGTGATACATCAAGATATGATAGTTATCACATTCAGCACTCCAGGGTTTATATACCTTGATATACTCCAAATCCAATGTAATTGGGCAAGAAACATATGAAGTGTGTTATGCAACTATTACAATGAAATGTAATGAGTTGTTGCACTTTGATGAGTGTTAATTAATGTACCTTGAGAATGGGGTCAAGCCCAAATGATGAGTATGATATAGTCATACTATGATGAGGTTGAGAAATGAACTCATACCTTGAGTTGATGATCATTAATGCTATATGATGAAAGTAATGTACTAGAATAATCAAATATGATATCCTTGAATGCCCCAGAGGTATGGAATAATGAATTAAGGGTTGGACAGATAATGAGATCATGAAATCTTTATTAATGAGAAATGGGGAACCCTAACCCTAATTTGGGTAAAGGGAATGAAAAACCCTATTTGATAGTAAACCCTAATTCCTGGTAAAGGAATAATGGTGTTACTATTGTGTCACGTGATGTGATGAATATCTTGTATGACTGTTATCATGCCTAATAACCATACAGATATTATGAGATGATGTATATATCTAGTTTGAGTTGTGACATTTATATAATAAATGTTGACTTGCCTTTTGTGCCTTGATATTGTTGTTGCTTAATAAAAGTAACAAATGTGCATGGACTTTTATGAGTCATATGAGTAAGTTGTTACCTAGAAAGAGGTGACAAGATATCTCATGGCCTTGTGAGCCATGTGAATAGTTGTTGCCTAGTGAGAGGTAACAAGTTGTTTAATGGCCTTGTGAGCCAGGTGTGATGCTTGTGTAACAAGTATCATGAATGCCTTGGTCAGATGACCTGAAGGTGATAGTTACCTAATAAATGGTAATGGTACTCAATGATGAGTTAAGGGTTTGAATACCCAGAACCATATGATTATGGTGATGAGAATGTGAAGGGATGAGAATTCCCAATTTTGAAATGAGGGACTGAGTTCCCAAGGTCTTTGAAAGGTTGATAAGTATCTGATGAAAGTAATACATGTTTCTTTATAGCATTGTTGTAATAAGTTATGTTTGAGAACTTGACTGATGCTAAAAGAATATGCTAATGTACTTAATTAATCAAGTGAAATCATATCATGTAGAGCCCTGACCATAGATCCATCATCGTCAGCAAATTGGTGATGGTGAAACGGGTGCTCCGTGGCAAAACCCGGAGGGCATACTTTTGAGTATGTGGGGGTTATGGGCGTGAATATCCTTATGCCCTAATGGAGGAATTGATGTGAGATAAACATTAAATCTCTCAATCCTTCATTATATGTATCGGGATGGATGTATCATGAATCTCCTGATGATTGGGTTAGATGTCGTACACATCTCCCAATAATGTTAATGCCGGATCGGTGGAGATAAACACGAAATATCACGATCGTGAAGAGAGTGCAGCATGCCACTGTAACTCTGATAGTGAAGTTGCCAGTATACTCTGGAAAACTATATTTAGCAGAGACACAAGATGTCCTACATGTGATCTCACGCTGACCGAGATGTGGGAGGTCATGGGAATCCGGCTCTTCCATTGACCTTGTATGGTACCCATTTTGACTTCGCAGTGGTCGGTTGGAGCATGAGCGGTATATCTCATCTCCTCAGGGCATAAGTGTGTTTGTAAAATGAAATCAGCCATATAACATGTTTGCTTAAGGATTGAATACGGAAATTCATTGGCTGATGTTACATTTCTGTTATATATTTGTAGTTCATTGATGTTGTTCATATCTGTTGTATTCATTACAAGAAGATGGATGAACTATGAGTCTACCATGAGTAGATGCAATGTTATCCTTGAAAAAGGAGATTACTTCACTTTGTTCATACAAGTGACTTACATGATGTTGATTAAATATATATAAATCCTTCTGCTCAGTTTAATTTAATAAACTGCTATAACAATGTTTTGGTAGAGAGTTATATCTCCCGCTGGGGCAATTTATAATTGTCTCACCCCCGTGGGATCCAACTTTTTAGGTGGACGTGGACAAAGAAGCAGAATCTCATTGCAGGGAATAGACAGCAGCAGTGACAACAAGGACAGAAGTAATATCTGAGGTGGAGATACTGCCTATCAAGTTATGTAGTTAGAAAATCCTATGTGTCATCTCTGTACTCTCAGGTCCTCGGGGTTTTTAGTCAGTGTTTTTGATAAATCGATCTGAGGTTTTGGCTTGATGCCTTGAGATTGTGTACTGTCTATATATGATATTTATAAGGCAGCTGATGATGTAGTCTCTGAAAACCGATGGTACAGGTTATGTACATTTTAACCAGAATGTAAATGTTATGCAATGGTTCTTGATGGGAAATATTTCCTATGTATGGATCTCTTTGCAAAAAGTTTTAATTTTCAGTGATTTTTAGTATTCCGCTGCAAATAATTCACTTCCGCTTAAATTAATCTTTTTTTTGTGAGTTGGATGCCACAATTTAGTGGTATCAGAGCTTTAGGTTCGCTGAGTCTACAGAGACATAGGACTAAGGTAGTAGAGTCTGTTCTGGTGTCATCCACTGTATCTGATAGTGTCTTCTGATCATATAAGAGAAGAAGAACTTAAAGATGATTGGGTCACATGATGAGGTTGTTGCTAAAAGCAGCAATGTTGCACCAAGAAGAGGTACATGGGACCAGGCAAGAGAGAGACAATTGCCTGAGAATTCCCTAGCTGATCCATCTATGATAAGAAAATCTTTCTTTAAGTATTACTGTTGGAGAATTTAGGGCAACAGTAATGAATATAATGGATCAAGCATTGGCAGAGTAACCTAGATTACCAGCCTCAATGATGATGTTTTAGATATCAATAAGATTTGTAATTAGCATATGTAAGTTGAAACAAAAGGAAATGATGAATTTATGGACTTAAATTAAGTTTGTGCTCAACCTTAGCCTGTTGAATCAATCTTTGAGGCGGAGTTAGCCTGAGACAGTGAATAATCCATGAATTATGACAAGTTAAACAAGATAATGTCATTCAAATATGTCATTTTATGAATTCCTAGATTAATTGAGAAAGGAAATGATTGAACTCTCCTTGATTACTCCTATGAGGACTTATGTTTTGCATAGTAAAACATTACAAATGGTTTATGTTGTTCTTACCTCTTTGAGAAAAGATGAGGTAAAGAAGAGATGCCTGGATAAAATCCAGGGATGTTAAGCCTTATGCTTATGATAATATGAAAAGAAGGAATATGATAGTATACAAAGTGCATACCACTTAATCTCAGTATTTATATACCCTGGCTCGGTATACAACTATTGATGATAAAGTGGGTATGGAAACTCTTAGATTGTTTTCTTTTTGATTGCTCTGATCAAGTAGTCATTCTGAGACAATCTAATGAGTATCATGAAATCAGAAATATGGAATGAATAAATGTGTCATATCCCATGCATAAGAAAGAGAAGTCTGAGATAATCTCAGATGAGCATGTTGTATGAGGAACTAAAAGTGTACTCCTCATAAGATAAGAATAAGAATGAGGGAGATGAACCCTATTCAATAATGCTGACAGCATAATAAAGATCTTTCCCATAATGAGGAAATGGGAAATGTGATGAGATCATGAGATGATCATAAACATGCTAGATAATAATAAAGAAAGGGATAATGACATGCAATCATCCTTACATATTCCAATTCTAAAGGCAAGGAACCTAGGATAAGATAAAGAGTAAATGGTTCATGAATAGTTGAAAATACATGAATTAATAAGAGGAATATGAATCCTTGTTTTCTTTCCTTTCAGGGACATGGCAATCAAGTGGGTCTTAGGACACTTGATGTGCATAAGATAAATGTGTTCATGTGATGGATACTTAGAAAAGTATCAGTTATCTTGGACTTTGGTCCCAAGATGAGGACATATGAAACAATTAATGTTCCAAGATAAAAGGAAGAGATATATATGATGTGTTTCCAACACATGTGATAGATACCAAGGTGAAAGATTCTGGTATCTGAGAGTTATCAGATGGGTTAGGTTGGCTACCTGGAGTGGTCAACTGTGAAATTAGTCTGATTATAATAATATGAACATCATATGTTAGGGGTTTATACTTTGCATAAACATGATATTAATAAAGAATGTATGATGCCTCTCTGAATAAGAAAAGTGTTATTTGACACAAAGTTGACTCTATAGTCAATGATGAGGGACAGTGGGGCATGTGCCTTGTGTGTTGACTCTATGAGAATCTTGTATGGAAACACTTTGTGCTGATCAAAGTTTTATGGTTTCTCCATAATAAGGAGATGATATGTGAAGACTAGATAGTATGATGAATGAAATACATCTGTCTTCCTTTATCCGGGATTTCGAGGACGAAATCCTTGTTAGGGTTTTATAATTTGTAACATCCCTGACCTGGGTTATACTTTAACCCTAGGTGTTTTGATTAAGAAAGATGATTAAATTCTTAATCTCATCTTGTGAAAAGTAATTAGGGCTCAAGAGGAACTTATGTTGCAATTCTAGTCCTATTTGAACATTGTTGAAATCAATGTTTTGTTTGTTTTGGACTAAAGTGTAAATTACCCAAGTTGAGGGGTTTAAGTGCAATTGTGCATGATAATATATTCCTAATGTGTTGAAGCATCATGAGAGTGAATATGATGTTGAGGTATGGCTTATGGAAGCCTGAATACCAAGAAAGAGCTCATAAAGCAATGTATGTGCATGAAAACCTAGTTTTGGTGTAATGTGCAATTTACCCAAAACCTAGGGTGCAATATGTAAATTACCACTTCAATAAGGTCCCTAATGTTTCTTGGCATCATGTAGAGAAAATAAAATGAGAGGGGCGCCTCATTTGAATTAAGTTGGAGGAGAGAGAATCTTGATATTAAAATAATCAAGATTTAATCCTAATTGAAACCCTAATTTGATTTAGGGCAAAAGTAAATGTATTAATTAAAGGGCCTTCAACCAAAATTAAAATGATTGGATTCAGATGTGTGTGTGACTTCCTTGAGACTTGCAAGGACCACGAAAATATCTAAGGGAGTGGATAACTCACACACAATTTTATAAGAAAAAGAAATATCGACTCACATATGGATATTAATATAATATGAATTGAGGTGCTTAATTTTCTTTTCTTTAAATCATGGATAATTAAGAGGAATAAGAGGCAAACAAGATAGCCTCGTCCCTAAGGAAGTTGAGGGGGAAGAGGCGGCTACATTTTTGGGATTAAATGGATTTTTGCAAAGTATATTCTTTCTCATCAGATTTTTATAAAAGAACCTTTTACAAGCCAAATGAAAGGATTTTTCGACCCCACTTCTTCTCCTTGCTTGGGAAACGACCAAGGGAGCTTGGGAGGATCAGGAGGACGACCCCCAACATGTTGGTAAGGTTCTTGATCCATTTCACCTTGATTCTATGGTGGAAATCGAAAATAAATTATGGATTTCTTCCTATTTTGATCTCCTCTTCAATTCTAACCATTCCTTTTCACTCAAACCTTGAGGAAGAGCCTTGGAATGGTGAAAGGAGTTGCATACACCATTTTTTCCGTGGACATGGAGCTTTGGAGCTCAATTGGAGGCGGGTTTTATACTTGAACCCTTGATTTTGTTATTGCATTCAATTCCATATCAAATACTGATCTTTTCTACATTTCCAATAATCAATTTGGTTGATGAATGCAATCACCATGGAAACCATAGCAGGTTTCGTGATTTCAGAGGTTGAAGATGATAAGCACACACCTCTCTAAATATCCAAAGCAAACAATCTTGTTTGGGTTGCTCAAACGGTTTTCCAAACTGTTTGGGAGCAAAGGGTTTCAAACCGTTTAGAAGCAAACAGTTTCATCAAACCGCATGAGACCAAACGGTTTCAAAACCTATTGGGGGAGTTGACAAAGGGTTGAACGTTTGAGAATCATGTTCCTAATTATGTTGGTTTATGACCCACCAAATGTGGTTAATTAAGTCCAAAGGAATCAGGAGTTGAAGGCTAATCAATTAGGTAAACCCTAATTGATTTAAGTGCTGATTTTCAACTTGATTGATTTGAATTTTTGGGTTAATTAGCCCAAACGGTTTCAAAACCATTTGGGGATCACCCAAACAGTCTCAAGACCGTTTGGAGGTCTAGGGTTGAGTATGGTTAATTATTTGAAGATCCAAACATATGGTATAAACCCTAATTGGCTAAGTGCTGATTTTGCAATTGAATGAGTTGATGCTTTGGGTTGATTGACCCAAATGGTTTCAAAACCATTTGGGGATCACCCAAGACTGTTTGGAGGTCTAGGGTTAAGCATGGTTGACCAATTGAAGGTCTAAAGGTACCAAATCACTTTGCAATTAAATGCTGATTTGATGATCAACTCAATAGCTCAAACCCTAATGAATTTTTCACTAGAATCCAAGGGTTGGATGAGCCAAACGGTCTCAAGACCGTTTGGAGCTCATCCAAATGGTCTCAAGACCATTTGGAGATCTAGGGGTGATTATGGTTAAGCAATTGTTGATCCAATGATACTAAGTTAAAGTGTAATCAATTGCTGATTTGGTGATCAATCCAATGATCCAAACCCTAATTGGTTGACTTGGATTTTGATGATGTGATGGGAAAACGGTCCCAAGACCATTTGGTGGTCATACAAACGACCTCAAGACCGTTTGGGGTCAGGTCATGTTCAATTTGGATGATGGTACAATGGTTTCAAAGTAACTAATCTTGCATTGATTAGTGTTGAAGGATCATCGATTCCAAATCCTAATTCAATTGATTCAAACCCTAATTGAGGACTAGTTGAGGGTCAATTGAGGGTCAAATCAGTTGAAGGTTGACCTATTTAACTCAATTGAAGTATGAGGATAGGTCCAATTGATGATTGGTTCCATGAATTCAATGATTGAAGGAATCAATATTGAGAACCCTAAACCGATTGGTGTAGTTGAGACCATCTTTGGTCCATGCAGTTTTGAGGAGGTTTGGACCAAACGGTCTCAAGACCGTTTGAGTCCAAACGGTCTCAAGACCATTTGGGACCAAACGATCCCAAAACCGTTTGTGCCCATGCGGTTTAAAAAGTCAAACTTTGGGCAAACGGTCTTCACCTACTTGCTTGGGCAAACGGTCTCAAGCACCACCTTTACCAAACGGTTTCAAACCGTTTGAACCTTGAAGGACCAAGACTGTTTGGGGCTCAAGTAGTTAAAGTTGACTAAGGACTCAATTGGTTAATCCACTTAGACACTTGTTTTGATTGAGGACTCAATTGATCAATTCAATTGGATACCTTATGTAATGAAGGTCCAATGTGATTGAATCTCTTGAGAATTAAAGATGATGAATGATCCATTGATCCAATGATGATTAGTAATGATAACCAATGAAGGTACAAAGGTGAAACCCTAATAGTACCTAAGTGATTAATGAATTAAGGGATGAACCCTAATTGCTTATAGGATCAATGATTTGGTACACTATGTTAATCATAGTTGAATGTACTTGATTGAAGAGTTGATATGACCTAATCAAGTTGAGAGGATGTTAACATGAATTCATAACATGAATATGATTCATGTGGTGATCAAGGGTATGATCCTTAAGAAGAGAGATCATGAAACCCTAATCATGTACATAAACCATAATTAACAGGGCTATTGAAGTTCTAACCCTAATTGAGGGCAATTCTAAATGTAACCCTAACCCAGGGTGAGGATGTAACCCTAATCTAGGGTAGTGATGTGTGAAACTCCAATTTAGGGAAATGAGATGTAAAACCCTAATTGGGATGAATAGTGAATCTCTAATTATGAATAATTGAATGAAATCCTAATGGAGATGGATTGTAGACCCAAATTGTGGGTAACTACAGTGGAAATCTTAATTAAGGATGATTCCATGTGAAATCCTATTCTAGGGTTATGTTATGAGAAACCCTAAGTTAGAATGAGGTATATGGAACATTGATGTGGTGATGTGATATGAGAATTAAACTTAAGGTGATGTCATGTAATGACATGTAAAACCCTAATTGAGGGTGATTCCATGTGAAACCCTAGTTGAGGATGATTCCATGTGAAACCCTAATTGAGGGTGAATCCATGAGAAACCCTAGTTGAGGGTGATTCCATGTGAAACCCTAATTGAGGGTGAATCCATGAGAAACCCTAGTTGTGGGTGATTCCATGAGAAACCCTGACTAAGTACTAACACCACATGATGTTCAAATGCTATGTTGTGATGAGAGGCCCCATGTAGGGTGAAGGTATATGAGACTCTAATATGAAGTCATAATGCATAAAGACCTAATCATGGGCAATATGACAATGAATCATAATTCTAATTTTAAGTAAGGGTATAAGGAAACCCTAATTATGAGGTAGAGGAATGACATTATAAAGGTGAAACATTTCATGTGGTTGATTATATGCAACCTAATTGTAAGCAATGTCTTTACCATTAGACAAGTCCATATCATTAAATATAGTTGGACAATTATAATGTGTGACCTATGCATTATATGCTAAAGGTGAGAGTTTAGTGATGGAATGTATTAAGAAGGAAATGCCTTAATACAAGATAAGTTGGTTAACTCAAGAGAATATGATATGGTGAGAAAGTGATACATCAAGATATGATAGTTATCACATTCAGCACTCCAGGTTTTATATACCTTGATATACTCCAAATCCAATGTAATTGGGCAAGAAACATATGAAGTGTGTTATGCAACTATTACAATGAAATGTAATGAGTTGTTGCACTTTGATGAGTGTTAATTAATGTACCTTGAGAATGGGGTCAAGACCAAATGATGAGTATGATATAGTCATACTATGATGAGGTTGAGAAATGAACTCATACCTTGAGTTGATGATCATTAATTCTATATGATGAAAGTAATGTTCTAGAATAATCAAATGTGATATCCTTGAATGTCCCAGAGGTATGGAATAATGAATTAAGGGTTGGACAGATAATGAGATCATGAAATCTTTATTAATGAGAAATGGGAAACCCTAACCCTAATTTGGGTAAAGGGGATGAAAAGCCCTATTTGATAGTAAACCCTAATTCCTGGTAAAGGAATAATGGTGTTACTATTGTGTCACATGATGTGATGAATATCTTGTATGACTATTATTGTAATGACCCCGCCTCCCTGTAACTCCCAATTAAGGGAGACCCGAAGGTCAGAGCCGTTATTCAATTAACAGGATCAAAGGTTCGACAAATAATCAATAACAATTATGAAATTCTACTAACTAACTGGAATTTGGTGTAAAATTAAAACTTTCCTTACCTTTGAAAACTTGGAAATCTATCTATCCAGAGCTTGAATTATTCTATCTAATCCTCCTTGCACTTTATTTATTATCTCCATGATGTGTCACTTTACTATTTGTTCTTTCAATTGTTGTTCCTAAAACGCCGACAAACAAAATGTCGGTCAGTATATCGAAATATACTAGTATGTGGGAACAACCAAAATCTGACAAATATGGCTAACAATTTAATAATCACAATCAAATTAATTAACAAGCCAATTTACACTTTTTCAGTATGACATTCTCCACCGTTTTTGCCCTAACCCTGGCATACCCACCTTAGGGTGCCCTTTGTCAATGACTCAAGGCCACCTTCTCAATCCCGAGCTTGGTGCCTGTGGGTCACCACTCATGGTGCCCACTAGTCATGCAATATCATAGGCCACCTTCTCATTCCCGAGCTTGGTGTCTGGGGTCACCACTCAAGGTGTCCATTGGTCTACCCATCTGGGCCTGACCTTTGGCATCATCCATCAGGGTGGCATGTAGGTGCGAGAATACATACTTCTATTTTTTTATGTGATAATCATAGTGACTTTATGATTTTGCAAGTATGAATATCCAAACAGATAATTTGCATTCAATGCGATTAATCATCCGGAAAATCCTCGGGAAACTAAAGCGGTTATCCATAATTAACCACATACCTGATCCAGAGCAACTTGATTGTCCAAGCAATAAGGATAAAGAATCAATCAACAGGCAATCAACATTATCCTGAAATTAATGCATACGATCCAAGTGTTATAGTCTATCTAGAACATTCTAAAGCTAGACTTGGATTCCACCTTAGGCTTTCTAGACCACATTAGGGTTTTATTAGGGTTTTTTCCTCCATAACACTTTTATCATATTAAATGCTCCCTTAGTTCATAAACCCTAATTTCAACATCATAAGCCCAATTAAAGTCGATTATTTCTCTTTGATACCAAAACTACCTTCTTTATCCTTTTAAGTTATTTCAAGGTCATTATACGCATTTATCATCAATTCATAGTCCATTATGATCCAAAAGACATAAGAACTCAATTTTCCATAACTTCCACCTTTTATTCATGAGAAAACCCTAATTTCTATATTAAGGCTATTTATCAACAAATTAGGGACTTTAATGCTCAAAATAACATATTCCAACTTTAATCATGAAATTAATCAATTAAAGCCATTAATAGTCGAATTAATCAACATTAGGGTTTCAAGGCCCATTAAAGTACATTCATGCATATGAAACTCTAAATTAACTAATTATATGCAAAGTCCATCCTTTTTCTTCCTAATGTTCCTTTTTATAATTAACATGCTAATATAAACTTTAATCATCAATTAACCCCACTAATCACATTAATCATCCCCAATTAGGGTTTCTTTAATCATTATTTCATTAAAGTTAATAACTTCCATTACTTTTTCAATTGCAATCAGAATCAGGCTTCAATTTTATTTTTATTAGATTCCCCTCATTTTTCTGAGTAATTTTCATATTTTGTATGTTCTCATCGGAGCTACCAATATTTATCTATGAATTTTGCATTAAATCACTTACTTGGCCAATGAGAGGCTGCCACGCGTGCCTTTCCATGCAAAAACTCACTGGGTTTGAAAACATAATCAAAAGTCGGTTTTGCCCTCGATAAGTGGTCTGTTTCCTCAGTACCCTGGGGGGTAATTTCATCAAATGACTGAACCCTTCTTCCTCCTCGCGATCTCCCTGTAGTTCCTGCGATCTGCAACTCTGCGGAGGTCTGCCTGACCTTCCTGAGTGCGCGAGAGCTACCACCAGAGGTTTCCCTAGCCCTGCCACTCTCTGTCACGCCTGGGGCACCGCCCATCTTGCGGCCAAAGTGGCCGGTTTGGGCAGAACTACCGTGTGACCTGCAACAAGGGTTGTGGATGTGCAGTTGCCATGATTGGTAGTCTTACGAGGTCTCTCCCTCTCTCCCTGGGCTACGATCTTCACCGGAAGTGGCCTCCCTGCCTCCGACCTTCCCCGCCGCAGCCAACCAAGCCGCACCACATGGCCGAAATGGCCAGTTCTTGGCACGACAACCTGTTCTTTCTTGCGGGTTTGTAGCCCTCTTGTCAGTGTTGTGCATGGACGAATGGAAGGGGATGATGGACGATCGTTCCTCGGTCGTCGTGGGTACGTCCCGCTTCCATCAAGACTATAATCAGACCCACTTCGTTGCTCCAGGGATAGAGGTACACCCAGGTTAGGGTTTGAATGAGTTTGAAGAAGAAGAAGGAGAAGAAGAGTGGGAGACAAGGAAAAGGTCAAGTCTGTGGATCCGTCCCTTTTATAGGGATGGGTAGCAGCATCCTAGCATGCCTACCCACGAGGAGAGCAAGTCCCATAGTCAATAGGAAAACTCATTTCCTTGTTTACAAAGAAATCCTCTTTTTTCTTTCTAATTATTCATATCCCTTAGTCATTAGGAAAATCCGAATTTTATCTCCTTGATATTTCTTTATGCTCTAGATCTCAAGATTTCGAAAATAAATTCTTTTATCCTCTTAGTACTTGCCCCTTAATCTAAAGGCAAGGAATTGTATTTTCATTTAGTAGAAAATACTTCATAATCCATTAATTATGTATGCGCAATGTCTCTTTATTTAAAAATTTTGGTATTTTATCTTTCTTTCCTCTTCATTGGGTTTCCTTGGATCCCAAGGAACTCAAAGAATTCGAAATTCCTTTTTAAGAAATACTCATTATCCTTAAATGCATCAATATGCATTATTTCACATTATCATGTTGCTTTCTCATTAAAATATTCCTTTTTGAGGATTTCTCTTTATTTCTCTTTTATTTTCCTCATAAGTATTCCTTTTATTATTAGAAATCTTTGGGATACAAAATTCCACTAAGGATAACTCCATTATACCTCTCTTCACTTATTTTCCACATTTCATCAATGTTTTCAATTTCTTTCTTACTAAAGAAATACTTAATTAACTTTTTCTTTTCTTATTGCTTTCTTTATGCAACTTTGGACTCCTTGAACCCAAGGAACCCAAGAGGCACGAAATCCATTCTTGGATTACATTCCTTTGCCTTCTAGAGGTTTCCACCTCATCTCTCTTTTCTCAACAACTCAATTATTCATTAATTAATTAAATTTCCTTGTTATTGGGTCCAATAGCCAATAAAGCCCACAAATCAAACAACAAGGCTATTTTAAATGAAATCCATTTATTCACAACAAATTATATCATTATTTGTCCAAATATTTTTAATATGAGAAATTACATTTCTCACCAAAGGAACCCAAAATTTGGGGTTGTAACATCCTTCCCCTCTTATGAGAATTTTGCCCCCAAAATTCTATCAAGCAAGCAAACAAACAGGATAAACATTTCATGTGTCCATCATGGCTCTTATGTGGCTTCACCCTTTCCATGGTGCTTCCCAAGAACTTTCATCATCTCATTTTCTTCCATCTGAGTTCTTTCTTACCTTGGTATATCGTACCCTCCTAGGTGACTCAGGACTTTCCAGCCTTAAAAGCTGAATAGGTTCAGGGCTCAGCACATGGCTTGGGTACCTCACATAGTGCTCTATATCAGACTCATGCAACACATCATTTTATCCTGAGGGGTAAGGTTAAACACAACCATCTCCACCAATCCATCTCAAATGGACCCATATATCGGGGACTCAGCTTTCTCAGCTGTAGCTTATAGGGGTCAGATTTTCACATCACATATTCTCCCACAGTGAACTGCATATCAGTCTGCTTTGCATCATCTCGTGACCCATGTCACCACCGGGCTCTCTCTCAGCCATTGCACGATCAAAGCGACTTCATCTGCACACACTTGTGGTTCTTTTCTGACCTTCGCGAGGCCTCCTTCACCAACATCATCATAATGAAGTGGTGACCGACACAACCTCCCTATAGAACTTCTTGCATCTCAATAAAGGCTATGGTGGGTAACATCACATCTTAAGAACTGTCTCTATGTATCACCCTAAATGAGCACACATGCTCTCATCAGACCCTCTAGTCTGGATCACATTGTCCATTAGTATGGGGTGATAAACTGTACTATCATCGAGTTCTTCATGTATCCACTTCCACCTCATGGAAGTGAACCTTGGTCATACCCAAGAACTTTTGAACTCGTACCATGGTGTAGTCGAACCACCTCTCTCTCTTATGTAGTCAACATAACCTATCTCTTGAAAATACTCCTTTCTTTCTCATGTTATCTAGGTAAGGCAATCTACCATAACCCATATTGCATCTTAACCTTCCTTGGTCGAGGGGAGACTTACCACAACATCCATAGTGATGAACTCCCATTCCCTCTCAGGAACTCTCTTTACCCTTCATATCAATATACTGGGTTACTGGTGTTCGTCCTTCACCTCTTGGCTTGCATGGCCACATGCTACATGCAACTTTGTTTTAAGCATCCAGAATGCTACCATCACTTACTATCTTTGTAGTACCAAGGTATATCATGACCTCCTGTATTGTTATGATTCCTCAAGCTTGATACCTCAAAAACCCTAAACCACTCTCAAAAGGGTTTTATTACCTTGCTATCCAAAGAAGTGTAACTGAGGTTCTATCACCATCCTTTTACTACATTAAGGACTAAACTGGCTACCAAACAACCATTAACTTGTTCAACATATCTTATTACATCCGAGTATTAGCCGAAACATATCTTCTTTCCAAACTTAGGGTTAGCCAAACAACCTCAACTTCTTCTAGCTTCCATCGAAACTAGGAAGCTATATCTCAACCAGAGTATTCATTACCTCTTCTTATCCTTAGGTGTTAAGTAATGTCGAAGTCGTACGCCTATAAGTTTATATTCATCAAGAAACTCTGCTCTCATCCTCAGGGTGATCAAACTCAACCTTGGTTAACTTGCAAATTCCACATAGCTTCTGCTAAAGACATCCTTATTTCTCTTACTATTTGTAAACTATCCATGTATCATTCACTCCACCAGGGAATGTTATCATCTCTATCCTCATTCCTTGTAGCAACGTTCCAACTCACATCATCTTTTATCCTTAGTGTATGGCATGCGTACAGTCCTATCTCTCACTCCCATAACAAGAGGAAATAAGCATTTAGCTGCAGTCCAAATACAGAGTTCTTCCTGTTCCAAGAATAGAGATGGTACAACCCACCTTGCCAGTACACTTTCAAATCTAAGTTGAAACGTGCTACATATGTCTCTGCATCACAACCATCATGATATTAAAATTACTTCCATGGAAAACTAGTCTCGAACTTACTTGGTCCAAGCACAATCCTTAGTCATCTCCTCTAGGTCTATAGGGGGCTGACACTTTTGGGGTCATCCCTTTTCCCTTATGCATCCAGAGAGTGCCCTACTCATCTGCCCTTTGGGTTCCATGAGTCCATGAAGGTGATCAATCTCCTAACCCATGGCCGTCAGACAATGATAGCTGTTACCTCCCGACCCTATGGCCATGTGCAACTAGGGAATTAGGCAACTCCTTCTTCCATCGGTCTTATCCCTACCTGACCCTAGGATAGACTTAGGATTCTATTATTGTACATGTCCAACATAGAACCTTACCCAAACATTCATCATCTCTCTTCTTGCATTCATGGGCTGACTTTCATCCTTTCATAAGGGTCATGGCGACCTGCCTACCTTGGTCGAGCCCCATACCGGTTACCTCCATGGTAACACATCCACATGCACATAGATATGGTTATCTATGGGTCTATAGGTTCATTCTCATGTCATGTGCTCTTCACTTAGCTTCTCAAGATCCTACGAAACCTCCTTAGGTTACCTCAAAACCAACCAAACTGGTAAACTCCCTATTAAAGGGTCACTCTCCCAGGATGGGAGGAAACTACACCTTTATAACAAAGGTCACAAGCATCCTTAGGGTTTACATCTATATGAGCATGCTTAAACCAACAACTACTAAGGCACAAGCGTACCTACAAAACCATGCTAGGTCACACTTGTTCTCATCCTTAACATTACATCAACTTAGTTGCGAGGGGTTCATCCAACATACCTTTAACGTAAGGGATTTCCTTTACCTCTACATATGAGGAGTACCATGCTCGAAACTATAGACTCAAATCTCATCATGAGCATCGGATACACTTCTTCCTCTCTTAGGCCTAGGAACCCTAGGTTCACTTTTGGGTAACCAACTACATGCTCAACCTCTTAACCACGAATCAAGCATGTCCAAGGTATGTCATGTACTTCCATGATCTTTCTACTCGAGCAATGCTTCGGAGTTGAGTCCTCTTCTAGGGCAACCAACTAGGTATAAAGCCTCACAACTGGTTACTTAAACCTCCTCAGGGTCTAAAGCACTCTTTTTCTCATTCAGCAGGTAACCACTTATACCATGGGTACTAGAAGCATCATCCTCTTTCTAGGGTTTGGTTCCTCTAAAGGCAACCAAGATATCATCAACCTCCAGGAATTAAGCATAAGGCAACCACTATCATCCACGTAGGTCGCATCATCCTCAACTCCCCACTATTCCTCAAGTTTCAGGGTTTTTGACATCCAACCTCCTTGTTAGGGTCCTTCTTCCTCTCTCTAGAGCTAAAACCACCTCCAACCATACCTACTAGAGGTCCCTTCTCCATGAAGGCTCATGCTCTCAAGCAAACCCCTATGTGGTTGAAGCCTATGCACAACTCATGTTTGGCTCAAGATTATTCATATCTCTTTATGCTTATCTCATAAGCCATCCATCATGCCCTTCTGGCCGGGGTTTCAACCTACTACCGTACCACTGACGTACTCTGGGTGCATGCTATACCCTACTGGCACAAGCCCATAGGGTAACTATAGGTTCTCCTCTGACCTCATCCATGAAGGAGCTATCCTTCGCTATGGCATGCACGACCCTCTCCAGGGTTGGGCCGACAAAGGTACTAGGTCATCTACCCTCTCATGGCTCGTGTGGCAAACCAAAGGCATATCTATCCAAACACCCAGTCTACCATGACATCTAACTCATCATGTCATCTCTCTCTCTCTAACTTTCACTTAGGGTTAGGGTTAACATCATCCTCAAAGGATGTGCTCGGTCTCTACTTTAATGAAGATCTTTACCTCCAAGACTGACTTTCTCTACTCATCCTCCTGACAAGAAGGTCTAGCCTCAGGTCTCTCCTGAGGGAAATGACAACTTATGTCATACGACCTAAGGATGTATCTATTCTTTAGTTTGTACTTAATCTATGTCCATGACATCTTATTTACATGCTTTTCATTAATTTGGTGGAGGATCCCTTAATCCTTATCAACCTTACCCATACCTCAAGAGGGCGAGGAGAAGAGAGGAAACCCTAATCCTTAAGGTCCTTAATAGAATTTGAGTTGAGAAGGGATGAACAAGATGAGAGGGTCCTAAAGGTATCTTATTTCGATTCATACCCTAAGACTTTGGCCAGACAGTCACACGGATCTGAGAGTCCTCATATTCCGACTAGCAGTGTGGAGGAAAATATTGCCAGCCCCCAGTCGTGATCATTTTCTAGACACCTCTGTATTTCAGATAATCCTCTAATAACTCCCTTGGGTTCTACAGAATTTGTAAAATTTAATAATTATTAAAGATTACTTGAGGAACCTATGCTCTGATACCAATTGTAATGATCCCGCCTCCCTATAACTCCCAATTAAGGGAGACCCGAAGGTCAGAGCCGTTATTCAATTAACAGGATCAAAGGTTCGACAAATAATCAATAACAATTATGAAATTATACTAACTAACTGGAATTTGGTGTAAAATTAAAACTTTGCTTACCTTTGAAAACTTGGAAATCTATCTATCCAGAGATTGAATTATTCTATCTAATCCTCCTTGCACTTTATTTATTATCTCCACGATGTGTCACTTTACTGTTTGTTCTTTCAATTGTTGTTCCTAAAACGCCGAAAAACAAAACGTCAGTCAGTATATCGAAATATAATGGTATGTGGGAACAACCAAAATCTTACAAATATGGCTAACATGTTAATAATCACAATCAAATTAATTAACAAGCCAATTTACACTTTTTCAGTATGACATTCTCCACCGCTTTTGCCCTAACCCTGGCATACCCACCTTATGGTGCCCTTTGTCAATGACTTAAGGCCACCTTCTCAATCCCGAGCTTGGTGCATGTGGGTCACCACTCATGGTGCCCACTAGTCATGCAATATCATAGGCCACCTTCTCATTCCCGAGCTTGGTGCCTGGGGTCACCACTCAAGGTGTCCATTGGTCTACCCATCTGGGCCTGACCTTTGGCATCATCCATCAGGGTGGCATGTAGGTGCGAGAATACATACTTCTATTTTTTTAATGTGATAATCATAGTGACTTTATGATTTGCAAGTATGAACATCCAAACAGATAATTTGCATTCAATGCGATTAATCATCCGGAAAATCCTTGGGAAACTAAGGCAGTTATCCATAATTAACCACATACCTGATCCAGAGCAACTTGATTGTCCAAGCAATAAGGATAAAGAATCAATCAACAAGCAATCAACAATATCCTGAAATTAATGTATACGATCCAAGTGTTATAGTCTATCCAGAACATTCTAAAGCTAGACTTGGATTCCACCTTAGGCTTTCTAGACCACATTAGGGTTTTATTAGGGTTTTTGCCTCCATAACGCTTTTATCATATTAAATGCTCCCTTAGTTCATAAACCCTAATTTCAACATCATAAGCCCAATTAAAGTCGATTATTTCTCTTTGATACCAAAACTACCTTCTTTATCCTTTTAAGTTATATCAAGGTCATGATACACATTTATCATCAATTCATAGTCCATTATGATCCAAAACACATAAGAACTCAATTTGCCATTACTTCCACCTTTTATTCATGAGAAAACCCTAATTTATATATTAATGTTATTTATCCACAAATTAGGTGTAACACCCCTGACCTGGGTTATGAACTAACCCTAGAAGTTTTGCCTAAAAATGTAATTATATACTTGTGAAAACTCCCTGGCATGTAATTAAGTTCCCCAGGAACATATAATTTTCAATTTTGCTCCTTTTTGAATAAAGTTGTAGCATTGTGTTGTATGCAGGGACCTATGTGCAAATTACCCAGTTTAAGGGTTGAACTTGCAAAAGTCACAAGATAAGATGTATCTCTGATGTTGAGACAACATAAGAATGAATATGATGAGGTTTAAGGGATTTCCCAAGCTTGAGCACCAAGGTGCAGCTGTGGAAGCAACCCCTGTACTTGAAAACCCTAAATTGGTGTAAAATGCAATTTACCCAATTTGAGGGGTGCAACTTGTAAAATACATCATATAAAACATCTTTTATGGCTCTTGGCATCATTTAGAAGAGAAATGATGAAAAGGTTACTTCAAGTGAATAATCATATAGTAAAGAACACCTTTGTGATTGAATAATCAAGGTGTATGTATAATAGCCCTTTTATGTGTATGCTTTAGTGATGGGTTGATCCTCTTTGCCTTCAATTCTTGACCTTAGAAGGAGTTTGTCCTTAGAAATAAGATGAGGGGACGTGCAAGTAAGAAAGGAAGGACTTAGATGAGAAAGGAGGAAAACATATGTCCTTATGTTGAAAAATTCACCCAAGTATATATATAACTTTCCTCACTTAGCAAAGGAACGATCCTCTTCCTTTCATTTCTTTTCCCCTTGCTCAAACCGACTAAGGAGAGCTCTGGAGCTCAGGAGGACGACCAAGGGAGTGCAAGGTAGGTTTGGATCCTTCCTTTTTGCTCAATTCTTGGATGAAACTCGGATTTAAGGTCAAATTCATGGCTAGCTCACTTAGCTCCATCTTTCTAGCCATCTCTTCTCAACCTTCCTTGGAGGATTCACCTTGGCCGACCTGTGGAGCTTCTAGGACGCCATTAAAGGCTTGGAGCTCGAAATCTTGGAGCTCAAGGAGCAAGCTTTAGGCGGGTTTTATAACTCTAAACTTTATGCTTGATTATACATCCTTTTCTATGCATATAGTTGCTAGTTCTTCTTCTTCCCTATCTTTCCTTGCATCCTTGCAAGCAAAATCGTGAAGAACTGCCACTGTTCTCAAGGTAGAAGATAAGGGAGTTAATTCCTATGCTTATCCACGGATTTTCACTTTATCAAACGACCTCCACCTATTGCTCAAAACGGTTTCAAACCGTTTGGTGGGCAAACGGTTTCAGGGTCGTTTGAGGGCAAACGGTCTTCAAGACCGTTTGGTCCCATTGACCAAGCGAAGACCGTTTGGGAATCTTGTTCATAATTATGTAGGTTAATCACCCACAAAATTTGAGAGGTTAACTCCAAAGGAATCGTGAGATATGAGCAAATCAATTAGCAAAACCAATTGAATTAAGTTCTGATTTTCAATCTGTTTAATTTGCCCTTTTTGGGCAAATGGTCTCAAGACCGTTTAAGATGGTTGACTAAACGTTGACCATTTGGGATTACTGTTCATAATGATGTTAATTAACGACTCACTAAATTTTATGGATTAATTCCAAATGAGTCATGAGTTGAAGGATGATTAATAGGGCAAACCCTAATTGAAATTAGTGCTGAATCTCCAATGAGTTAAGTTGAGATTTTGGGTTGCTTAGCCCAAACGGTTTCAAGACCGTTTGGGAATCACCCAAACGGTCTCAAGACCGTTTGGGGGTCACCTCAAGACCGTGTGGAGGTCTGGGGTCAAGTATAGTTGATCAATTGAAGGTCCAAAGGCACCAAATCATATTGCAATTAAGTATTGATGTGATGATCAACTCAATAGATCAAACCTTGATGAATTTTCACTAGAGTCCAATGGATGGATGGGAAAACGGTCTCAAGACCGTTTGGAACTCATTCAAACGGTCTCAAGACCGTTTGGTGTCAACCCAAGACCGTTTGGAGGTCTAGGGTTAAGGTAATTGACCAATTGAGGGCCCAATTACAGTGGGTTAGTGAAACAATCAAATTGCTGTTTTCTAAGTATAGATCTTGTTGAGTTTTGGGTTGAAGGACCCAAACGGTCTCAAGACCGTTTGGGGGTTCCTCCAAACGGTCCTAAGACCGTTTGGGCACAACCCAAGACCGTTTGAAGGTCTAGGGTTGAGTCAATCTAATGGTTTGAGGGTCCAGTTGTAGGAAATTGATGAATTGATGATAATTGCTGATTTTGACCTAATTGGACTTCAACCTTAGTCAAAACGACTTGGATTTTGGTCAAACTTTGGGCAAACGGTCTCAAGACCGTTTGGATGATGTCCAAACGACCTCAAGACCGTTTGGGCCAAGTTTGAGCCCAATTGGAGGTCAATTGATAGGTTCAACCTTGAATTGATTCACATTGTTGAACATTGATGACCAATCGATTTGAAACCCTAATTGAGGAAGATTGAACCCTAATTGGCTTGCAATTGAGGGTCAATTTGATGTCTAAGTGGCTAAGGCTAACCCTAATTGACTCAATTTATAAGTGGTTAGCATAGCTTTGACCAATTGAGGGTTTCAACACACATGTCCATGAACATTGGTGACCTTTGAACCCCTTTGGAGGTCCAAACGGTTTGAGTCCATTTGGACCAAACGGTCTCAAGACCGTTTGGGGCCAAACGGTCTCAAGACCGTTTGGGCTCAAACGACCTCAAGATCGTTTGGTCCAATCGATCTCAAGCAAGTTTGATCAAACGGTTTCAAACCGTTTGAAGCTCCAAACAGTTTGGAAAGTCAACCCTTCCAAACGGTCTTCACCTCCAAACGGTCTCAAGACCGTTTGGGTGGTTGAAACCATTTGAAGGTTGAAACCGTTTGGAGATTGGTGATGGTTTGTACTTAACCATTTGATGATGTGATTAGTTCATTGGTGATCCAATCTAAACCCTAATGGTAACCTAGGTCATTAAGGGACTATGTGATTAGTGAGTTAACCCATGATGGTGATCATGTGGCAAATTACCAAAATACCCTTGAGGGGTCTAAAGGGGTAAAACCTTGTTCTAATCAAACCCTAATCACATGATGTTGATGTTTTGGCTCATGTTAATCAATGGAGACTTATCTCAACCTGATCTAGAGTGGTGTTGTCACCATCTACTAGTGAGAGGAGAGAGAAAGTATTTCTAGAGAGAGAAAGTATCCTAGAGAGAGAAAGTACCCTTTTAAGGAGGAAACTCAAGTGAGATACTTCAATTACACATGAATGTGCATGTTTAGGGAATGACCCACCTATGTGAGGTCATGGAAACCCTATTTATAATATCTAATGGATCTTAATCCTATTTGAGAGCCTTAATGATGATGTTTCTCTTACATGATGATGTAATAAGTACAATTCACCATGGAGTGAATAGTAAACCCTAATTGACAGGGTTATTGAATTCAACCCTAGTTGAGGTGATTCCATGTGAAACCCTAGTTAAGGATGATTCCATGTGAACCCTAGTTGAGGTGATTCCATGTGAAACCTTAGTTAAGGGTGATTCCATGTGAACCCTAGTTGAGGTGATTCCATGAGAAACCCTAGTTAAGGGTGATTCCATGTGAATCCCTAGTTGAGGGTGATTCCATGTGAATCCCTAGTTGAGGGGGATTCCAAGTGAAACCCTAATTTGAGAATGCATCCTTAATTGTTGAATTGTTTACTATTATCTGTTGAATGAACCATGCAGGTTGTTATGAGATGATGGGCATATCCAGGTATGGAATGCCATGTTATATTAATGAACCATGCAGGTTGTTATGAGATGATGGTTATATCCAGGAATGGAATACCATGTTATATTCATTAAAAGCATGTCTTAAGCTTTATGAATAGTAATCCTTAGTGATGCACTGTGAGTGACATCTTTTGTGGTTTATGGGCTGTAAGAGCCATAAACACCATCAAGGTCATGCTTAACAGATGACTTGTGATGAGATGGCTGAGAACTGATGATTGGAATGAGTTAGGCCTGCTACATTTTAGTATTCTCATATATAGCTGTGATGCTAATGTTTTGTATGATGTTATGAATACTGAATGAACCTAACTAATCAAGTGAAATGTAGAGCCCTGATCATAGATCCATCATTGTCAGAGTCTAAATGATGGTGAAGCAGGTTTTCCCCAGGGAACTCCTGGATCATATACTTTTGAGTATATGGGGTACATGGATGTGTAGAACCTTACATCCTAGTGTAGGTATTTGATGTAGATTCTTGTAGTCCGTCATACCTTCACTAAAAGAGAAAAGGTGAGAGGATTTGATGTAGATTCATGTAGTCCATCATTCCCCACCACACAGTCCAAAAGGTGAGATGCATCCCTACACTCCCTTAAAAACATAATCAACAGCGTAGTATATCTGTTAGAGTTATCTACGAGTTATTTGATTGATGTTACCATGAATTGTATAGATGTTCTCACATTTTATTATTGGTTGAACTCTTGCTTATCATCAAACTTCTAGTGAATACCTTGAAGGTTTTTATTGCTTTAGTTATTCCCTGCTTTGCTTATAAAGCTTCTAGTGGAGAGTTATAACTCTCGCTGGGGCAATTATGTATAATTGTCTCACCCCGTAGACTTCTACTTTTTAGGTGGTCGTCGAAGACGGAGGGACAAGAACTCAGGTGACCAATCTCAGCAGCATCAGGAGCAGTAGTTATCTCAGGTGGAGATCCAGCCTGCTTCATGATGTAGTATAGAGTCTGTCCTATGTGTCCTCTGTACTCTCAGGTCCTGGAGTGTTTTGGAGTATGAACTCTTGAGAATTTTGTGTTGTATATAATTACTCAAGAAGTAATTTTTGTCAAGTGTTGTAAACAGTTAAATCCTTTTTCTATGGAAAAGGTTTGTGGTTTCAAGCTCTTATCTCGAAAAGTTTTAATTTCCCGTGATTTTTGTCTTCCACTGTTTACCGATTGCTTCCGCACATGATTAAATCGGGATTAATTCGTAGTTTGGAGATCGGAGCCCCCATTAGGGACTTTAATGCTCGACATAACATATTCCAACTTTAATCATGAAATTAATCAATTAAAGCCATTAATAGTCGAATTAATCAACATTAGGGTTTCAAGGCCCATTAAAGTATATTCATGCATATGAAACTCTAAATTAACTAATTATATGCAAAGTCCATCCTTTTTCTTCCTAATGTTCCTTTTTATAATTAACATGCTAATATCAACTTTAATCATCAATTAACCCCACTAATCACATTAATCATCCCCAATTAGGGTTTCTTTAATCATCATTACATTAAAGTTAATAACTTCCATTACTTTTTGAATTTCAATCAGAATCAGGCTTCAATTTTATTTTTATTAGATTTCCCTCATTTTTCTGAGCAATTTTCATATTTTGTATGTTCTCATCGGAGCTACTAATATTTATCTATGAATTTTTCATTAAATCACTTACTTTGCCAATTAGAGGCTGCCACGCGTGCCTTTCCATGCAAAAACTCACTGGGTTTGAAAACATAATCAAAAGTCAGTTTTGCCCTCGATAAGTGGTCTATTTCCTCAGTACCATGGAGGGTAATTTTGTCAAACGACTTAACCCTTCTTCCTCCTCACGATCTCCATGTAGTTGTCGTGATCTGCAACTCTGCGGAGGTCCACCTGACCTTCCTGAGGGCGCGAGAGCTACGACCAGAGGTTGCCCTAGCCCCGCCACTCTCTGTCGCGCCTGCGGCACCGCCCATCTTGCGGCCAAAGCGGCCGGTTTGGGCAGAACTACCACACGACCTGCAACAAGGGTTGTGCATGTGTAGTTGTCGTCATTGGTAGTCTTGCGTGGTCTCTCCCTCTCTCCCTGGGCTACGATGTTCGCCGGAAATGGCCTCCCTACCTCCGACCTTCCCCACCGCAGCCAACCAAGCCGCATCACATGGCCAAAACGGCCAGTTCTTGGCACGACAGTCTGTTCTTTCTTGCGGGTTTACAACCCTCTTGTCGGTGCTGTGTGTGGATGAACGGAAGGGGATGATGGCCGATCGTTCCTCGGTCATCGTGGGTACGTCCCGCTTCCATCAAGACTACAATCAGACCCCTTCATTGCTCTAGGGATAGAGGTACACCCAGGTTAGGGTTTGAACGAGTTTGAAGAAGAAGAAGGAGAAGAAGAGTGGGAGACAAGGAAAAGGTCGAGTCTGTGGATCCGTCCCTTTTATAGGGATGGGTAGAAGCATCCTAGCATGCCTACCCACGAGGAGAGAAAGTCCCATAGTCAATAGGAAAACTCCTTTCCTTATTTACAAAGAAATCCTCTTTTTTCTTTCTAATTATTCATATCCCTTAGTCATTAGGAAAATCCGAATTTTATCTCCTTGATATTTCTTTATGCTCTAGATCTCAAGATTTCGAAAATAAATTCTTTTATCCTCTTAGTACTTGCCCCTTATTCTAAAGGCAAGGAATTATATTTTCATTTAGTAGAAAATACTTCATAATTCATTAATTATGTATGCACAATGTCTCTTTATTTAACAATTTTGGTATTTTATCTTTCTTTCCTCTTCATTGGGTTTCCTTGGATCCCAAGGAACTCAAAGAATTCGAAATTCCTTTTTAAGAAATACTCATTATCCTTAAATGCATCAATATGCAATATTTCACATTATCATGTTGCTTTCTCATTAAAATATCCCTTTTTGAGGTTTTCTCTTTATTTCTCTTTTATTTTCCTCATAAGTATTCCTTTTATTATTATAAATCTTTGGGATACGAAATTCCACTAAGGATAACTCCATTATACCTCTCTTCACTTATTTTCCACATTTCATCAATGTTTTCAATTTCTTTCTTACTAAAGAAATACTTAATTAACTTTTTCTTTTCTTATTGCTTTCTTTATGCAACTTTGGACTCCTTGGAACCCAAGGAACCCAAGAGGCATGAAATCCATTCTTGGATTACATTCCTTTGCCTTCTAGAGGTTTCCACCTCATCTCTCTTTTCTCAACAACTCAATTATTCATTAATTAATTGAATTTCCTTGTTATTGGGCCCAATAGCCAATAAAGCCCGCAAATCAAACAACAAGGCTATTTTAAACGAAATCCATTTATTCACAACAAATTATATCATTATTTTTCCAAATATTTTAATATGAGAAATTACATTTCTCACCAAAGGAACCCAAAATTTGGGGTTGTAACAGTTATCATGCCTAATAACCATACAGATATTATGAGATGATGTATATAGCTAGTTTGAGCTGTGACATTTATATAATAAATGTTGAATAGCCTTTTGTGCCTTGATATTGTTGTTTCTTAATAAAAGTAACAAATGTGCATGGACTTTTATGAGTCATATGAGTAAGTTGTTACCTAGAAAGAGGTGACAAAATATCTCATGGCCTTGTGAGCCATGTGAATAGTTGTTGCCTAGTGAGAGGTAACAAGTTGTTTAATGGCCTTGTGATCCAGGTGTGATGCTTGTGTAACAAGTATCATGAATGCCTTAGTCAGATGACCTGAAGGTGATAGTTACCTAATAAATGGTAATGGTACTCAATGACGAGTTAAGGGTTTGAATACCCAAAACCATATGATTATGGCAATGAGAATGTGAAGGGATGAGAATTCCCAATTTTGAAATGAGGGACTAAGTTCCCAAGGTCTTTGAAAGATTGATAAGTATCTGATGAAAGTAATACATGTTTCTTTATAACATTGTTGTAATAAGTTATGTTTGAGAACTTGACTGATGCTAAAAGAATATGCTAATGTACTTAATTAATCAAGTGAAATCATATCATGTAGAGCCCTGACCATAGATCCATCATCGTCAGCAAATTGGTGATGGTGAAACGGGTGCTCCACGGCAAAACCCGGAGGGCATACTTTTGAGTATGTGGGGGTTATGGGCGTGAATATCCTTACACCCTAATGGAGGAATTGATGTGAGATAAACATTAAATCTCTCAATCCTTCATTATATGTACCGAGATGGATGTATCACGAATCTCCTGATGATTGGGTTAGATGTCGTACACATCTCCCAATAATGTTAATGCCGGATCGGTGGAGATAAACACGAAATCTCACGATCGCGAAGAGAGTGCAACATGCCACTGTAACTCTGATAGCGAAGTTGCCAGTATACTCTGGAAAGATATATTTAGCAGAGACACAAGATGTCCTACATGTGATCTCGCACTGACCGAGATGTGGGAGGTCATGGGAATCCGGCTCTTCCATTGACCTTTTATGGTACCGATTTCGACTTCACAGTGGTCGGTTGGAGCATGAGCGGTATATCTCATCTCCTCAGGGCATAAGTGTGTTTGTAAAATGAAATCAGCCATATAGCATGTTTGCTTAAGGATTGAATACGGAAATTCATTGGCTGATGTTACATTTCTGTTATATATCTGTAGTTCATTGATGTGGTTCATATTTGTTGTATTCATTACGAGAAGATGGATGAACTATGAGTCTACCATGAGTAGATGCAAATTTATCCTTGAAAAAAGAGATTACTTCACTTTGTTCATACAAGTGACTTACCTGTTGTTGATTAAATATATATAAATCCTTCTACTCAGTTTAATTGAATAAACTTTCTATAACAATGTTTTGGCGGAGAGTTATATCTCCCGCTGGGGCAATTTATAATTGTCTCACCCCCGTGGGATCCAACGTTTTAGGTGGACGCGGACAAAGAAGCAGAATCTCATTGCAGGTAATAGACAACAGCAGTGATAGCAAGGACAGCAGTAATATCTCAGGTGGAGATATTGCTTGTCAAGTTATGTAGTTAGAAAGTCCTATGTGTTGTCTCTGTACTCTCAGGTGCTCGAGGTTTTTAGTTAGTGTTTTTGATAAATCGATCTGAGGTTTTGGCTTGATGCCTTGAGATTGTGTACTGTCTGTATATGATATTTATAAGGCAGCTGATGATGTAGTCTCTGAAAAGAGATGGTACATGTTATGTACATTTGTACCTGAATGTAAATGTTATGCAATGGTTCTTGATGGGAAAGATTTCCTATGTATGGATCTCTTTGCAAAAAGTTTTAATTTTTAGTGATTTTCAGTATTCCGCTGCCAATAATTTGCTTCCGCTTAAATTAATCTTGTTTTTGTGAGTTGGATGCCACCACTACCCAAGCATCATATTGGGAAACAACAAAACTAGCATATGTCACCCAAGGTACAAAATAGAGGTATCTACTAAGCATCATGTCGACCAAAGGCACAACACCAACTAAGGCAAGGTACATCTCAGTCAAGGCATATCGCCCAAGGATACTAGCAAGGTTAAGGGGTCATATCGGGCAACAAAGCCAACAAAACTCAACTTATCATATCATCCAAGACAAAACCCTAGAAGAGGGGTATCGTGTAAAGCACAAGGTCCATATCGGTTTTGTGAAACCCCGCCATCACACCGACAGTGAGATGACACACGAAAACGTGCAAAACCACATATTCCTAAAAACACGGGTTAATTAAAACCGATTGTGGAAATCATACATAAGAGAACTTTTGCATCCAGATCCTATAGAGAAACATATTATAAAAACATTACAAGCTTTGATAAAAACATATGTCCACAACTTATCGGATCCAACTATACCGTCAGCACCATAGTTCATCACCTATTTATACATACATAACGGGCCATGTAAGACCAGTAGCAGGTTATACCAAAATTACAATAGCTAGACGTCGTGAAACGTCATCAAACACCTCCGAGGACATGAGAGTACAGGGATAACTCTAGGACTCTACTACAAAACCACTAAAACAGCAGCAGGTCCACCTCTTGCCTTCTACTACTCTTCTTGCTGCTCGGCCGCTACCTCACGACCACCACCATGTCTAGAGCGATCACCTAAAAAGGGTGTAAACCAGCAAGGTGAGACACACAGTCCCAGTGAGAAACATAACTCCCCACCGAACTATAAAACCTCAAAAGGTTAAAGTCGATAATAGTAGATAACTGATAAAGCGTATAACAAGAGCATCATACTGAGCAAGGCTATTATTACCATAAATCTTACCAAGATATCCGGGATGCATATTCTTTATGGAACATGATTGATAAGATAAGCTTTATACGGACTTATCACAAAATATAAAGATCGTACACATATCTACAAGATATAACTAGATCGTACAAAGTTATAAACATAACCTCATAGAATTACTCCATTTTTCCTTCATCATACTGTCCTGGGACCTCAATCCCTCATTATATCAACCATTGCCTCTCAAGGCATCATAATCATGCATCAGCATTCTGGGAACACATCCCTTATCTTGTCATCAGAGGATAACACTTCAACTAGGCACTCAGCCTTATATCAGGTACTCAGACCTATCAACTTGGTGTCTCATTACCACATGGTGCTATTCAAGCACATACATCTCATACCTCTTACCAGGATATGAATCCACATGAAATATCTACATGGTTAGTATACACATCCATAGAGATAACTGAAGCCATCATGGATTAAAAAGATTATCATGCTACCAAGTATAAAGCAACATTCATGAGTAGATTACACATAAGCTGTAGAAAGCATAGTTTTATTATCAATCGTAAACATATATCATGCCCCATACTTGTGATCATATGCTTGTGTCACATTATCATGTGTAGCAACATCATATCCTTCCATGCTTCCTGGTTCACAACCTATCATCTTAACTCATTATCATATTTGCAAGATTCAAGGTGATTACATCATATCACTTGTATTATCATTATTAACAGAGAACTATCAACTATATACATTCCAGATTATCAGAACCCTCACCAAATCTCCTGCAACCCTCACTATAGGTATGGTGAGCAGCACCAACCCTCACCAAAGCTCCTACAACCCCCACTATAGGTATGGTGAGTAGCGCCAACCCTCACCAAAGGGTGTATCAGCTAGGGTTCCAACCCCTAGAGCACTTGTGCCATCATATCGACCAACCACGCTTCAACCTATCGTGCAACGAGCTCACCACGTGTCAGGAAACCAGATCTAAGGATGAATCGTCCATCATCAGTAGGGGCTTTCAATCAAGGGCCTATCGTGCACAAGAACTAGGGTTAGGGTTAGAGTTCTATCGACTCACTCTCTCAACAAGAAACATGTCGACCTAGGTCATGGCGCCCAAGATGCCCTATCATTCAACCATCAACACATATCGTCCAAAGGACCCTCATGACAACCAAGGTACTCTATCGTCTGAGAGCATGGTAACCACTAAGGCACCATATCGACCAACTCACTTAGGGTATGATGGGAAAACACAAACCCCATGCTCGACACAAGGTTACCCATCTTACTCATATCACCCAAGGAAGGGGCCAGGGTGTCGCCCACCCATAACAAGAAACCCCAAAAGGAGACCTATCATCCAACTAGGTAAAACATCTCATATAGGCCAAGGACTATCACAAGGTGTGTCGTGCAGAGCACACATCAAGGTGTATTGTCCAAGCTCGCACTCCACAAAGGGTATCAGCCAAACTCAACTAGGCATATCGGTCAAAGGTACAACCCAAGACAAGGCTATCAGATAGCACTACTCCAAGGTCATATCGTGCAAGGCACAACCCAACATGGTCATCGTCAACCTCAATCACAAGGGCACCAAACCCTAAATGATCAAGAAGATCGGCTCACCTCTCAACAACAAAGAGAGAGGGGTTTTGCACAACCTCAATCACAAATCAGGCAACCACAAGGACCAACCTTAACATAGGTCATCACATATCCAACAACTCACCTCTCAAATCCACGGTGAGAGGAGGGTGTTGCCCAAGCAACTAGAATGTAGACTCACCTTTCAACTAAAATGAGAGAGGGGTATTGCCTACATCACTAGAGATCAAACTCACTTCTCTAGATCAAGGAGAGAAAGGGGTGTTGCCACCAAAGAAAACCCCAAACTATGGTTCGGCCAACTAGATCCAAAGGCATATAAACATCAACAACAGCATGCTCACTGTCTCCATTAGATCAACAACATGTACTAGAGCAAGAAACATAACATGCATGGCCGATTATAAACATATAAGAGTCATGCAACATAAAGAAGGTAGTATAAATAGGGTTAGAAGTTATGTAACCCACCTTAAGCAAACTCCTCAAGCTCCAAAGATCCAAGCTTCAAGCTCCTAGCTCCAAGCTCCTAGCTCCAAGAACACCACTTTCGGCCACCTCAAGAATAAGAACAAGAACCATAACCACCATGGCCGAAGAGTAGGCAAGATGGTGAAGAAGATGCTAAGGAGAGAGGGAAGATGCTTACCAAAGAACAAGACCCACCTAGAGTTCAGCCACCAAGCTAAAGGAAGAAGAAGAGATCTCCACCAAGGGGAAAGGATCATCCACCAAGCTCTCCAAGGAAGGTGTTTCGTGCACACAAGGAGGGAAGAGCAACAAAGGAGATAAAGGGTTCCCAAGGAAGAGAAAGGCAATGCATATATAGATGAGGATCAAGGTTAAACCAAGGCAAGGTGTCACCTTACTAAGGGACACTTGCCCACATGTTTTGCCACCTTGGAAAACACATGCACATGCCATGCCACCACTCATCCAAGTATAGCCACTTGTCCAAGCTAGGGTGACACAACCAAAGCAAGAAGGTCAACAAAGTCAAAGGCTGACACACCACCACCACCTTGGCCGACACACCCATGGGAGATACCCCATGGCCGACACACACCAAGGCCGACACAAGCTATCCTACCCGATACAGGGCTCATCCAAGCAAGGCAACTCAAGGCACGAACCCAAACCTTCCTCTCAAACCTAGAGGAAGAAAAGAGAGAGAAAGACATCTCTCAAGGTGGCAAACTTTCTCTTTAACCCTAACTTAGGTTATTTTGCAAGTAGCACTTCCAACTCTCAACCAAACACAAGAAAACCCTAATCACCACTAAAGGTGATTAGCAAGCAACTAAGCACAAGGTTTAGGAAAAACAAATAGGGTAAGCCCAAAACGAAGGTCAGGGTCCGTACAAGCCATAAACCTCTACAAAGGGATTTTGTCCCCAAAATCCGAACAGAAAAGCGAGGGATACTTCCACCTCATCTCTTCCTCAAGCTCCCACGTGGCTTCCTCAACACCATGAACCTTCACAAGAACCAAGTCCTTTCTATTCAACTTCTTTACTCTTCTGTCAAGGATCACCACATGACCCTCCTCATAGGTCACGTCTTCATCAAGCTCAACCTCAATTGGCTGTATCACTGTCCCTGTGTCTGGATGACTTTTCTTCAACATGCTGACATGGAACACCGGATGTAACCTATGCAACTCTAGTGGCAACTCTAACTTGTAAGCTACCTTGCCAACACGTGCTATTACCGAGTAGGGCCCCATATACCTGGGTGCCAGTTTTCCTTTTCGGCCAAACCTCAGCACGCCTTTCCAAGGTGAGACCTTGAGATACACTTTGTCTCCCACCTGGAACTCTAAAGGTTGTCAGTGATTGTCTGCATAAGACTTTTGTCTATCTTGTGCCGCCTTCAACTGTTGTTGTATCACTCTGATCTTTTTTGTTGTCTGATGCACTAACTCAGGACCCAAAAGCTGATAATCACCAGACTCATACCAGCATAAAGGGGATCTGCACTTCCTTCCATATAGAGCTTCATAAGGAGCCATGTCAATGCTCCGCTGGTAACTATTATTGTAAGCAAACTCTATCAAATTGAGATGCATGTCCCAACTGCATAGGAACTGCAAAACACATGCTCGGAGGAGATCCTCCAAGGTCTGAATAGTCCTTTCAGATTGTCCATCCGTCTGCGGGTGGAAGGCAGTACTGAACCTCAACTGTGTTCCCAACATTGTGTGCAACTGTTCCCAAAAACGACTCATGAACTGGGGACCTCTGTCGAAGACTATTGTTACCAGTACAGCGTGCAATCGCACTATCTCATCTACATATACCCGGGCAAGCTTCTCTACTGTATATGTTTTCTTTACCGGTATGAAATGAGCAGATTTTATCAGCCTACCCACTATTACCCAAATGGAATCATGATTCCTAGCTGTCTTTGGTAGACCAACTACGAAGTGCATGGTTATATGATCCCATTTCCACTACGGTATCATCATGGGTTGCAACGTACCTGCCGGCTTCTGATGCTCAGCTTTAACTTGTTGTCATACTGCACACTTAGCCACAAACTCAACTACATCCTTCTTCAAGCCAGACCACCAATATAGGTTTTTCATATTACAATACATCTTGGTGACTCCTGGATGCATAGCATACATTGATGTGTGTGCTTCCTCGAGCACTAGCTTTCTTAGATTATCACCATCGGGGACCACCATCCTACCATGATAACAAACTAGTCCATCCTCAGATTCATGGAACCCATCACGCTTTTCGCTGCCAAACTCTTATCTGATCAATTATACTATATCATCTGCCTGTTGTGCATCTTTGATCTACTGTCTTAGCGTAGGATTGACTTGCATCTGTGCCAACAATCATGCCAATAAGGAAACTTCCAAATGCACATTCATCTACTGCAAGGAGACAAACATATCTTGCCTATTGCATACCAAGGAACTCAACTGTGCCTTCTTCGTGGAGAGAGAAGAAGGCTTTCTGCTAAGTGCATCAGCTACCACGTTTGACTTACCAGGATGATACTCAATGGTGCAATCATAATCATTGATTATCTCCATCCAACGACGCTGTCGCATGTTCAACTCACTCTGCTAAAAGATGTACTTCAAGTTCTTGTAATTTGTAAAGATCTGACACACTTCCTCATAAAGATAATGTCTCCAAATCTTTAATGCATGGACCACCGCCGCCAACTCCAAATCATATGTCAGATAGTTATCCTCATGTTTCTTAAGCTGTCGCGAAGCAAAAGAAACCACATGATTTTCCTACATCAGCACACAACCTAAGCCTTTCTTGGAAGCATCGCAGAAGACAACATAGCCTTTCCCAGGCTCTGGCAGCATTAGCACTGGAGAAATAGTCAGCTTCTCCTTCAAACTTTGGAAAGCTTGCTGACAACGATCATCCCAGACAAAATGTACATCCTTCCTGGTCAACTTTGTCATCGGCAACTCGATCACACTGAAGTCCTTGTTAAACCTCCGGTAGTATCCTGCCAAACCCAAAAAACTATGAACTTCTGTCGGTGACTTTGGTTTCTCCCAATCTGCAACTGACTCCACCTTCTTAGGGTCCACTCTGACTCCTTCTGTAGATATTACGTGACCCAAGAATGTCACTTCCTTCAACCAGAACTCACATTTGCTGAAGTTGGCATACAACTAATGTTGGCAAAGAAGAGTCAACGCTTGTCGAAGATATCATTCATGCTCTTGCCCGTCCTGGCTGTAGATCAAGATGTCATCTATGAAAACTACAACAAACTGATCTAGAAACGGATGGAACACCCTATTCATCAGATCCATGAAAGCAGCAGGTGTATTGGTTAGCCCAAACGGCATAACCACAAACTCAAAGTGACCATACCTCATCCTAAACACTGACTTTGGTATGTCATCCACCTTAATCCTCAACTGATGATATATAGACCGTAGACCAATCTTTGAGAACACTGTAGTGCCACATAATTGATCGAACAGATCATCTATCCTCAGCAATGGGTACTTATTCTTGATCATGACCTTATTCAACTATCGGTAATCTATACATAGCCGCATCGATCCATCCTTCTTCTTAAAAAATAGCACTGGAGCACCCCAAGGCGACGTGCTCGGTCGGATGAAAACTTTCTCCAACAACTCCTGTAACTACTTCTTCAACTCTGCCATCTCTGCTGGAGCCATTCTATACGGTGTCTGTGCAACTGGCTGTGTTCCTGGCACTAGATTGATCTCAAAATCAATCTCTCGGGGTGGGGGAACACTGGGGAACTCACCAGGAAACACATCTGCAAACTCTCGGACAACCGTCACCTCCTCAAGGCTAGGACCTTTTGCCTTGTATCCATAACGTGAGCTAAGAATGCCTTACAGTCTTGCCACAACAACTTCTCTGCCACCATCGCTGACACTAGACATGTTAGAAGAATCTTCCTATCTCCTTGGAAGATCCACTTTTCCCTATTGTCATCAAATACTGCCTACTTGGAACCACAGTCAAACACAACCTTATAATTCTCTAAGGTATCCATCCCAAGGATCACATCGAATCCATGCATATCAAGTGGCATAAGATCCACTTGTATATTGTGTCCTGAGAAAGATAGAACACAAGATGGACACTCCTCTCGAAGCATCGAGGAACCATCAAGAGGGGTTTCTAATAACATGCTATCTTTCTTACAAATAAAAGGTAAAGGACAGCTATCAAGCAGACTATCTGCGATAAAAGAGTGTGTAGCACCCGGGTCAACCAGAACAGATATAAAGCAAGAAGAAGACAAATCAGAATGTAATAACTCCATCTGACATGTCACCACTTGTGAGTTGACTATCGCCTCCGACTGACTCATAGCATAGAATTGAACCGTTGCTTGTTGTCCACATCCTCTGCTTCCTTGAGCAGACAATCCCGCTTGTGACGCTTGACCGCGTCCTCGCCCTCTTCTACCACTGGGCTGCTGTCTGTCTGACCCTTGTTGATTCTGTCTTGGTTGCTGTGTTACTTCAACGTCTCTTCTTGGACAATTTGACCTCAAATGCCCAGTCTGTCCATAGTGATAACATGACCTGCCTTCTGTCTATGGCCTAGATGGCCCTGTCACTGCCACAGAAGCTGTACTAAGCACCTTCGACGGTGAAGAAACATAACCTCTTCCCTTACTCAGAGGCCACTGAGATGGTGTACGAGAATTCTTCATTACGGAAGGTGCTGAAAACCTTGGCTTCTTGAAGCCACCAGATATTGGTCCCTGGAACTGAGCAGGCCTTTTCCTGGTCATGGACTCCCTTTTCTCCCTGACAGATCATTCAATCCTGTGGACGGACTCCACGAACGTGGAAAATCGTTCCCGATTTTCCAAAGCAACATCAGGTGTCGATAGCTCAACACTAAAACCTTTCTCAAACCGCCTGATCTGCTCATCATCTGTCACCACCATGTGAGGACAAAACCTCAACAAGTCTATGAACTTGGCTTCATACTCGGTGATGCTCATTGATCCTTAACATAGACGCTCAAACTGGTTGATCTTCTCATCCAGATACATCTTCGGAAAGTATCTGCTGACGAACTCTCACCGGAAGATCTCCCAACCGATCTCCTCACCATGTCACTTCTCCTCCTCGATGGCCCACCAGTGGCCAGCACTACCCTTCTGAAGGTAGACATCATGCTTGACTTTGTCTGCTTCGGGGATATCAAGGATCCAGAAGGCCTTCTCGAGACCTGTCAGCCATAGATCTGCATTTGTTGGATCAGCCATTCCAGCATAATCTGAAGCTCTGACTCAGCGAAGCCGCTCAAAGGTCTTCCCAATACTCGATGTTTCACCATGGGGAGCATGTGCTCTTGGCTCAGGCACTGGCACTCTTTCCACCATGTGATTCGTCGTAGCCATCAGTTCCCCCATAAGATGTTGATAGGCAAGACTTTCAAGAATGGCTGGGTCAAGTTGGGGGACCTCAGGCACCCGATCTCCACGTGCCTGCACTCCTGCTCCATCAACTGATGCAGCATCGCTGCTCTCGGCAGCATGTTCTTCATGGTTTCTAGACATCTTTAAACTTTATCTTCCGCTGAGGGCAGAAGGTTTTTGTAAGAAAATCTAGAAAACTCACAAGAACAGACAAAAACCTAGTCCTAGATCCCTGTAGACTCAGCGAACCTAGAGCTCTAATACCAAACTAACTATGACACCCCGCCATCACACCGACAACGAGATGACACACAAAAACGTGCGGAACCACATATTACTAAAAACACAAGTTAATTAAAACCAATTGCGGAAAGCATACATAATAGAACTTTTACATCCAGATCCTATAGAGAAACATATTATAAAAACATTACAAGCTTTGATGTATGTCCACAGCTAATCGGATCCAGCTGTACCATCAACACCAGAGTTCACCACCTATTTATACATACATAACAGGCCATGTAAGACCAGCAGTAGGTTATACCAAAATTACAATAGCTAGACATCGTGAAACGTCGTCAAACACCTATGAGGACCTCAGAGTACAGGGATGACTCTAGGACTCTACTAAAAAACCACTAAAACAGCAGCAGGTCCACCTCTTGCCTTCTACTTCTCTTCTTGCTGCTCGACCGCTACCTCATGACCACCACCACGTCTAGAGCGATCACCTAAAAAGGGTGTAAACTAGCGGGGTGAGACACACAGTCCCAGTGAGAAACATAACTCCCCGCCGAACTATAAAACCTCAAAAGGTTAAAGCAGATAACAACAGATAACTGATAAAGCATATAACAAGAGCATCATACTGAGCAAGGCTATTATTATCATCAATCTTACCAAGATATTCGGGAGGCATATTCTTTATGGAACATGATTGACAAGATAATATTTATAAGGACTTATCACAAAATATAAGGATCATACACATATCTGCAAGATATAAATAGATTATCTATATAAGCAAGGCCTCAATCAATGATCTGTATTTTTCTCTAAGCAAGATATACTATTCGACTGGATTACATTTTATTATGCCCTGAGGAAGTGAGCCTCCCCTGCTCAAATCCAACCATTGGTTGCAAAGCCCAATCCGGTGCCATACATGGTCTAAGGAGGTCCGGACTCCATGACCTCACCTTCTCGTGATCAGTACACGAATCATTAAGCAAGACCATAGTCTTATGCTTATATGGCCTCAACCTCTGGGTCAGCTCCGCAAGCTACCTGTCTCTCTAGATAACCTCATCATAGGTGCTAGTACATACATCCGAGCCATGAACGCATCATGATCATCATCACATATCCTGATCCATGGGTTAGTTCACCATGCTCCATATATCCTGAGTCTGCAACCACAGTTGCACTCAAATCCTCCTATTTTAGGCTAGGGGAAACCTCGCATATTCAACAATATGCGCTCCAGGTAATCCCGCAGGATAAACCTATTTCACCATCACTCTGATACTGAAAATGATGGATCTATGGCCAGGGCAAACTACATGATATGTTCATCTATAATTAATTAGTATATTTTAAGCCAATTGTTGAGGCAACCAAAGTAATAAACATAACCTCATAGAATTACATCATTTTTGCCATCATCATACTATCATGGGACCTCAATCCCTCATTATATCAACCACTACCTCTCAAGGCATCATAATCATGCATCAGCATTCTGGGAACACATCCCTTATCTCATCATCAGAGGATAACACTTCAACTAGGCACTCAGCCTTATATCAGGCCCTCAGACCTATCAAGTTGTTGTCTCATTACCACATGGTGCTATTCAAGCACATACATCTCATAGCTCTTACCTGGCTATGAATCCACATGAAATGTCTGCATGGTTAGTATACACATCCATAGAGATAACTGAAGCTATCATGTATTAACAGGATTATCATGCTACCAAGTATAAAGCAACATCCATGAGTAGATTACACATAAGCTGTAGACAACATAGTTTTATTATCAATCGTAAACATATATCATGCCCCATACTTGTGATCATATGCCTGTGTCACATTATCATGTGTAGCAACATCATATCCTTCCAAGATTCCTGGTTCACAACCTATCATCTTAACTCATTATCATATTTGCATGATTCAAGGTGATTACATCATATCACTTGTATTATCATTATTAATAGAGAACTATCAACTATATACATTCCGGATTATCAGAACCCTCACCAAATCTCCTACAACCCTCACTATAGGTATGGTGAGCAGTGCCAACCCTCACCAAATCTCCTTCAACCCTCACTATAGGTATGGTGAGCAGCGCCAACCCTCACCAAAGGGTGTATCGGCTAGGTTTCCAACCCCTAGAGCACTTGTGCCATCATATCGACCAACCACGCTTCAACCTATCGTGCAACCAGCTCACCAAGTGTCGGGCAACCAGATCTAAGGATGAATCATCCATCATCAGCAAGGGCTTTCGACCAAGGGCCTATCGTGCACAAGAACTAGGGTTAGGGTTAGAGTTCTATCGACCCACTCTCTCAACAAGAAACATGTCGACCAAGGTCATGGCGCCCAGGATGCCCTATCATTCAACCATCAAACCATATCATCCAAAGGACCCTCATGACGGCCAAGGTACTCTATCGTCCAAGGCATCCTATCATCCGAGAGCATGGTAACCACTAAGGCACTATATCGGCTAACTCACTTAGGGTATGACGAGCAAACACAAACCCCATGCTCGACACAAGGTTACCCATCTTACTCATATCACCCAAGGAAGGGGCCAAGGTGTCGCCCACCCATAACAAGTAACCCCACAAGGAGACCTATCGTCCAACTAGGTAAAACATCTCATATCGGCCAAGGACTATCACAAGGTGTGTCGTGCAGAGCACACATCAAGGTGTATTGTCCAAGCTCCCACTCCATAAAGGGTATCAGCCAAACTCAACTAGGCATATCGGTCAAAGGTATAACCCAAGACAAGGCTATCAGACAACACTACTGCAAGGTCATATCGTGCAAGGCACAATCTAACATGGTCATCTTCAACCTCATGCACAAGGGTACCAAATCCTAAATTATCAAGAAGATTAGCTCACCTCTCAACAACTAAGAGAGAGGGGTTTTGCACAACCTCAATCAGAAATTGGGTAACCATAAGGACCAACCTCAACATAGGTCATCACATATCCAAGAGCTCACCTCTCAAATCCATGGTGATAGGAGGGTGTTGCCCAAGCAACTAGAATGTAGACTCACCTCTCAACTAAAATGAGAGAGGGGTATTGCCTACATCACTAGAGCTCAAACTCACTTCTCCATACCAAGGAGAGAAAGGGGTGTTTCCACCAAAGAAAACCCCAAACTATGGTTCATCCAACTAGATCCAAAGGCATATAAACATCAACAACAACATGCTCACTATCTCCATAAGATCAACAACATGTACTAGAGCAAGAAACATAACATGCATGGCCGATTATCAACATATAAGAGTCATGCAACATAAAGAAGGTAGTATAGCTAGGGTTAGAAGTTATGTAACCTACCTTAAGCAAACTCCTCAAGCTCCAAAGCTCCAAGCTTCAAGCTCCTAGCTCCAAGCACACCACTTTCGGCCACCTCAAGAAAAGGAACAAGAACCATAACCACCATGGCCGAAGAGTAGGCAAGATGGAGAAGGAGATGCTAAGGAGAGAGGGAAGATGCTTACCAAAGAACAAGACCCATCTAGGGTTCGGCCACCAAGCTTGAGGAAGAAGAAGAGATCTCCACTAAGGGGAAAGGATCATCCACCAAGCTCTCCAAGGAAGGTGTGTCGTGCACACAAGGAGGGAAGAGAAACAAAAGAGCTAAAGGGTTCCCAAGGAAGAGAAAGGCAAGTCATATATAGATGAGGATCAAGGTTAAACTCAGGCAAGGTGTCACCTTACAAAGGGACACTTGCCCACACGTTTTGCCACCTTGCAAAACACATGCACATGCCATGCCACCACTCATCCAAGGATAGCCACTTATCCAAGCTAGGGTGACACAACCAAAGTAAGAAGGTCAACAAAGTCAAAGGTTGATACACCACTATCACCTTGGCCGACACACCCATGGGCGATACCCCATGGCCGACACACACCAAGGCTGACACAAGCTATTCTGCCTGATACATGGCTCAACCAAGCAAGGCAACTCAAGGCACGGACCCAAACCTTCCTCTCATCCCTAGAGGAAGAAAAGAGAGAGAAAGACATCTCTCAAGGTGGCAAACTTGCTCTTCAATCCTAACTTAGGTTATTTTGCAAGTAGCACCTCCAACTCTCAACCAAACACAAGCAAACCCTAATCACCACTAAAGGTGATTAGCAAGAAACTAAGCACAAGGCTTAGGCAAAACAAACAGGGTAAGCCCAAAATGAAGTTCAGGGTCCTTATAGGTTTTTTCATCACCAACCTCAAGATCGCCATCATCAAATCCTATAAGATCAAGAGAGTTGGCTCACCTCTCAACAACTAAGAGAGAGGGGTTTTGCACAACCTCCATCACATATCAGGCAACATTGTGGATCATCCCCACATCAGTCAAGATCCCAACCTCCACTAGGTCAACGTCCAACCAAGGCTCACCTCTCAAATCCATGGTGAGAGAAGGGTATTGCCCAAGAAACTAGAGTATAGACTCACCTCTCAACAACCAAGTGAGAGGGGTTTTGCCTACACCACTAGAACTCGAACTCACTTCTCTAAACCAAATGGAAGAGAAATGGGTTTTTCCCAAGAAACCCTAAATTCTTGGTTCGTCTACCAAGGTCAAGAAAACATCAACAACATATCCATCATATATTCAAAAAGATTATAGGTACAAACTAGGGTAAGAAACATATCTAACAAGATGCATGGCTGATCAAGATGAAACATAAACATGCAACAAGAAAAGGAAGTAGTATAGCTAGGGTTAGGAGTTATGTAACCTGCCTTATGCAAGCTCCAATCTCCTAGAACCAAGCTTCCAAGCTCCAATCACCACCACAAGAAGAGAAGAAAGACACACTCTAGGGTTCAGCCACCACTAGAGGAAGAAGAAGACTCCACCAAGGAGATCGGCCACCAAGCTAGCTCTACCAAGGGGAGGTATTGTCCACCAAGGAAGAAGGGAAGCAACTAAGGAACTAAAGGAATCCCAAGTAAGAGAAAGGATAGACATATATAGAAGAGGGTGAAGAGGAAACTAAGGCAAGGTGTCGTCCAACCTAGGGACACTTGTCCATGGGGGAAAAGCCACCTACTAGCTCGCCACCACCACATTTCCAAAGCTTTTTCCACATGTAAGCAACAAGCACCAAGTGTCCATAGGGGGGTGACACAAACGATGCTAGGTCAAAGAAGGTCACTTGTCCGATACACCTCATGGGCGACACACCCTTGCCCAACACAACCACCTGGACAATATGCTAAGGTCATCAGACTCAAGCTTGTTCGATACACCTAGGGCTTGTTCGATACACCTAGGGCTTGCCTGATACAAGACCCAACAAAGCAAGTCAAAGCCCAAACAAGGCTCAACAAGGCAAAACAAAAAGGGAGGATCAAGTCTCCACATAATCCATAGTCAAAGGCAAGAAGACCAAAAATAGATACATATGTCGTTGTTAATATGAGGTTTTTCTCTCGCCCTATTCTTTTATAGTCTTTGCAATACCACAACAATAAGCTAATAGACACTATTGCTACATGTAGAAGGCAAGAAATTTTAAGCCAAAGTGTTATCTTAGAATAAGCCAAAAGATTTAAAGGTAGTGACTATGGTGAACCTGGATGACAGTTGTTGAGTTCTTGTTTGAGTAGCTACCAGATAGTGTTGTGAACAAAATCATATCATTGCTACCATTTTTAGGCAATAGGGAGGCTGATATGTGGGCGTAGTTACCTACATACAATAGGAATTTCTACAACAAGTTGGATTCCTACCTACTCCAGATGGAGGAATGAATCGGTAGGAACCTTGGTAGAGTCTAATTCAACAATCTAAACTCCCCTATAGAATAAATTCTCTTATAGATCTCTAAGAAAAACAATTTAGCATGGTAAATTCTTAGATGATGGAAACATCCAAATCCATTACTTGAATGGGTGCAATACATTAATGATATTAGGTATATAAGAAATTTAGAAGATAACAAAATCTAGTAAGGCACGAGCTTGACTAGTGCATATCCTTCTAACCTCCAAACTCTATAGCTATCACATGTACCAAAAAAAATCTAGCTCAACCATGACAATAGTGAGATTCAAAGAGATCATACCCCAAATAGAGCCATAATAAGATCAAAAAATAGTGATCATAGGTCCAGTTGTCAATTGTAGTGGAAAACATAGCATAAGAAAGTCAGACAACCACTCAATGAATAGTTGTCATATTATATGTGATCATGAAAGTCCATTTGTAAATCCACAAAGAGAAGAGAAATATGAACATAATGAGATTTTAGATTCCATGTCCAAAATTAAACTTGTATCACATTTCATAGTAAATTAGCTTCATACAATCACCAGTCAAGATATATGATCCCATGAGTAGGACGAGTCACCAACATCTCAATTGAATTGCTAATGAAAAATGAATCATTTATACATTGGAAAACAAAGACATCATCTACATGTAGAGTCTTATTGTGCCTAAAGAAATAAATTTTTGTCTAGGATGAATGCAATGTACCTTTTGAGGGTAATATAATGTTTTAGGAAAAATTGATAGTCAACATCATATTTACTAACAACAATTCAAGAATAGTGGCATATAAATGAATATCCCTCTCATCAAGTATAGGCTCTAAAATGGCAGCTAGTTCTCCAACCTTGTGTGAGAAAAAAAGTGTTACTCATCTAATGAAAATGTTTCCACTTATTTGTTTTATGTTTCCCTCATTCACCCACTATAAACTTATTTTGTCACCCATTCATTCAAGTCAGATGCAAACCTTGTCAATAAACACGTATTAGTAGTAATTATGCTTTTACATCTGTAACGATGCCTAGGTTCTCAAAGAGCACTTCATATCCTAGATCAGAAAACAAGCCAATGGATCCAAATCTCCATTACAGACTTTCAAGCAATCTAATAGAGAATGGAATACAAGATCCCTTCATTCATTCCTCTTAAAGTAGGTGGTACCCAATGATTATGAGTCACATCTTGGTTTGGGAGGGGGTACATCGGGAAGGAATTTTCATTGACAAAAAATATTCAAGGCAGACATAATAGAGATTCTCCGGTCATTATAGAGAGGCACCAATCATGATACATAGAAGAGATCTATGAACAAATCAGACCAAGTGAGGAGGCTCTTAAGTACTAAGGGGACAATGCAAAAACTATCAGCACTTCAACTAGGATGCAAAGAAGTTGTAATCATAGATTCAAGTTGAAAAACTAGACTTTTTGCTAAAGGAATTGATGTCCACCTTCCATGCACTTCACAACTACAATCATTGAGAGGGTATGTGGGAAGGAATGAAGATGATGGACCATATGTTTTCTTATAATGGTAAAAATGTGGTGGGTTGGATGTCTATGAATATAAAAAATAATGATAGCCACATTACTCAGACTGCGATTGGATGTTGGTATGTGTGGAATTATAGGAATAGAAAATGTCTTAGTACCATTAGAACACCAAATCAGGTGCTTTGGGAGAAATCTTAGATGGTGATGAAGTATAGTCTTCTATTAACACGTCGATGAACGTACCACACTATCCTAACACTTTAGTTCCTAAATTTTAGTGCACTTGTTGGCCTAGAGCAACTCAAAGACATGGATGATGGATCATATGTTGGTAGTGTTGCTATGAGACACTACACTTCTTACAAGTGATCCTTATTATGATTTTCTAGTTAAATATATCAGATCCTTGTTGAAGTGATAAAATGATGATAATGCTTATGTATAACAATTGGTTAGTAGGACCGGTTGATTAATTAGTTGCAAAAGTAAACCATGCATATATACTTACTGGAAAAATAGCTACTTAGCTAGTTTCTAGTCTTTTCTTTTCTCACTTCTATGTTAAATCTATTCCACCTCATACATGGACCCAATGTCCACAACCAAGTTATTTGATTTTAAATTTTTGTTTGGAATTGGTGATGTATATCAGTACTTTAGAAGTCATTATATACACATGTATGTAGAAATTAAAGTTCAAATAATACACAACTTATCTCATAGCTTTTGTACCAAATGATTCTTAAAGATGGGACACATGGTGATTAGTTGTATTAAATAAGTCCTTAACATGGTAAACGACCTCACGATCAGTAGCATTATAGCCATAACTGATATGAACAAAGTCACAATAAGAAACATGATGGGCCTAAGAGAATATAGGACACTATATTTATTCTACACTATTAGGATGTAATAATCATCGCACTCGTCCATGCACTCATGCACACCATCTATGGAAGATGAATTTTATAGATGGCAACTAAGTTGAAGACATAAAACCCAGTGCACTAGTCATGTAGTGGAAGTCTACAATCTCATCTTTATTGATCCATAGTTCATAATAGAATGTGAGCGTCCACATCAATTATATGCTTTTATTTGTTCTTCTTGTCTTTCATGTAGTGCCCAATGAATAGTTCTCTACCAATAACTAACATGTTTTCACTAAGAATAATGATAGAAATGAATACCCACAGGGGCACATGACTATGGTCTTTTCCAAGGCTAGATTTTGAAGTGTACAGTCTAGAAATTGAATATATTCATTATGATACATATGCATAGGCAAATTAAATCCAAATAGAATCATGAAACTATATAATTTTCTTTATAGAGTCTAATTTCCTTATACCAAATAGAAATGAGATGAAATGGACTTCAATCATTGTTACGACCCCACCTTCCGGTAACCCCCAATCAAGGGAGACTGAGAGGTCAAAGCCACACACATAATTTCCAGATCAAAGGTTCGGCAATTAACCAAGAACAATTATTAAATTTTAACAGACTAAACTAGAAAGTTGTAAGAAAATAATCTTTTGCATACCTTTTTGAAAACGTGGATATCTAAACTTCTATCCACATATGAATTCCACTCTAACTAATCCTCCTTGTATTTTAATTCACGTATCTCACAATATGACGATTTACTATTTGTCCTTTTGGCTTTGTACCTAAAACGCCGACAAACAAAACGTCAATTAGCATAAAGCTGGTATGTAGGGGAAACAATAATCGTGCAATTATTCATAACAATGTACTGCAGCCAATTACCATTTAAAAAACAATTTTACATTTTAAATATAACTATGCGATCCATGCATTCCCTATCCTCTGCGCTGTCCCTACAGTGGACCTGGATGCTACTTTCCTTATAGTAGATCCCCATTAAACCCCTCATGGTCCCACCTATAGGTGAACCAGTTTCTAGGGTTGAGTCACATGGCACTACCTATAAGTAGCCCACTCCTTAACTCATGGCATGCAAAAGGGTCTCATGGCACTACACTTGGTAGCCCAGTTTCTAACCCACGATAACCTAGACCTTACTCTAGGTTACCTCTTTTTAGCCTTTACAAGCCACAAAGGTGGATTCAGATCTAAGCCAGTTATATATATGTTCATAGTGATAATCGTAGTCACTTTATAGTTGCATGAAATAAAAGGCATCCAACAGTTAATTTCAAGCAACCGATAAAACATTCGGAAATCGCCGTGAAACTAAAGCGATTATTCATAAGTGTAACCACATACCTTTGATTGCAGATTTCAAGACAAAATCACATATGCAGGGAAACCCAATCAAGCAAGCAATGATGAATAGAAATCTTGAAATCAAAGTACCAATTTCCTTTTTATTAATATTTATCCAATTTCATCACATTACTTAGGATTTCAATTCCAATTTTAGGGTTTCCTTGGGAATTAGGGTTTCTACCTCCTCTTTCAATATTATGATCCTTAATTTATCAAACCTACACAAAACCCTTAATTTCTCATTTTATCACCCTTAACAAATTTAGGATCTTTATTAAGCATATGATTTCCTTAATCTAATTAAATATGATTTTTCTCTCCTTTTATCCCAAATTAGGGTTTCCATATAGATTATCCTTCCATTTATGGACATAAACCCTAAATTAACCAATTTTTGTATTAAAAATGGATGGAAACTCCATCATAAGCATCAATAGGTTATTACCTTTCTAATTAACCCATTTAATTACAAAGATGCATCCTTTATATACAATTAGGGTTTCTTATTACTTTTTAATACACTTTTCTACCAAATTAAAGTACTTTTGCAAAACGAGGAAGAACTAGATTCTCAAAGTATTTTTATCATGTTCCTTGTATTTTTCTATGCAACTTTCATACATAAAGTTTCCTCATTGGATATTCCTAGCGTTCTCTATTAATTTTTCAAGGAAAAGCAATATTCTGGATTATTTGATTAGAGAGGGAATTTTACCGAAATTTGATGGTCGCTCGATCTATGGACCGGTGGTCCACTTCTCGAATCTGATGGTTCTAGTTGCACGCACCTAACAAATGTTGCTCCCACGCAGGAGTGTCAGATCCAACTCGAGACCACTATGGACCAAGATCGGATGGTGGTGGCCTCGTCGTCTACCTCCATCTGAGCAAAGTCCCGCAGTCAACTCACCAGTTGACCTTGAACTCTAGGCCACTCGCGGGACAACTGAGAAGCCACAAAGCTTTTCTGGTGATGTCTGAACTTGCTGCCTCGGTCAATTCCGTGATTCTTCCCGACCTTCACCACCAACACGTCGCAAGAGTGTTGCCGCCGTCTTGTAGGTCGCAGAGGGGGTGGGTCAGGTTAGATTCAACAATTGGAAGCGATGCCTCACTCTTCGTCGCGTTCCACAGTGATGGGGATAGTTTTTTAGGATGCTGGTGCCCTTGTGTGCCCTCCCTTATATAGGTCTAGGCCTAGGAGTCCTGTGGTTGGGGGTTTCTTCCCTCGTCGACGGTTGCCCATAAATCTTGGGTCTAGATTCTTCGTACAGATCTCCCGATCCTAATGGGACTGTTATCTCATCGATTCATTGCCTCAACACCGAGAAAGAAGAAGAGGAAAATTCCCTTGAACCAGCTAGAGTCCTCATCCTACTGGTACCTAGACGATGAGCGGTGCGCGTTGGATCAAGATCCAACGACCCTCATCGCGCCAGTTCTAACAAAAGGAAAATTAGTTTCCTAATTTTTGAAATAAAGTCCAAAAACAAGGATAACTTGAAAATTTGATAACTCCCAATCCTTAACTCCTTTTTGGTTCAAAGTTTAAGGGAAACTCGTTCATACTTTTATCTCTCATCATGCAATTATTGAAGTCATTATCTAAAGAAAACGAGCCCTTTTCTTTAGTTTCAAGTTATCACTTATTTATTCATATTTTCCTCATATTTTCTATTACTTTTGCTATTAAAATTATTATTCTGATTTCCTTGAACCTCAAGGAACCTTAATGGCTCGAAATCCCATCTTGGGGATATACCTTAGCCTCTTTCCTTATATTTCATCCCTTTTTCTCATTTTCTTATATTTTCTTTATTAAACTATCTCTTTTTGAGGATTTCTCTTTATTTCTCTTTTATTTTCCTCATTGGCATTCCTTTTAACATTAGGAATCCTTGGGATACGAAATTCCACCAAGGATAACTCAATTATACCTCTTTTCCCGTATTTTCCACATTTCATCATTATTTTCAATTTCTTTCTTAATAAAGTAATATTTAATTTATATTTTCTTTTCTTATTGCATTCTCTATGCAACTTTGGACTCCTTCGAACCCAATGAACCCAAGAGGCACGAAATACATCTTTGGATTACATCTCTTTTCCTTCTGGAGGTTTCTATCTCATTCTTTTCTCAGAACTCAATTATTCATTTACTAATTGAATCTTCTTGTTATTTGGGCCCAATAGCCAATAAAGCCCACAACACAATCATCAAGGCTATTGTAAACGAAATCCATTTATTACAAACAAATTATATCATTATTTTTTCAAATACCTTCAATATGAGAAATTTTATTTCTCACCAAATGAACCCAAAAATCGGGGTTGTAACATCCTTCCCCTCTTATAGGAATTTTGTACTCAAAATTCTATCAAGCAAATAAACAATTCAGGATAAGACTTTTCCATGTCCATCATTGGCCCCTATGTAGCTTTACCTTACCCATGGTGCTTCCTAAAGGTCCTTTATCATAACATATTCATTTCTCTGAGATCTTTCACTCTGGCGTCTATAAACTGCACAGGTGACTCAAGTCATTTCAGCCTCCCTTGGGCTCACTAGGTTCATTGCTCAACACATGGTCTGGGTACCTCGCATGGTGCTCTAAATTGGACACTTGAAACTTATCACACATTACTTTATCCTGAGGGGTAAGATCAAACTTAACCGTCTCCACCAAACCATGTCAAAAGAACCCATGCATCGGGGACTTAGCTCTCTTAGCTGTAACTTAGAGGGGTCGGATTTTCATGTCACATATTCTCCCACAGTGAACTGCATGTCAGTCTACTTTGCATCCGCTCATGACTCCTATCGTCTCTAGGCTCCTTTCAGCCATTGCATGATCAAAGCAACTTCATCTACACACACTGTGGCCCTTTTCTAACCATCACATGGTTCTTTCACCAACATCACTTTACTGAAGTGGTGACCGACACAACCTCCCTTACAGAGCTTCGTTAAATCCCGATACTGGCTATGGTGGTTATCATCACATCTTTCATAGGACAAGAACTGTCTCTAGCTATCACCCTGAACAAGCACATATGCTCTCATCAGACCCTTTAGTCTAGATCATACTAACCATTAGTTAGGGGTGATAAACTGTACTATCACTGAGTTCTTCATGTATCTGCTTCCACCTTATGGAAGTGAACCTTTAAGTCATACTCATGAACTTTTGAACTCGCATCATGGTGTAGTTGAACCATCTCTCCCATATGTAGTTCAACCCGATCTGTCCCTTGACATTACTCTTTCTTTCTCAATATCATCTAGGTAAGGTGATCTACCATAACCCACATCACATCTTGACCTTCCTTGGTCTAGGGGAGACTTATCACAACATCCATAGTGATGAACTCCCACTCCCTCTCGGGAACTCTTTATCCTCTATATCAATGCACTGGGTTACCGGTGCTCATTCCTCACCTTCTATCATGCATGGAAACATACCACATGCAGATTCATCTTAAGCATCCAAAGTACTACTGTCATTTACTATCTTTGAAGTATCACGGTGTATGGTGACCTTCAATCATGATTTCGTGTATTGTCATGATTCCTCAAGATCGATTCCTCAGAAACCCTAAACCACTCTAGTCGGGATTTCATCACCTTCCTTTCTAAAGAAGTGCATTTGAGGTTCTACAACCATCCATTCATTACATCAAGGCCTAGGCTGGCTAACCAAATCACCATTAACTTGTTCAATAGGTCTCGTTACATCTGAGTATTAGCCAACCATATCTCCTTTCCAAACTTAGGGTTAGCCTAACAACCTCTTCTAGCCCAACTAGGCAGCTATATCTCAACCAGAACATCCATTACCACTTCACATCCTTAGATAATGTTGATGTCATACACCTCCATGTATTCCACTTATTATCTCATCCCAACTCTAAATATATCTTCATTGAGAACACTTTGAGCTCATCTTCTTGGTGATCAAACTCAACCTTGTATGACTCATATCTCATGATAAAAACATCCTCATAAGGTGACTACATCATTCCTCTTTTGCAAACCATTCACGTATCATTCACTTTACCAGGGTATCTTATCCTCTCTACCCTCATACCTCGTAGCAACGTTCCAACTCACATCATCTTTTATCCTTGGTGTATGGCATGCGTATTGTCCTATCTCTCACCCCCATAACAAGATGAAATAAGCATTTGGATGCAGTCCAAATACAGAGTTCTTCTTGTTCCAAGAGTAGAGATGGTACATCCCACCTTACCAGTACACCTTTAAATCCAAGTTGAAACGTGCCGTCTATGCCTCTATATTACAATCATCTTTCTATCAAAGTTACCTCCATGGAAAAAAAATTGGTTTTGAACCTACTTGAGTCACCACACAATCCTTGGTCATCTCCTCTAGGCCTATAGGGTGCCGACATTTTTACGGTCTTCCCTCTTCCCTTATGCATCCAGAGAGTGCCCTACTCATTTACCCTTTGGGTCCCATGAGTTCATGAAGGTGATCAATCTCCTAACCCATGGCCCTCAGATAATGATAGTTGTTACCTCCCGACCCAATGGTCATGTGCAATTAGGGAATTAGGCAACTCCTACTTCCATCGGTCTTATTCCCGCCTGAGCCTAGGATAGACTTAGGATTCTATTATAGTACATGTTCAACTTAAAACCTTACCCAAGCCTTCATCATCTCTCTCTCTGCATTCATGGGCTGACTTTCATCCTTTCATAGGGATAATGGCAACCTGCCTACCTTGGTCAAGCCCCATACCGGTTACCTCCATGGTAACACATCCACATGCACATAGAGATGGTTATCGATGGGTTTACAGGCTCATTCTCATACCATGTACTTTTCACTTAGCTTCTCAAGATCCTATGAGACCTCTTTAGGTTTCCTCAAAACCCACAAAATTGGTATACACCCTACAAAAAGGTCCTTCTCCCAGGATGGGAGGAAACTACACCTCTTAACAACCAAGGTCACAAACACCCTTATGCCTCGGGTTTGCATCCACATGAGCATGCTTAACCCTAGAAAGCTACTAAGGAACAAGTTGACCACCCACTAAACCATGATGGGTCATACTTGTTCTCATCCTTAACACTAGATCAAGATCATACCTTCCCATGTCATCAACTTAGCTGGGAGGGGTCCGCCAAACATACCCTAAACATAAGGGGTTTTACTTTCCTCTCAACAAAGGAAGTACCATGCTCGCATCTATAGAAACTCAAATCTCATCATGAGCATCAGGTACACCACTTCCCCTCTTAGGCCTAGGAACCCTAGGTTCACTTTTTGATGACCAACTACATGCTCAATCTATTAACCATGAATCAGGCATGTATAAGGCATGACACGCGCTTCCTGTCATCCTTCTACTCGAGCAACACTTCAGTGTCGAGTCCTCCTTAAGGACAACCAACAAGGCATAAGGCCCCACAACATGTCACTAAACCTCTCCAGGGTATACAGAACTTCTTTTTTTTTGGTGAAACTAGAGAAAATTAATTCATCCCGCTCTCTAGCGCAGACCAAATAAGGTTTAAGTTGACATTGATGTCTACATCAAGCCAGTGAGGCTTATTAGAAGCGAAATGGTAGGGAACAAAATTGTTAATAGAGTGTTTTGCAATGCCATCAACCACACTATTCAGACTCCTAGGTACATATAGCACTAGAAGCTGATTGAAAGTGGACTTGAGGTGTTGAAATTGTCTCCAGTGGGGAAGGAGCAGTGCTAAGGTCGAAGAATATTTATTTAGCAGGGTGACCGCCTGCTTGGAATCCGAGAGGAGGAGAGCATTATTGATTTTCCTATCCTTGCACAATTTGCCTGCAGTAAGTAGAGCTTGTGTCTCTGCCTCCAATACCGAGACCGAGTGAAATGGGATACCCACTCCATGGAAACACTGTCCGGAGCTGTCCACTACATGAAGACCGATGGTTGCTCTCCGGGAGGCAGAAAAAAGGTGGCGTCTGCAAAGATGATCGCTTCGTGGTAGCTGACCATCACATGGTCCGGTTGGATTCTCAGCTTGCTTCGAGTTCCTGGAGGTGGGATCCTACAGATCGATGTTGTCCTTTCTTTGATGAATGCAATGCTTGACTGCGCATTGGGACGGAGGTTGTTATGTACTTTGTCATTACGAGCGCGCCATATATGCCAGCACACGACTATCAGATGAACAAAGTGTCCAGTGTTATTAGTTGGCTTGATGATGGTTTTAATCCAAGCATCTTCGTCGAGATCATTGAAGTGATCCGGGATTGGAAGGCCAGCCCAAATTCCCCGGACGTGCGTGCAGTCCCTGAGGTAGTGTAGGAGGGTCTCTGGGCTGTTGTTGCATAAAGGACATGTGCTGTTATTGATCAAATGTTTGCGTAGCTTCTCCATGTTGGTGAGGAGAGCTCAGTGCTGGAGAAGCTAGAGAAAGATACAGATACATTCTGGTAGTCTCATCTTCCAAATACTGGTCCACTCACCCTAGACTTCTATGGACTTACCAATCCGGGTGATCACATAAGTGGATTTGACAGAGAAGTTACCATCATCCTCTTGAGGCATTGCCCATGTATCCGGTGTGGTAGAGGCAATAGGATTGGCACGCCAAGGTAGCGGCCCAGATCGTCTGTGTGTTCAAATCCAAGACGTCTACAGAAGGCCCTCTTCTCTGTTCTTGTGGTATTGGCTGAAAAGAAAAATCTGGATTTGTTGTTGGAGACGACCTGGCCGGAGACAGCAGTGAATTCATGCAGAACCTTCAGGATATTATCTGCTTGCTTAACATCCGCTTCTGCCATGAGAAGGATGTCATCCGCAAACATGATGTGGGAGAGCAGTATCCCTTTGCGTGAAAGAACAATGGGTTTCCATTTGGCTTCTTGCACATCTTGGTTAATGGCCTGCGAGAGGCGTTCCATACAGAGGATGGATAGATATGGGCTTAGCAGGTCTCCTTGGTGTACACCTTGGGTAGACTTGAAGGCTTCAAGAGGTATACCTTCCCAAAGGATAGAAGTGTTTCCAGTGGATATAATGTTCGAAATCAGCTTAACAGTGATGTCAGGGAGTTCCAACTTGGTTAAAGTGTCTTGGATAAATGACCAACGCATTCTATCGAATGCTTTCACCAAGTCAAGCTTGATGCACACCCATTTTTTCTGCCCAGTTTTGTTCTTCATTGAGTCAATGACCTCTTGGACTAAAAGAATGTTATCACTGATTTTCCTACCCGGAATAAAGCTTGTTTGGGTTGCCGAGATCCATCTGTTGAGGTGAGGCTTGAGGCGTTCAACGATGATCTTGGAGATTAACTTGAAGCGGTTGTTGTTGAGTGAGATCGGGCGCAAATCGGAGCAACGCTGGGGTTGCCTTGTCTTCGGGATGAGGACCATAAATGAGTTTTCCGGTCCCTCATCAATATGTCTGGTGTTGAAGGCGTGATGTATTGTTCTAATGACAGAGGCACCGATTTTACTCAAGTGAGATTGTAGAAATTCCATATAAACACCGTCCGGGCCTGGCGCCTTTGAAGGTGGCATAAGGTGTATCGTATCAAGGATCTCCTTCGGGCTCGACATTCGGGCAATGAAGTTTAGACCCTGAGGTGAGATGTGGTAGAACTGGCCCACGTAGTCAGCAAGACATCCTGGAGGAGCTATCAATGTTGCATCTGTGGTCATAAGCTCGATGAAGAATTCCCAAATGAGATGTTTGAGGGCGGCTGTATCTTCCACCCAGTCTCCATGGCCATTGCGTAGTCTGTGAATTTTTGTGAAGTGTCACTGGGCTTTGATATATGATCGAAAGAATTTGGTGTTGGCATCCCCATATTGTAGAAATTAGACATGGGATTTCTGATGCTAGTCATGTTCCTCGTGGAGGAGCAGCTGACTATATTGTTCTTGTAGTGAAACGGAAAGCAGAGGGTATACAAAACTTCTTCTTCCTTTCTCAGAAGGTAAACACTTATACCATAGGCACATAGGTTCCAGAAGCCTCATCCTCTCTCTAGGGTTTGGTTCCTCTAAAGGCAACCAAGATATACATCAGCCTCCAGGGATCATGCATGAGGCAACCACTCTCATCCACTTAGGTCGTATCATCCTGGACTCCCCACTGTTCCTCATATCTCGGGGTTTAGACTTCCAACCTTTTTGCTTGGTTCCTATTTTCTCTCTCTAGATCCAACCCTACAAACACCCTTACTATGAGGGGTTCTCTCTCCAAGAGGGATCAAGCTCACAAGAATACCCCTACATGGTGAAGCTTATAACGTTTTCTCAAGGTCATCCATAGCTCTCATAAGCTATCCATCAAACTCTCTCGGCCAGGGTTTCAACCTATTCCTCGCACTATTGACACATTATGGGCGCCTATTATGCCCATATAAGCTCATGGGGTTTCCATAGGTTCTTCTCTAACCTCATCCATGAAGGAGCTATCCTTCGCTCAAACATGCACGACCCTTTCTAGGGTTGGGTTGCCAAAGGTGCTAGGTCATCCAACCTCTCATGGCTCATATGGAAATCCAAAGGCATGTCGATCCAAACACCCAGTCAACCATGACATCTAACTCATCATGTCATCTCTCTCTCTAACCTTCACTTAGGGTTAGGGTTAACATCATCCTTAGAAGATGTGCCATGTCTCTACTTTTAATGGAGGTCTCTACCTCCAGGACTAACTTTCTTTACTTATCCTCCTGACAAGAAGGTCTAGCCTCAGGTCTCTTCTGACGGCATGACAACTTATGTCAGATGACCTAAGCATGTATCTATTCTTTAGTTTGCGCTTACTCTATTAAGCTTATGCCCATGACATATTATTTACATGCTTTTTATTAATTTGGGGGAGGATTCCTTAAACTTTATCAACCTTACCCATACCTCAAAAGGGTGAGGAGAAGAGAGAAAACCCTAATCCTTATGGTCCTTAACAGAACTTGAGTTGAGAAGGGATGAACAAGATGAGAGAGTCCTAAAGGTATCTTATTTTGAATCATACCCTAAGACTTTGGCCAGGCAGTCACACGGATCCGGGAGTCCTCGTATTCTAACTAGCGGTGCAGAGGAAAATATTTCCAGCCCCCGGTCGTGATCATTTTCTAGACACCTCCATCTTTCGGATAATCCTCTAATAACTCCCTTGGGTTCTATGGAGTTTGTAAAATTTAATAATTATTAATGGTTAAGTGAGGAACCTATGCTCTGATACCAAATGTTACGACCCCACCTTCCGGTAACCCCCAATCAAGGAGGTCGAAGCCGCACACATAATTTTCGGATCAAAGGTTCGACAATTAACCAAGAACAATTATTAAATTTTAATAGACTAAACTGGAAAGTTGTAAGAAAATAAACTTTTGCATACCTTTTTGAAAACTTGGATATCTAAACTTCTATCCACATATGAATTCCACTCTAACTAATCCTCATTGTATTTTAATTCATGTATCTCACAATAAGACGATTTACTGTTTGTCCTTTTGTCTTTGTACCTAAAATGCAGACAAACAAAACGTCAGTCAGCATAAAGCTGGTATGTGGGGAAACAATAATCATGAAATTATTCATAACAATGTATTGCAGCCAATTACCATTTAACAAACAATTTTACGTTTTAAATATAACTATGCGATCCATGCATTCCCTATCCTCGGCGCTGTCCCTGCGGTGGACCTGGATGCTACTTTCCTTATAGTAGATCCCCATTAAACCCCTCATGGTCCCACCTATAGGTGAACCAGTTTCTAGGGTTGAGTCACATGGCACTACCTATAAGTAGTCCACTCCTTAACTCATGGCATGCTAAAGGGTCTCATGGCACTACACTTAGTAGCCCAGTTTGTAACCCACGATAACCTAGACCTTACTATAGGTTACCTCTTTTTACCCTTTACAAGCCACAGAGATGGATTCGGATCTAAGCCAGTTATATATATGTTCATAGTGATAATCATAGTCACTTTATAGTTGCATGAAATAAAAGGCATCCAACAGTTAATTTCAAGCAACCGATAAAACATTCGGAAATCGTCGTGAAACTAAAGTGATTATTCATAAGAGTAACCACATACCTTTGATTGCATATTTCAAGATATAATCACATATGTAGGGAAACCAAATCAAGCAAGCAATGATGAATAGAAATCCTAAAATAAAAGTACCAATTTCCTTTTATTAATATTTATCCAGTTTCATCACATTACTTAGGATTTCAATTCCAATTTTAGGGTTTCCTTGGGAATTAGGGTTTTTACCTCCTCTTTCAATATTATGATCCTTAATTTATCAAAACTATATAAAATCCTTAATTTATCATTTTAGCACCCTTAACAAGTTTAGGATCTTTATTAAGCATCTGATTTCCTTAATCTAATTAAATATGATTTTTCTCTCCTTTTATCCCAAATTAGGGTTTCCATATAGATTATCCTTCCATCTATGGACATAAACCCTAAATTAACCAATTTTTGTATTAAAAACGGATGGAAACTCCATCATAAGCATCAACAGGTTATTACCTTTCTAATTAACCCATTTACTTACAAAGATGCATCCTTTATATACAATTAGGGTTTCTTATTATTTTTTAATACACTTTCCTACCAAATTAAAGTACTTTTGCAAAACGAGGTATATCTACTTCTCAAAGTATTTTTATCATGTTCCTAGTATTTTTCTATGCAACTTTCATATATAAAGTTTCCTCATTGGATATTCCTAGCATTCTCTATTAATTTTGCAAGGAAAAGCAATATTCTGGATTATTTGATTAGAGAGGGAATTTTACCGAAATTTGATGGCCGCTCGATCTGTGGACCGGTGGTCTGCTTCTCGAATCTGATTGTTCTATTTGAGCACGCCTTACAAATGCTACTCCCACACAGGAGCGTCGGATCCAACTCGAGACCACTGTGGACCAAGATCGGATGGTGGTGGCCTCGTCGTCTACCTCCATCTGAGCAAAGTCCCGCAGTCAACTCACCAGTTGACCTTGAACTCTAGGCCACCCTCGGGACAACTGAGAAGCCACGAAGCTTCTCTGGAAATGTCCAAACTTTCTGCCTCGGTCAATTGCATGATTCCACCCGACCTTCACCACCAACGCGTCGCAGGAGTGTCGCCGTCGTCTTGCAGGTCGCAGAGGGGGTGGGTCAGGTTAGATTCAACAATTGGAAGTGCTGCCCCACTCTTCGTCGCTCTCCATAGTGATGGGGATAGTTTCTAAGGAAGTTGGTACCCTTGCGTGCCCTCCCTTATATAGGGCTAGGTCCTAGGAGTCCCGCAGTTGGGGGTCTCTTTCCTCGTCGACGGTTGCCCATATATCTTGGGTCTAGATTCTTCGTACAGATCTCCCGATCCTAATGGGACTGTTATCTCATCGATTCATTGCCTCAACACCGAGAAAGAAGAAGATGAAAATTCCCTTGAACCAGCCAGAGTCCTCGTCCTACTGGGACCTAGACGATGAGAGGCGCGCATTGGATCAAGATCCAACGGCCCTCATCACGCCCGTTCTAACAAAAGGAAAATCAGTTTCCTAATTTTCAAAATAAAGTCCAAAAACAAGGATAATTTGAAAATTTGATAACTCCCAATCCTTAACTCCTTTTTTGTTCAAATTTTAAGGGAAACTCGTTCATACTTTTATCTCTCATCATGAAATTATTGAAGTCTTTATCTAAAGAAAGTGATCCCTTTTCTTTAGTTTCAAGTTATCACTTATTTATTCATATTTTCCTCATATTTCTCATTAATTTTGCTATTAAAATTATTATTATGAGTTCCTTGAACCTCAAGGAACCTTAATGGATCGAAATCCCATCTTGGGGATATACCTTAGCCTCTTTCCTTATCTTTCATCCCTTTGTTTCTCATTTTCTTACTTTTCTTTATTAAACTATCTCTTTTTGAGGATTTCTCTTTATTTCTCTTTTATTTTCCTCATTGGCATTCTTTTTAACATTAGGAATCTTTGGGAAACGAAATTCCACCAAGGATAACTCAATTATACCTCTTTTCCCGTATTTTCCACATTTCATCATTGTTTTCAATTTTTTTCTTAATAAAGTAATATTGAATTGATCTTTTCTTTTCTTATTGAATTCTCTATGCAACTTTGGACTCCTTGGAATCCAATGAACCCAAGAGTCACGAAATCCATCTTTGGATTACATCTCTTTGCCTTCTGGAGGTTTCTATCTCATTCTTTTCTCAGAACTCAATTATTCATTTACTAATTGAATCTTCTTGTTATTTGGGCCCAATAGCCAATAAAGCCCATAACACAATCATCAAGGCTATTGTAAACGAAATCCATTATTTCCAAACAAATTATATCATTATTTGTCAAATACCTTTAATATGATAAATTTTATTTCTCACCAAATGAACCCAAAAATTGGGGTTGTAACAATCATCCTACACCGCCCCCCGTAGTCATGCCTAGTTTAAGAATACAATGAAAAATTTCTTATGTTTTACTTCTATATCCAATCCAATATGTACCCATTGTCCCCTGTGAAAATGCAATGACATAAATATCTATATGCATATGTGAGTCATTATTCTCATTTATCCTTGACAAACATGGTTTGAATTTTGAAGTATAACTTCAGTGCACTTACCCCTTCCGTTTCTTAGATCCTTAGCGACCAATTTTCAATGGTGGTCATATAACCTAATGCATGATGATTCATTACAAACATGCTTTAATTGATCATCACTTTGGTGGTGGCAAATAAACTTTATCCCTCCAAATATATCCAACAACCTTTCGTTTATCTGCCAACCATTAAAAATAATATCTTGGCAACCATTTAGTATAAGGAAACCATAGTTTGTAGAGGCTTCAACATCCAATATGGATACACTACAACTTGATCACTACTATCTATTCTCATGTCCCTAGTCAACCTTGTGTATAAAAACTAAATCCTTATGAACATGCTACTAATACACCAATAGTTCATGATACATATTGACACCACCTTTGATTAGTGTCAATGTTGTGCATGTGGAATGTAGATATTACAACCTGAAGTTTATTGGATCACTATTTTCCATGATACAAGTTTGGGTCTGGTTTTTTTAATAATATAAGGATAATGGATCAATGGCAGGGTGTAGGCTGAGAGTGAGTGAAAGTGTGTGTGCGAGAGAGAGATCTATTGATAGGATGGAGTTGAGATGATTCTATTGAATATGTAGGAAAGGGGACACAATTTAGTTTCATGAAGCTTCTAATTTATTGCATTTCTTATTCTACCTACAACTTGGATGCTCATTACTTACCTTTCCTGATTACTCCCACCTCCCCTCACCTCAAGTTGTTTAACAACCCTTTAGACCCACTGTAAAGAAACATTTATGATTTGTATGGAACTCAAAGTCAGTACTTTCCCCATTGTAAATAAATATTTATGATTAATTGAAAACCATAGACAAAACTAGAATCTGAACACATGACTGGAAACCATTTATGGTCATCTTAAAATGTTGAACTAGGATGGTTTTCTAAAAGTGTTTACATCGATAATATGTTGTATACTACCAAAATATACAAATGATTATAAATTCTTAGAGTTTTATTGGATAACCCTACATACCCATCTTCATCCCTCCAGTAACCATGAAGAAGAGGAAGGGAAACAATGAAGGAGGATTAGTTGATTTATGCCCATTGCAGATATTTAAAAAATTGATATGAACAATAAAATTCATTTTTTTTAATTAATTTTGTTTAAGATTCTAGAAAATTTGTGTCAAACTATATGAAATTCTTATGTATAAAAAAAAGTCTTAGAATTTAAATTATTGGCCTAATTAAAAACACAACCAAAGGACCCTCATAATCCGAGATAGTACCAATGTTAATTCGTATGTAAACCTACTATTCATTGAAGAGCATATATTAGCGATGAGGAGGTGGCCTTACGGAGGCTATTGTTTTAGGAATATCGTATTGATACAATTTTGGTATTAAGCAACAACATATATAAACAAAGTGTCAACTACCATCCCATAATTTATTTTCATTTTTTTCCAGGACACAATGTCTTATTTCTTATATTTTTTTCTATACAGCATGGAGTTGGTCACCATCGCACAATTAAGCCATTTATCTGTAGGACCTAATGTTTAATTTCTCCTGTTAGTAACCTATATAAACATGTAGATCACCACTAGCCTTACAATGCTTTATTAACTTGTGCAAAGGTTAGTGTGTGATATCGCTAGCAGAATGTCCCATGGGAAACTTTGTCCTCTTCATCTTTCTAATATATTAGCAATAATAAAGTAGTTCCATGCTTAAAGAGACAACTTTGTGGTCATATACCACCTTCCCCCTTTCCTCCAAAAGTATAAGAACAACATCCTTTTTACTAAGCCATGTGAGGTCCAGTTTTCATCCTCTAGCAAATCTAGTTCAATTTAAAATTTGGTTTACTTATTGTTATATGAAAAATCTCATGCAACTTACTGCTCTAAATATAATCATTGCCTTATTTTGTTTGTGTCATACACATGAATATGAATTCACAAACCCAAAAAATGTTTTTGTCTGGGACCAACCTACTTTTAGTCTTCCTTTGGCTTCTTCTAGTAGGTCAGTTTTGTTCCATTGAAGGTTTATCAATGTCTAATAGATTTTATAGTGGTTAGTGTGCCCTCTTGGAATACAATGCTTTACATTCTTCATGTTCAAGAAAACTGATGGAGATTGATGCTAGAGAAGGCAAACAACCTGCTGAAGCACAAATTTGTAGGCCAAAATTTGTTCTCTTGACAAAAGATAAAGGGATCTTGCAGACTATGGTTCAAAATAATAAGTTGGAATTTAGTTAATGGTAGTACTTGAATAAGAGAAAAGTAGGATGGATGACCAAGCAAAATTTAAGGAATTTTTCCCGTTGCCTGATATGGTCAACTGAAGGAATAAAGCTACAGATGTCTATTTGCAACATATTTTTGCATATTCTTTCTGGATTAACGACCATTTCATCTGTTACCATGTGGAGAGAAAAAACTAGATAGACTTTCGAATATCTAGACAACCCTTTAGATAAGTAATAAGTACACAAGAAATGCCATCACAAACAATGGATTTAGACTTCTTAGTCACTCATAGGAACTCCTCTCCTTGTACACCATAATTTTTGTTTCTCACCATTTTCATACCTCAAGAGATTATAGTAGCATCTAGTTGTATCTAGAAGCATACAATGGTTTTTTTTCTCCCAGAAGAGGAGAAGAAATGTTTTTGTCCATGTCTGAAGTAGAGGAGCACTCACAACTTCAAGCTTGTTTCACCCACTAGCCAATACAGTAGATATCAATACCAAAGTATGAAAAACTTAATGCTCATATCACAAACAAGACATAACATTATTGACATGAGTAGAACAACAATGATTCATTAATCTGATGATATGGTAATTGCATGGTTCATAGATAACATTGTTACTAAACCTAGATAGACCAAGCTATGTAGTGGTCATACAAAAAATGTGATATGAACATAGGTAGAGTTCATATGTTTAAACTAATTGTGTTCAAGAGTTCAGAAATTTTGTATCAACCTATGAAAATCCAATTTCCTAAACCAAACAATACACATGCTTTATGAAATTTAAAACATAATTGAAGTATGCATATAATATGAGATAAGATCATTTAGAAACATAAGACTCAACCATAATGAGGAAACAAAAGTGTTATTATATACATCGGAAATGAATTGAAATTACCTAGAGAAAAGTAGACACTTATTTGTGTCCTGCACAAGATGTGTCTTCATTTTTTTCTCAATGGAAATCTCTTTTTTCACCCTAAGAAAAATTCATGCGTAATAAAATCAAATATCAACAAATATATAAGAAAGATATTGTGACCTAATTTTTTTGTTTGTGGGGGATATGGGAAAAATTGGATAGGAAATAGGATTCCCTTCGTGGGATACATGAACCTCACTTGGAACTTTTAGCAGCTAATAATCATAGTAATGAACCACAATTAAAGAAAATTAAGTATCTCAATATATTCAACATTATACCAATTACAACATACATGTAAAACCATACTATGCGATACTTACGGTATACTTGGAATGATTGAAATCATAATGGGGAATAGAACACATTTTTCCATCACTAGAACTATAGAAAATACTCAATTAAAGTGCCACATTGGGTACTCAAAAACTGATAGAAACCATTTAGCTTACAAACATAAGACAAACTCCAAAAATGTTTCTTCCTTGGACTGATGAATAGTCTACATATTTTGTGTCAGTCTCCATCCAGACCTTGCTAAACATCAGGATACTTTTTTGATCATAATTGACTAATATAGTGTTCTCTAGAAGGGATTTTCCATAAGAAGATGGCCTTCAGGAAACATGTTGACACAAATGAAGACCTTCCTACAAAATCACAATTCAGTCCATGTTGTTCTATAAAATCGTATTGAAGAAAGATTGATACAGTGATGGATTTTCAAATAAACAGAAACACTACAGAACAAGGTTTCAACTAGGAACAAACAATACATGGTAATCCTTGTTGATTAATTCAAAAAATTTAATGGAGGCACATATTTTAAGTAAAGGTTAATCCTATGGTGTAGGACTTTGACTCTGTGTTGACTTCACTAGGTGTGATTTTGGATATTTTAGAAACTTTGAGGAAGTTTTAAGGAATTTTTGATGCAAGTTTTAATAATCACTAATGCCAAATTTAATAATAATGATGTGAATTTGAAGGAAACTTTGACTAATGAATTCTAATTATGATATACCTCTATCTTATATGTTATTTGAACACAAACAAGATCCATGGCTATCTAGACCAAGGTAGGTTGGTAATACAATATGTTTCTTACAAGGGTCAAATGTACAATAAAATACTAGTTACAACATAGGAGTTCATATTTGAAGTTGTGAAGAGGGTTGAAGGTGACACATGTGTCTTATACAACCTTTAGGGTGCTAGTTAGGTTCAATTTCTTGGGTTGTATCAACTTTGCCACAACTTTGCCAACTTCAAGGGAACATCAACAACATTGGAGATGTAAGGAAAAAAATACATACAAAAAGGTCAAGTTCGTCAACAATAGTGAAAGTTTGCCTCAAAGTTTAGATGACACCAAAGTATTAGGTCTTTGACATCACCCATGGTCAAAGTTTAAAGCTTCAACAAAATTTAGGGTCACAGTAAGTGTATTATGGGGAAGCCTAGCTACCTCGACACTGAGCCCAAGGAGGCCTAGGAGTTTATTAAATTTCCACTTCTCATCTCATGTTGGTAATATATACTTATATATAAATATGTATAGGTGTGTGTGCGTATATATATATACATACATATATATATATATATATATATATATATATATATATATATATATATATGTGTGTGTGTGTGTGTGTGTGTGTGTTTGTGTGTGTGTGTGTGTGTGTGTATCATATATCATATATATGTATGTATATACACATTTATGTTTAAGATGTTTATACATAATGGTTTACTCATATCTTTATCAATACAACATTCACCACAATCACATCTCACATTACCTATATTAAACTAATTTGCAACTAAATGCTCCAAACAAGGCATATTTTGACAAAGATGAGACCTAACTTTTTTGTAAATTGACTAAATCATACCTAATATAACGTAATTTGTCCTAGTTTTCATTGATCTATTATTACTTGAGCGAAATCAGATATGTAGACAAAACCAAGCGTAGTTTGATCAAAATCATACATATTTAACTTTGCCCAATCACCCTAAAGTCACCTTACTTGGTCTAAATTAGACAAAACTAATTTAGTTTTTCCTTAAAATGACATGGATTAGGCTCAAACAACCATGGGAGCCAAAATTAAGCACAAGAGGAGATGGGCACCCAGGTTTAGGATCTGCGACTAGAACCTAGGGGGGCTAGGCGAGCTTCCGGACAACCATGCTTGTAGTATAGATATAGTCTTTATAGTCTTAAGGGTGATTGTTTTTGAAAACATAGTATAAAAATGAACATCACGATACAAAAATCCAACAGTATATTATAATAAAGTATATGACCATTGATTTTCAAGTGAAAAAGTCTAAGCCTCATTGCAAATATTTAGCTAAACTATCATTTATCTTATTGAAATTAATAAACTATAAAAGTATAGAAAACACAAGAGAGATCAAAAGAAAAATTTCTTAAAAATTGAAGAGTCCAAAATATGAAATAGTGTCTTAATGGCACAATTGCAATGGCATTGGTGTCTATGAACTTTAATCAAGACTAAGATTGGAATGAGAGAAAAGATGTATGTGTTATAGATACACAATCATTCCATACAGTGAATAGGGTAACATGTACAACAAATTTCATTAATCATTCATAGTGCTAACACCTTCTTCTTAATTAGCAATTTTGATGAATAAGAAAAAATTATCAAACCTCAAACCATAGTTTAGAAGTTAAAGCACATAAGTAAGGGAACATCACCTGTATTTTCTCCCCCATTGGCTTGGTGGATCTGGAACTAGTGGTTTATTTTGAGAAGGGGGGGTGTGAAGAAAACTTTATTGTATATTTCATCCTGCTAACTCATCCTTCTGAGGTGTAACACTTGGGACCACTGCCCAAGGTTCTAGTAGAATTTCAAGAATGACGACTAGCCTGATAGACCACCACTAGCCTTAACTGTATGCTTTGTCCTCACTCACATGCAATCTAGGATAAACTTCCTGACTGGTCACCCATCCTAGTACTACTCTGGGATGAGAACGCTTAACCGCAAAGTTATTTAGTGATGGACTCACTAAAAAGGAGTTGTACTTTGCTGATATGGGTTGTCGATCATTCGTTTTAAAATCATTGTATCCTAGGACATTACAATCTCCCCCACTTAGACTCTTGACGTCCTCATCAAGGATCAACTATATGGCCTCATAATATTTTCCCATTTCAATGCAGACCCAAAATGGCCATGGGCACCCATCTCCCAACCATGGAATACCAGTGCAAGGGTGGATACATCACCATGGACAACCCTTTTCAATATTCCTGGACCACACAACTCAAGACTGGCATGCCACATTCCCATGTCGGCCCCACCTACTTGAGGGGATATGGCTCTGATACCATTTGTAACACTCGGGCCCACTACCTAAGGCTCTAGTAGAGTTTTAGAAACGACACCTGGCCCTATAGACCACCACAAGCCTTAACTACATGATTTATACTCAATCCCATGCAAGCCAGGATAAACTTCCCCAAAGGTCACCAATCCTAGTAGTACTCTAGGATGAGCACACTTAACCATAGAGTTCTTTAGTGATGGGCTCCCTAAAAAGGAGGTGCACCTCAATGATATGGGTTTTTAATCATTCCTTTTAAGATAATTTTATCTAAGGCCTCAAATCATGGGACATTACGCAAGGTGTCGATGGAAGCCAACCCAAAAAATCCATGTCAGGAGACAAAATCAAAATCCAACACTGGTGGAAGAGATTGATGGTTGTGGCGCGCCAATGAGGGAGGTGATGTCGAGCCTCTGGTGGTTGATGACTAGAAAGGTGGTTGTAATTTCCTACTTTAATGATTTAGTGGGTCGGTGTAAAGGGGTGGGGGAGAATGGGCATGATGCAAATGGATATGGGAGATGAATATTTTCCCCTTTTCCACAGTGAGTGAGGAGAGAGAGTGGAGCCAAGGGATGCAAAAAAAAGAAAGGGGACTACTGGGTCAGGGGCACAACAACTTTGAACCAAAAATTTAGGAGAGTAGCTAAAAAGGTGACATTGCTTTAGGATATTTGTTTTGGTATTGGACAAAAACTTACCAACGATGACAAGGGCACATACCTGTGATGAAGAGGTTCTGAGCATCCATATCATCAAGGCATTGGACTCATAAAATTATGCCACATTTTTGTTCAGTCTATGCTTCCTACACAACTCCTAGAACATTGGCACAACATTGCATAGGTCACACTAAGGAAGACAAGGGAACATGTCATTTTCCACCTAGAACTGCATCCTGCCTTGGAACTAGTCCATCCATGGTGAGCACATTTTATTCAAAGTCCCTTCAGTACACTTTCACACGACGTTGGTCAATAGTAAAGGCTTGGTGTGATGAGGAGGAGAAGATGGTGAGATGAAGATATAGTTATTGTATTAGGGGTTATGGTGGAGGAGAAGAGAGTGAGAGTGAGAGAGAGTGATGGGTGTTGGTGTGGTGGCACTATCAAGGTGGATAGGGGAGTTGCACATGTAACCATATGGGTACAGTGTGGAAATTTTAAAATTTTTGTAGTTTGGTTTGTCTAGGAGGTGGGTGGAGATAGAGGGGTTTGATTAAAGGAAGTGTATCATCTATATTCAATGGAATACATAGCTAATTTTGTAGCTATTATAATTAACTACATGTGCTTTATTTATGTCTTTAAAATTTATAAGGAAGAGTAGTTTAGAATTACAAATATATTATATGTAGTTTTAGCAACTGTAGTTCAATCATATTTTTCTGTAGTAAATTAGTTACAAAAAGCATGGTCCCCTCTGAGATGTTAGAGAGACGTACCCTCATTGTGTTGGAGTGATGAAATAGGCCAAGTCTTAGTACTAAGTCATAAGACAAGGAAAGAGTCGAAGAAAATGACAATTACAAGTTGATCTCAGGAGGAGCCAATGTTGAAAAGTTCTAAGTCATAAAAAAGATGATCTTCAACAAATAGATCACTACTTATTCAAAAAGATCAAGACTATATGAAGAGTTTATGGAAGTCTACACTTAGATCTATGTCAACATGAATAATGAATGCTACAAAATTGAAAGATAAAAATCAAGGGTGATATACCGAGTCAAGTGGTGGAGGGTTTATTATGAAATTTACTCCAAGGAGCATAAGGATCCAAGGGAGGGGTTTAGTGTTGCAAGGCTAAGTCCCATTGTGACAAAGAAACACAATTTTAGTAGATGGAAATTCATGAAAGTCATCCTAATGAACCAAAGGCCTTGGTCAAAGTGTTGGGGAATATGAGCACAAAATATAGCAGCGGAACCAAAAAAATTATCTATATGTATTCTCATAATAGCAAGATTGTGTCAACTACTATGAAATAGGAAGGATGGTGTAATGAGTTATACCTGGTCCTAGAGCAAGTCCAATGACAATAACTCACTTCAATGCAACTGTCACTAGATTCTCTTGGACGGTGGCTGTGCAGCTCCTTGTCTTCACCACGAACAACAGACTTGACAGCTTCTGCATTGCCTCCTATGGTCTCACCATGGACTATAGGCTGCAGTTGTCCTCCTAGTAGAATACAAAGGACTCCTACCTCTAGAGTAGTCTAAATGGACCAACTAGAACTCCTATCATTCAACTAGAACAGATAGGAAGGAGTTGTCCCTCCCATTAGTGTACTAGTCACCAACTTACTCTCCCATGACAACGATCCTTAGTTGTTCTCTCCCATGGCTATCCCTCCCTTGTCGAGTAGGACATGCCTGGGCTCTCTCAGTTACCACAACTAGAGAGGACAACAATTTTCAAATAAACTGATTCTCAGTTGATGTTGTTGTGCTCTGGGAATCCCCTAGTACCCCTCTATTTATAGGTGGGATTAGGGCTAGGGTTCCCGGTCTGTTCTGGATCTATGTGGGAGTGGAAGGGATAGGAAGATCTTAAATTTTCACAACCTATGATAGTCGAAATTTCCATCTAGTGACCCAAATGGTTGTCTGGTCACACGAGACGGTCCTTCGCACTTCCAGATGGTCGTCTATAGATTCCCAATCACATGCAAATTTGGCAGTTTTGATTTCAATTAATATCACATATTAATTCCTTGCACCCCAATTAATTTTCAATCAAAACGCTTTAGGAAACATCAAGAACCTTCATTTCTCCCCACTTGAGTCATCTCACCCAGGAGAGAAGCATGTCTTGCTCACCTAGATGCCCGTCTGGTGAGTCAAGCTGAGTTGATCGGTTTAGTTTGGGCAAAACACAACCAATTTGAACTCCAATTAGCCTATCAACCCAAAAGGTTGTCTAAACACTTGAAATGCTCGTCTGGCTTCCCAAACAGCCATCTCACCCAGTGAGACGATCATTTGGCAGTTTAGTCAGCCAATCTATTGATCTACTATGTGAATTTAATACCTAAACATTTTAGTAATCAATCCAATCATCGTTCAAGATAAACTCCTCTTCTAAATGAGTTCATTTGTGTGTGAACCTATAGGTCCCATGTCACGTTGGCAGTGAATGTCCATAACTAGCCTATGACATCACAAACAAGGAGCGGTTCCTAGTCGTTCATCAATACTACTCAAGTGAATGGAAAGTTGGTGAACAACTTCAGCCTACAATCTTTGTAAGGTGTTGCAGTGATTGTATAATTCCTTTGTCCCAGATATCCAAGATGAACTTGAGGGATGGAATTTTTGTCCTTTCAATATTCAACCCATGTTTCTTGAACCAAGAGCAGAATGTATGGCATAATGTGACCTCAATATCATATATTGATTCACATATGCATGCACATGCATTTCTTAGTCTCACTTATCAAGTGGACAGGATATCATACTCCAGTAGGAGGGAAAATCCCATATCTATCACTCACAATCTATCTCCATGTATCAAAGTCACCCAATCATCACCTTTATAATAATCCAAGTTTCAAGACTGCGCTTGATGTTGTCAAAGCGTACCCAATGACATGTAATGAGTGCAGTGATTTCAGGTCTAAGAATCACAATCACCACCTTCACTATGAGAGATGAATATGACCACCAAAGATGGTTTCCATGTGTCACTCAAGGTGGGTCTGTCCGATACACTATTCCCTAACATGTATCTGTGTGCTTAGTTTGATATTGCCATATCTTGACAAATGAGATTCTATCATCAACCAACCCACACTTAGTCTTATGTGTTACCGGTGCCTATATACCTTCCACAATAACGACCAAACAGAGACATAATAAGAATGTACATACTCTTAACATTCATATGATCTCAATCTTCCAAGTCATGTACTTGAAGACATACATCATTAAGTATTGTCATTCTTTGACATTCATAATATTTCCTCATTATCTCATAACTGGGTGAAATAGAATGGATTGGAATCTTGCATTTATGATGTATTAATCAAATCATATATGGTATATGCCATGTCAATCATCACATGATTTTCTCTACGGGCATACCTTACCGAAAGACTTCCACTTGCACTTAGAGTCGATCACCCATGAATCTTATTCTTAGTGATCCAAACATGTCCACCATCTTTTTATTGTACAAGTGCTTATCCAACGGGTTAACAACACTTTCATATAGTTGGTATATTGCATGTTTCCTTCTCTCTTTGTTGTACAATTGCTCATATGAGCCCGAACCGCCATAATATGGGATCTGATATCCCTTGTCTAACAATTAGCTCCATTGATGTCACAGTATCACTACTGAGTCATCAATTGTTGGAACATCTATAAGTTCATCACATGAACCTTTAGATCCATATAGTATCACTCTGTGTTCATAACACAAGCATACTCAGCTTCTATTATAGAATTTAATAAATGGATATTAGTTTGGAACCCTTCTAGCTAACAACATTTCTCCTTTTAAATCAAATACATTTTAATTTTTGGTCACTTTTGTCATTATGGAAGCTTGCATCAATGTAATCATTTACATCCAAATCTTCCTTTTATTTCTATCTCTACTGAATAGCAATATATCCTTAGGTATTTCTCAAGTACTAACAGATTTCTACAATGACATTCTGATAACCCTTATTGGAACTCATTATCATCTGGTCATGTATAATACATACAAGATTACATGGGATAATACCATTCATGATAGATCTATTACTACAACCTTTAACATCTTAATCATGTCATTTCCATTCTTCACAAGAATTTGGAACTTATGGTTCATGAGAGACCAATCCATATTCACTCTCATTGAATCCTCCAGTGTTAAACTCTTTCAAGACTTAGCTATTGTATGTGCTCAATCTTCCATTGTGAAACATTCAAGAACTATCTCATGGGTCTCGATCCTTATTTCATAAGACTTTTCACTTTATCCTTCATTATTGAAGGTGTTTTTCATGCCATCTCTCAATATTCACAATATTGAGATGCTATTCCTCATCATATGTGGAATATTTGTGTATGCAACCCCTAAATCTTTTGTAATCACAAATTTCATCTGTTATCTTGATTCAAGTCAAACTCTTTGGCTATCTTGTCAAGTCAAAAGATCCCATCTCTGAGTTGCTTGTTTCCATCCTAGATTGAACTTTTTAGTCTATAGACTTTATTAGCATTCTTGAAGTAAAAAACCCTTTTGGGTTGTGTCACATACACATCCTTTGATGTGTTCCTTTTAAGGAATCTAGTTTCTATCTTCATATGCTAAATCTCATAGTCTACTTTAACTATAACAACAAGCTTGACAATTGGTAAAGGAATTTCTACCATGTTCAACAATGTGAACTATTTTGGAAAACTTATTCAACCAATTTATCCTTTTAGGTTATCCATGTAAGTCTTTGCCACAATACCCTATTGAATGGGCTTCAGAGACTTGCATAGTTTCAACCAAAAAAAAAGCAGGTGGAATGGGCTTCAGAGACTTGCATAGTTTCAACCAATCTTTACTAGCTAAACAAGTTTGTAGAATACTGACTAATCCTTCCTCCCTAGCATCATGGGTCCTAAAAGCTAGATACTACCTGAGGACATCTATATTGGAGGTGCAAAGAGGCTTTAACCCCATCTATACCTGGAGGAGTATTTGGGGATCCAAAGATTTGTTATGTGAGGGAGTTAGCTGGAGAGTAGGGGACAACAAAAGCATTGATACATGGAAGGGTAGATGGATACTGGAGTCACATGATACCTTGGGAGACATGTGCCCAGACATTTAGGAGAAATACTCGCAGTTGCGAATCAGTGACCTCATTGATCAGGAGCAAGGTACCTAGAATGTGGAGCTTGTGCACACTATCATGACTCACCATGTCAGTAACATGATCATGAACATGCCTATTAGCTCACGATGGACCGCTGACACGCCGTTCTGGTGGCCGGGAAGGAAAGGGTGCTTCTCGACTCGCTCGGCCGACTGGCTGGGCCACCTTGGCAGGGAAGAATTCATCAACTACAAATCCACTGAGAATGAACTGACATGGACCTGGGTTTGGAGGATAGAGTGGCCACCACGCCTGTCCCATTTCATGTGGTAGGTCTGGTCCGGCAGCCTGGCCACCCTTGGCAGACTCCACGACTGCCACTGTGAGGTGGATTTTCGGTGCCCGGTGTGCAGATCGGCGAAGGAGACAATCGAACACCTACTGTTCAAATGCCCATAAGCTCATTCGACGTGGAGAAGGCACCCCCTCAAGGAGAAGATAGATGATTCAAGCCAGCGCCCGCTTGAGGACAAACTCCAGTACCTGATGGAGAAGCTTTCAAAGGAGGATCTCGACGTGGCCGCAGCCATCTAGTGGGGCTCGTGGCACTGGAGGAACAAAATCATCTTCAACCATGAGTCACTGGATAGAATCTTAGTGATTATTAGATATGTGGGGATCATCACCGATTACAGAGAAGCACTTGCTAATAGTGCCACCCGAGACAAGGTGAGGGGGGACCAGCATAATAGCAGATGGAGGAAACCACCATGAAACCACTTCAAACTTAACACATATGTCACAATGGATGGAAAATGTACGATTGCCACTGGAGGGGTGATATGGGATCACTGTGGGGTGGTCATAGACATCCTAACTGATAAAAGGCAGTTTATAGGAACGGTGGAAATGGGGCAGGCCTATGCCCTCCTTCACTGCCTCCGACGAGTAGTAGAGAAGGGGTACCAGGAACTGATTTGCGAGACGGATTATTAGATCCTTCATAAAGAACTAAATGAACCAGTTCAAAGACCCGACCATCTAGGGTTGTTATTAGAAGACATTCGTAATGTAGCTACTTCTTTTATAGTTTTAGCTTTCTTTTTTGCTGTTAGATCATGTAATAAAGTGGCTCACTCCATTGCCAAGTTGGCTCTGAAGGTGGGCGAAGACAGTAGAGTTGTGGGGGAGCTAGCCCCCCCACTAATCTCTCCCTTGGTTTTGTATGATTCTGCTGATTAGTTGAATACAAAGCCATCCCTTAACCTAAAAAAAAGTCCCTATTGAACCCTTTGGATTTTACCCCACAAGTAGTACTATCAAGTTCATGCCTTTTCAGTTTACATAGACTCCATTATTACTCATAGCATGGTACTCAATAGTTTCTAATTGATTTGTTGGCTCATCCTATTATGATCAATCCATATAAATCATTGGATTCACAATCCTCCAATCTCAGATGTGTTATACTAGAACTTTTTTATTCTCTAACAAACTTGAGATTCCACAACATTTGTGATTCTCTTAGTTCTCATTGTACCCTTTTGTTGATCTTGAACAATTTGAATTTTACTTTTACTCCCATTGATTCTTTAGGAACTCAGTTATCCTATCAACAAAACACTTTTGTTATTGGGTTGGGATTAATATTCAACAATTATGGTTTGTGGATAAACCTTTTCAAGAAACTACTTTCTCAATGTAGGTTTTCAATCCTTTAGACATATTGGGACATTCCCAATTCGTATCATATATGATGTCTTATAAACCATTCGGGTGGTACATGATTTAGTGATTATATATTTATGAGGATATAAGAAGACTAGATTATTGATAATCATATCATGACTCATCATGGTATAATTCCTTCATTCTGACACATCATTATGTTTAGATAGACCTAACTAGTGATACATTATCACATTTCTTTCCGTAAGGTTCTCAAGGTATTGATGTAAAGTATTTCAACATTTTATCTCATCAAAGTTTCTTAATACTTTAATCAAAGCCATACTCCATTTATAATCACCTTGAACATTTTAATAGATTTCCATTTTACTGAGTACATATCACCATATTACCTGTAAATGAGGAGAAGTATAAATAATCATCCTTAGCATTCTTTCCATTATATCTTCATGCATCATATGCATTACGTCTGATGAAAGACTTATCCTCCCACTACATCTAGTGAGGGATGTTGTGTCAAGTTATGTATAAACAAGAACTACACATTTCCTTGGGTTCAATTACCAAAGGAGTCTAGACTAACATCAATATGTATTCTAGATATGCATTTCTTATATATGCATCCATGATGACTATTGGTAATGATAATCTTGAGTTAGAAATTACAATCCTTTGGTATTAACGTTATAAACATCCATATCAAAATCATTTATACAAAGATCATTAGATGTTTGGGCATTGTCATGCAAGATTATATCTTTTGAAACGGAAACAATAATATTTTCTTTATTGATATATCATCCTTTTCATAAAATATGCTCTAAAGTAAATGTTTCTATTTGATGGCATAATGAAATAGTAGTTCTACTAACTCTATTACATTCCCATTGAGCTAAAATAAATTATAAAGTAGACTAAAGCTTCCAAAACTCTTGCTCTGCCTTGTCCATCTTTGTCCTTTCATGAAGGAATTTACTTCTTATCAGATCCTACACATCAGTATGTCATATCTCTATTTGGTATCATATAGCAAACAAAGAAGTAACTAAATTTATCTTATAATGTTTAGACTTGAAGTGGAGGCCACAATGCCTTCCTTCTTCTTCTTTAGTTCCTTTAACCAGAGTGGGCAATTTCTTTTCCAATGTCTAGGCTGGTGACAATGGTGAAAACCGCCTCTTATTTTCTTTACACCTCCCTTTGCTTTGATATTTGAAGACTTGGGCTTCTGGCTAGCTTTAGAACTCCTATTATATTTTCCTTTGCCTTTAGATTTCCCATTTATCTTGCTTATCATCATCACAAACTTGGTCTTGTCTTTCTTCATTTGTGTCTCATATGTTGTCAACGTGTCCAACAACTCTATGAACTACTTGTAAAAGTCATTCATGTTGTAGTTCATGACAGACTGACTATATGACTGTGGTAGAGACTACAAAATCACATCAGTGGCCAACTCTTGAACCAAGGGGAATCCTAGTCTAGATAGATTCTCCGCATACCCAATAAGTTTGAGAACATGATGACCTACTGGATCTCCTTCTACCATGTTACATTTGAATAGTGCCTTGGAGACATCGTATCTCTCTTGTCTTTCCTAATCTTGGAACATATTCTTAGATGTGTGTCCATCTCAATCACATCTGTGTTCTCATGCTGCCTCTGCAACTCATAGTTCATGGAGCATAGCATCAGAAACTTGACATCCATGATGTCTTCAATATGCTTCTTGTAAGCATCCTTGTCATCCCTTGGTGCATTTTGAGGTGGTTCATCTAGTTCTAACGTTCTAGAAACAGAGCTTGTTCTCCTGTGTGAGAACGATTCATAATGTCCTAGACCAGTTGTGGAAGTCATTCCCAGTTAGTTTGTACTTCTCAAGGATCGATCACATGGAAAAGTGATGGTTGTTCGTTGCCATTTGATTCTACAAAATAATTAGCAATTTTATAAAAAAAACTCATTTCATTTGATTAAATTTGGGTGATAATAATTAGGTATTTAATTCATTATTGTTCTCATTATTTTGTTCAAATTGCCAACCCTCAAGTATCAATTTAGAAAATTACAAACAATTTTCTAATGAGCCAAGATCCATATTTTGTCAAATCATGAGTCGGCTTTTGTTGATCACCCACAACTTCATTATTTAGGTAGGCCATCATGCCAACTGCATCACATGCAACTCTTGGATAGATGGAATGCTTCTGGGCTTAGGCTCTCTAAGAATCACCAGTTAAGACTAACCCAATAGCCAACACAATAATAATGCACCCCGCTTTAGCAGAACCAACATTACTACCATCACACTTACATGAGGCAGACGGCACACCATGCTTTAGCATAACCTATGCTTGGTCAAACAAGTTTTTCATGTGTATTTCTATTGGAAATCATATTAGAGTTAATATGTTTGATTGAGGGATTTTATATATAACATATATATGTGAATATTGTATCCAATCACCACATATATAGTAGGATCATATACATTCTATATCCCATAATGTAAACATGCAATATAAAACAAAAGGTGATGGTTATGGCCATGTCTACTTGTAATTCCTTCTAGCCACAAGTAATTACTACCACCTAGGTCAATCATCACATCTCATGTATGAAACTTGTTGTTGGTGTAATTTTTGTGCTTGTCAATCTGGGTAGATCGGTTCAACCCTTAAACTAGTCATCTTTCCTCTTAGTCGGTTGGTTGGTCATCACGAATGGTCGTCTGGCCTCCTTTCCAACCAATGTTTAGACTCCTTCCAAATGGTAGGTTGGATCCACTAGGCGGTTGTCAGGTTCCATCATTTTGTCCTCCATGGTGCTCCAGACGGTTGGATCATCTCACAAATTGGTCATCTCATCCAGTGATGGTTGTCTTCCTTGTCGTTCCAAGAAAAGAAACTATCCTATCGATATTAAACTATTACATTAATAAAGAGAAACCTAGAGTTACGTTCAAGGGGAACAAATGTAGGAAAGAATTAACTTTACATTGGTAAGAGGGAGGTAGAGGCTTGGTACATAGACTGAGATAAACATGAACCAAACCATCCAACCACACACAGATATTGGGTATTGGCCATAACCACTCTACACATCCAACATCAAAACTACTTTTAGGGAACACATGTAAATTTCATATATATACATACATACATACATACATATATATATATATATATATATATATATTAGTTTGGGATTATGTGGTATTTGTTCAAATAAACATTTGAGGCAATTTAAATATTTTCATCGTATGCAATAAATAAATTATTAAAACAATATCTGATCATATCGATTATCCTGAATCATAATAAATTGATACCACTGTTGGGGAATACAAGCACAGAGTATAGTAGTGGAAACAAATTTTTTATCTATCCATATTCCCATTACAAAAAGATCATGTCAGCCACTATGAAATAGGAAGAATGATTAAATGAGTTATACCTGGTTCTGGAGAAAGTTCAGCGACAACAACTCACTTCAATGCAACTATCAACTGGTTGCTCTTGGACGGTGGCTGTGTAGCTCCTGGTCTTCACCATGACAACAGACTCCACACCTTCAACAATGCCTCATGTCGTCTCATCATGGATTGTAGGTTGTAGTTGTCCTCCTAGCAGTAGCCAAAGGATTTTTGCCTCTAGAGTAGTCAACATGGACCAACTATAACTCATGTCGTTCAACAAGAACATACAGGAAGGAGTTGTCCCTCTTATTTGTGTACTAGTCACCAACTTGCTCTCCCACAACAATGATCCTCAGTTATTCTCTCTCGTGGCTATCCCTCCCTTGTCACGTATAACTTACTTGGACTCTCTCAGTTACCAGAACCAGAGAGGACAACAATTTTAAGAGCAACTGATTCCTAGTTGATGTTGTTGTGCTCAGCGTCAGCATTTCTTTTGATGCTGAAAAAGAACTGATAAGAGTTCTAGTGTCAGTGTATAAAAAAATGGATGGATACATTGCTTTTTTTTATGCTTCAAGGAGTGGTATGGGACACATGGCATGATTGGTAAAAAGCTAGCAAGTATGACTTTTGAGTAATGTGTTGATAGAATAGATATAATTTTAGGATGATAGATAGAATTTAAAGTTGAACATTACTATTAGCTTTGTATAGGTGGCACAACAAGTTTCTATGTTCCATATTTGCAAATGTCTTCATAGGTGGGGATTTTTGTGCTGACCCAAGATGAGATATGTATGAATGATGTGACATCACCATCATATGCAAGTAACTATGTGAAGGTAATAGAATGAGGTGCAAAAGAAGTACCCATCTTTGTTTACCTTGGATTTTGGGGGTGAAATCTCTGTTAGGGGTTTATAGTTGTAAGACCCCTAAACTTGCTTAATGCGTTGAATGAGCTTCATTATCATAATTGAATTCTTATAACCTTAATATAACCTTATGATATGCTTTTAAATCATAATACAAGCTTATGATGATATTTATTATCTGCTCCCTTGTGCATTTTGTTAATCATCGGTGTTGTTGAGCTTATTTGTTATATATGATTAATTTTCTTAACTATTTAATTACTTAAAAATGTTGTAATCAATAAACATTGTTGGAGGTTATATCTCTTTCTGGGACTGGGTCTCACCCATGTGGTTCTCCACATTTTTTAAGGTAATCATAAGTGAGAAAAAAAAACATGTGGCAGCAAGGAGGAGCTATAGTAATGAATCCTTGAGAAAGTTGATTAGATGTCTAGTGTGTCCTAGAGTCGTCCATGTACTCTCAGGTCTAGGCAGGAATAGTTTGTATATGGTGTTTCAAACAAATTGAAATTTTGTTAGCATGTTAATGTTTGTTGTGTGGCATATACAAATATTGTTCTCCTGTGTATATATGTTGTGGCTAAGGCGATAGAACATTTTTATCAAATTATTGGCATAGTATGGATATAAGAAATATGTTGGGCTCTTATGCAAATGTTTCTAAGCGGGTTCTGACGTTGAAATTGGTTTTAACTCACCCATATTTTTGGGTATGTGGTTAATTGGTGATTGATTGTGTTTTATGTTTTGAGTAATCTCATTTAGTGTAATGTTCTCACATTGATGATTCCAAAGTGTGCTCAATGACAAGTGATGAGTGTAGTGATTTTAGGTCTAAGAATCATAATCACCACCTTCACTCTGAGAGATGACTATGACCACCAAAGATGGTTTCAATGTGTCATTCTGAAGGTGGGTCTGTCTGATACATTGTTCCCTAACATGTATCTGTGTGCTTGGTTTGATATTGCCATTTCATGACTAATGAGTTTCTATCATCAACCAACCCACCATCTAGTCTTATGTGTTACTATTGTCTATCTACCTTCCATAATAACAACTGACTAGGGACATAATAAGAATGTACATACTCTTAACAACTGCATGATCTCATCATTCCAAGTCACGTACTTGAAGACATACGTCATTGAGTATTTTCATTCTTTAGACATTCATAATATTTCCTCATTATCTCATAACTGAGTGAAATATAAAGAATTGGAAGATTTCCTTTATAATATATTAATCAAATCCTTTATGGTATATGCCATGTCAGTCATCACATGAATTGTTTTATGGGCATACCTTACCAATAGACTCCCACCTGTACTTAGAGCCAATCACCCATTAATCTTATTATTAGTGATCCAAACATGTCCACCATGTTTCTTCTATGCAAGTGCTTATCTAGTGGGTTAGCAAAACTTTGATATTAGTCGGTATATTTCATGTTTCCTTCTCTCTTCATTGTATGATTTCTCGTATGAGAGGGAACTTCCATAATATGGGATCTGATATTCATTGCCTAACAATTAGCTCCATTGTCGTCATAGTATCACTACTGAGTCATGAATGGTTGGAACATCTATAAGTTCATCACATGAACCTTTAGATCCATATAGTATCACTTTGTGTTCATAACATAAGTATACTCAACTTCTATTGTAGAATTGAACTAATGTCTATTATTTCAAAACCCTTCCAGCTAACAACATTTCTCCTTTTAAATCAAATAAATTTTAATTTGTGATTACTTTTGTCATTATGGAAGCATTCATCAATGTAACCCTTTACATCCAACTCTTCTTTTTTGTTTCTTTCTACATTGATTAGCAATCTATCCTTGGGCAATTCTCAAGTACCAACAGATATCTTCAATCACATTCCAATAACCCTTATTGGAATTTACCATCATCTTGTCATGTCTAATACATAAAAGATTAGATGGGATACTAGCATTCATAATAGATCCATTTCTACAACCTTTAGCATATTAATCATGTCATTTCCATTTTTCACAAGAATTGGAACTTATGATTAATGAGAGACCAATATGTATTCTCTCTCATTGAATCCTTCAGTGTTGAACTCTTTCAACACTTTTCTTTTTTATGTCTCAATCTTCCATTGTGAAACATTCAAGAACTATATCATGGGTCTTGATCTGTATCTCATAAGATTTTTCACTTTATCCTTCATTGTTGAAGGTGTTTTTCATGCCCGCTCTCAATATTCACAATATTAGCATGTTATTCCTGATCATAAGTGGAATATTCGTATATGCTCCCCCAAAATCTTTTGTAATCATAGATTTCATCATTTATCTTGATTCAAGTCAAACTCTTTGCATGTCTTGTCAAGTTAAAAGATCCCATCTCTGAGATGGTTATTTCAATCCCAGATTGAACTTTTAGTCTATAGACTTTATTTGCATTCTTAAATTTATGAAACCTTTTAGGTTTTTTCATGTACACATCCTTTGATGTATTCCTTTTAAGGAATCCGATTTGTATCTTCATATGCTAAATCTCATAGTCTATTTTAACTACAAAAAAAGTTTGACAATTGGTAAAAGAATTTCTATCATGTTCAATAACTTGAAATGATTTGAAAAACTTATTCAACCAATTTGTCCTTTTATGTTATCCATGTAGGTCTTTTCCACAAGACCCTATTGAACCCTTTGGGTTTTACCCCTTAGGTAGTAATATCAAGGTCATACCTTGTCACTTTATGTGGACTCCATTATTACTCAGAGTATGGTAGTCAATAGTTTCTAGTTGATTTGCTGGCTCATCCTGTTATGAACAACCCATCTAAATAATTGGATTCACAATCCTCCAATATCAAATGTACCAAACTAGGACTATTTTATTCTGTGATAAACCTAAGATTCCACAACATTTGTGATTCTCTTAGTTATCATGGTACCCTTTTGTTGATCTCAAACATTTTGAATTTTACTTTTACTCCCATTGATTCTTTAGGAACTTAGTTATCCTATCAACAAAACACTTTGGTAACTGTATTGGGATTAATATTCAACAATTATGGTTTGTGGATAAACCTTTTTAAGAAGCTACTTTCTCAATGTAGGTTTTCAATCCTTTAGAGATATTGGGACATTCCCAGTTCATATCATATATGATGTCTTATAAACCACTGGGATGGTACATAATTTAGTGATTGTATATTTATGAGGATATAAGAAGACCAAATTATTCATAATCATATCATGACTCATCATGTTATAATTCCTTCATTTTGACACATCATTATGTTCAGATGGATTTGAATTGTGATACATTATAACATTTCTTTCCTAAAGGTTCTCAATGTATTGATGTAAAGTATTTCAACATTTGATCTCATCAAAGTTTCTTAATACTTTCATTACAGTCATACTTCATTTATAATCACCTTGAACATTTCAATAGATTTCCATTTTTCTGCATACCTATCATCATATTACCTGTAAATGATATGAAAACTGAACAATCATCTTTAGAATTCTTTCTATTAGATGTTCATGCATAATATGCATTACCTCTGACATATGACTTATCCTCCCACTACATCTAGTGAGGGATGTTGTGTCATGTTATGTATAAACAAAAATTGTGCATGTCCTTGGGTTCAATAACCAAAGGAGTCTAGATTAACATCAATATTATTCTAGGTATGCATTTCTTATATATACATCCAAGGTGATGATTGCTAATGATAATATTGAGTTATCAATTACAATCCTTTGGTATTAATGTTATAAGCATTCATCTCAAAATATTTCATATAAAGTTCATTAGATGTTTGGGCATTGCCATGCAAGATCGTATCTATTGAAATAGAAATAATAATCTCTTGCTTTATTAATATATCATCCTTGTCATATAAGATGCAATGTCAATCATCACATGATTTTTTCTATGAGTATACCTTACCAACACAAAGTTGGATCTAACCAAGTACACAGGCTGAGCTAGATCTAGGCCAAGCTAGACTAAGCTAGGGCCAAACTAATCAGAGCTACATGGAGCTTCATCAAGTCCAAGTTGAGCAGGAAGACAATTTCCAAACATTAATGAGTGAGTTGGAACTAATCCAGACTCGAGAGAATTTGACCATAGGGTCAAAGAAAGTTACAGACAAACCAGACCGTGCCCCATGCTTTATGGAGAGATGTGGTAGAGGTTGTGCATTACCCAATATGATATTTGAAGTGCCACCTCTCTTGGATGGTGATATGTGCCACTGGAGTAACCACCATGGATAGAGTATCCATAGGGATGGTAGAAAATAGTTGGCTAGTATCACACCTTGCACATCCATTCACCATGTTAGCAGATGTGCGTGCATGCCCAAACAATTATGGATGAAGAGACACTCCCAAAAGACATGGGTGATGCATGACGTAGATCATGACCATAGGGGATGCATACCTTTGTGCCACATATCATAGATTTTGTTGTAACCACCTAAGGCAAGACACACCTATAAAAGATGAGGACCAGACACATGAGTGACATATCATATCGATTCTGATCATATTGAAGGAATGATCGATGAACAGTGGTGGTTAATCAAAGGGTGTTGGATAACTCCAACACAAGAGATACCAAGTATACGACGTGAGGAGCACAACCGTCTACCGCCAGAGTAGCCGAGAAGAGAAAAAGGAGAGAACTTCTAGCTAGTAGTGTTTCTGCCATGGATGAGTCTAAGGGTGGACAACAAGAGTCCTGAAAATGATGACCCAACCAAGACAACAATAACTATGAGTAGTGCAAGAGTACATGTTTAAGCAACAATGAGTCCTTGGGAAATTGATGTAACTTTATTGTAGTTGTTTGATGAGAAACTGTATTATAAACAAAAAAGGTATGTTGAGTTGTAACCTTAACACTTGTCTTTGAGAAAAAGAGTTTCTCCAGCATAACTCTAGTGTATCTAGTCCCATCCTTCATTTGTATTTTATTCTAATTTTTTTATTGCATTTGGATTGAATCTTTGGAGAATATCTTCATGTGTTCTTTCTTGGTGTTATAGCTCTTTGTTGATTTTTCCAAAGATGAGCAGGAGGTGATCCTTTATGCAGTACATAACATCTAGCATTGTAACACTTAATGTTACACTATCTAATATATACTAGGAATGTTTCTCAAGAATCTATACAACATGTAATAAATATGAATAAAAGGTC